>CM075858.1:1921712-2145023 GCA_037975125.1 Latrodectus hesperus | reverse complement strand
TTACATTACTGCATCTTACCTAGCCATTAGAAATACAAAAAAATAGGTTCCAAACATTTTGGGATAGAATATATGCAATGACGCCAAATTGGCGCAGTAACTGGCAACCAAAAATTATTTCGAATTTATTCATAAAATTCCTTAATATAACAAAAATTTATGAATTCAGTGCATTAATGAAGTTAATATATTATAATTTTAAAGTCATTAATCACTAAAAAAAATGATATTTTTAACAGATGTTTTGTTTACAAATAGTTCCAATGAAAATGAAAAAGTTATTAAATAGAATTTTGAGTGTTTAAATTTTTGAAAAATTGTGAGAGTTCGAAGTTTCAATTTCATATTTAAGCATATGCATTTAATATAAAAATAAAAAAAAACTTAAATCAGTAAAAAACATGAAGAGTTTAAAAAAACGGAAAATTAATCCAAAAATACATGATTTTTAGTATACCTAATTTTAAAATTGAATGAAAATTGTCACCTTTCTTTTACATACATAAATCAGTATTTGTTATTTAATGTTTTTAATGAATTTCAAATAGTTTTATTGATTTTTCCTAAGACACAAAAAGCATTAAAATGCATGAATGTAAGCAAATCTCAATACATGTTTCTATAAATTGATAAGTAAAATATCACTCATACTGTACTTCAATTAGTTTAATGAAGGAATTCTTAGATAAATACAAATAAGTGAAAACAAATTCAAAATAAAATAATTAAAACAATTGTTTTGTTTCCAATGTATTAATCTATACATTAAAACCTGAAATATTCTTTAGGAATACTTAAAAGAGATTAAATAAGAACGCATCTGTTCACATGTTTCTTTTAGTTAAACTTGTTAAATATTTAAGAACTTCTTTAATTGCATTTATTATAAGCATATTCTGAAATAAATTTTTCGACAGCTGAAATTCAATTGAAAATACATTAGATGTATATATCTTGCATTACTGAGAATGAAGTAAACGTTTTAAAAAGTATTAAATGTGTTTCGTTCCAATTTTCCAAAAAAATAATGAATAATTTTTATTAAATTATAATTTCAAAATTTTATTAATCTATTAAGCTCAAGAAAATGCCATGAAATATCCAATGAAAATTGATACTGATGCCATTTCTCAAAAAAGAAGTCACATAATATATAGCTTTGGAAATATTTAAAATTTTTAAAAAATAATAGCTTTACCTCATAACAATTTATAAGCTTTCTTTCCATAAAAATTTCCCATCAACTTCAATCATTATAATAAATAAAATGATATTCGTCATAATTCATTGCTTATAAACCACAAATACAAGAGTTGTAGCGAAAAAATGTTCATTTTCGTAGGTGGCAACAGCATAATGATCAAACTCGTGCTTCCATAAACAAAGGAAAGACATGGCCACATCTTGATTGCATTTCTCGCCAATAGTCACTTGGCAAACGATTCTATACCTGTCGAGTTGGAGCTTCTTCACGGCCTCACGCACGGCGGACGATATTTCCTTAGCCCTTTCTTTCATCTCCGAACACGAGTACACTTTATCGTGCAGATAACTTTCCATTATCTTTTCGGCGATGACTACGATCTTTTTGGGTTTTATAGGAGTCGTTGGTCCCAGCTGATACGTACATGACTCGGCCTCGGTTTCTAAGGATGATTCGTCTTCCATTTCTTTCAGTTGAGGCATAAATTCTTCCGTCATTTCCGCCGGCAAAATCTGCACGAGGAAAACTCCTTTTCCGTCATCAGGAGCGTCTGCATTTTGCTCCTCAACACCAGTTTCATCCGCCATTGTTTTCCTGTAGTCTCAGAAAGAAAGGAGAATAATGTAAGATATTGTTTCCGTTTCTTGAATTGTCATGGAAACCATGTTAGCAGTAAACGAATTTGGTGCTGCCATCTATGTGCCATTTGTATAAGCATTCAGTGATAAATTAACTGCCGCGAGAAATTAATTTCCGAGTCTTAAGGCCGTACTTAGCTAATTATATTATAAATTAATTAAAATTACGAATGAGATGTGTGTTATGAAACAATCATTTTATTTCTGAAATTCAATATTTTGTGTAAAAAATATATATAATAAAGATATTAGTATCAAATTATATAAACTAAGTATAATAGAGTGCGACTTTCTTTTTCAAATTAAGGAAGAAAATTAAATTTTAAACTTTGTAGGAGTTATGGATGGATGTTCAATAATTAATTTTGGTCTTTAACTGAAAATAATGTTCAACATTTCTTTTTAATACATTGCATTTTTCCATATGATCAATCTTCAAAAATAAAATTATATATAGTAGACGCTCATTTTTACGAACTCCTAGGGACCGGTAAAATAGAAAAAAAAAGTATTAAATTACAAAAAGAAGTGTGATTTTTTCCCCTTACCACAAACTATTTTTTTTAAAAACAAAATACTATTAGATAGAATTGTTTAGAATGCACTGTAAGAAATACAGGCAAAATAAGATGCATACTTATGCACAATAGTGTTTCGCTGGTATTATTTGTTTGCAGATTTTATTTTCCAGAGTTTATAAAATTGTCAAAAGGCCGTTCTCAGGAATTACATTTTTTTCTTTTGCCAATTTATGTTTTATTTAATATTTTTTGCATCTACTTTAAGACTTGTCCTTTTTACTTCAACTGATAAAGGCGCTCTTTTCTTCAACGGAATCGGCTATATCTCCCTCGATGAAAGAAACTCCATAAATCGAGTTGTTCAAATGAAACGAAAGCAACTACAGGATACGAGAGTAGAAACTTAAAAAGCGTTTTTCTCCCTTTATGTTCTGTGTACAGAGAGAAGGGGAAAAAATGTTTCCCTTTCTTGCACGCGAAACAAAATTTGAATTCAACACAGTTCTTTCCGATCAAATGTCGTCTGATATTCCCACAATGTCAGCAATGCTTGCACCTGTCCCTTCGTTGTTCAGGAATGAAGCAAGTTCACATGCATTATATAAAAAGGAATCAAATAAAAAAAAAATCTCAGGTCATAAAAGAGAAAAAAATTTTTTAATTATTTGTCAGAAACGGAAGTTCGTTAAAAAAAAAAAAAAAAAAAAAAAAAAAAAAACCCTTTTTGAAAGTTTTAGTTCTCGTAAATGAGAATTAAAAACATGAATCTATAGTTTCATGTTTATTTGTTGCTTTTTGTCAGGCATTTTTGTTGTCTAATTAGCACTCCTGTGCAAAAATAGTCATTTTTTGCACAGGAGTGCTAATTAGACAAGGACCTACAGTTTAAAGTGGATTCCGAACCACCACATAATATCTGAACAAAAGGTAGGATTCGCTTACAAACTGTTGAAACGAAAGCAAGAGGCTAACCATTCGGCTATGGTGTCAGGGTAGGAACTCTAACCACAAGTTCGTAAAAACTAGCGTCTACAGTGTATATATATTTATAAACATGAATTTGTTTTGCAATCATTTCAATGCATCATTTTTTAGTTTTTCTTTTATTAAAGATATTCTTTTTTAGTTAATTCTTCTATTAAACATACATATTTGATGGCAATATTTTTGTCGCCAAAAGATACAATTATTAATTCTATGCAAAATTCGCTCTGGTGTTCAGTCCAACAGTGCCTAAGTGGAAGACATTTCATAGGTCATAAAAATAAGGCAAAACCATTGGTCTAAAGCAGTCAGAAGTGTACCAATCGTTTTTCAAGTTACCACTGATCCAACTAAGAGTTACGTGTCATGTATCCAATAGCTATCGATACCATCCCTCACATCAGGTACAAGGACTCTATGACGATATCGAATACAACGATGTTTGACTAAGAGCATCTAGACATATATATATCGCCATCAGAATAATGAGCTATGATACCGAAACTCGTCTGAAAAACAGATAAGTGCCATCCTACATATTGCTTTGTCGTTATCTGCACACCAATCACCATCTGTCTTTAAGCTCCATTAAGAGAAGTGAACCTGGAACCAGGGGGTACGTGTACCTTCCTGGGGCTTGAGCACAGCCACCAGGCGCGTCGGCAGGTGGTGGATCAGCCGAATGTCCTGTAGGAATGACAGGATAGCCTTGAATATAGAATCAGAGGCCGCGAACCAGCTCCCGTAAACCCTGGTGTTATGCGATCAGTGCCTAGGGCTAATTGGCACAGCGGTATTGGTGTCTTAACGGAGCCTCTAGTTGCTTGGCGAACTTCTAGAGTAATTTGCCTTGCCCAGTAACTCAGGCAATGCTGGGTGGACTTATATTATCTGAGCTTTTTAATTGTTATCTTGTGGCTGAAAAGACACAAGAAATAACAAACCTTTCTGCATTTACAGGTGAAGCCTCTGAAGTAGACCTTGCTGAAAAAGACAAGGGAACTCAGAGGCAATCTTGTAAAGGGGCAGCAATGAATCCTTCACTTGAGGTAGAAATGACCTCTAAACCATCTTCTTCTGGTGAAAGTCAGGAAGCTATTCCTAGCATGACTGACTTTCTGACCAGATGGGACTGTTGCAGCAAGACCTTATCTGCTGGAAATGTCATACGCAAGGAAATGGCAGAGCATGTCATTTACGAATGTGAGGCTCTTGCCCTCCCTAAATTAACTTCTTTAGGCTTCATCCATACTAGAGAGTTGCACCTAGACTCCATTAAAGGGTTATCGGACTTTATTAGTAAAGTGGGTGACCCGAGCAACTGGAACTAGGAAACATTGGGTTTGGAGTTAATGGTACAAAATGCTGATAAAAGCAGAGGTGCCCAATGACATACAAACTCAATTTTAAGAAGAAGAAGAGAAGTGAAATAATGGTTGAGGTGCTGCCATAAATGTCTTAATAATCTGGGTCACCATGGTCTAGTAGTAGGACTGCGCTCTTCAAAACATAAGATCTCAGGTTCAATCTTAGCCACTGGTTAACAAAGGGAAAGACATGTTGCGCTTCTGCCTTTTCCATTCATGTTTAGCAGGCTTCTCTTTTAGCGACACGCGAATACTTCCTATCTACGTCCTTATCTACGAAAAGTCCTTTTAGAGGGGAATTGATGGAGTGGATATTAAAATGATACCTGCTATGATCAGGCTATGCAAAGCGATGCAAAAAACTGCCATAGATACTGGACGAGCTGAAAACAAACAGATTGCCTAACAGGTGGTCCACACACTTAGGAGGTTCTGGAGGGCCCACCCCACATCACTTTCATCCCCTCGGCTGTTAGACATGATAAGACATTAATTTTTTGACATGTTCAATTTTATCCTCAGCAACCAATCGATTCGCATGACACTGGTTACATTTCGACCAGTGTGAGAAGCAATATCATGGAGTGATAATTTACATTCTCGATCCTGTCTTTATCAGATTCCGACACTTGACGCTAAGCATTTCTTCTTAATCAAGTCATAGCACAATATTATGAGAAAACTGATATCATAAAGTGAATTTCTCTCAAGTCATTCCCTGCATAACTACTCTTCTATGCTGGCATTAAAATGTTGTCTGTCTCTTCTGCGTCGTACAAATGTTTTGAAATGTTTATTGCCTTTCTTCTTGTTATGTGATTTTGACTTTCATAAGATCATTTCTTCCTGGAGTTACAAATTTGATGGCTAATAGTGTAGACCAGTGTTTCCCAAAGTTGGGTAGGATAAGACTTTTATGGAGGTACAACTGAGGCGAAAGTAAACCCCTGGAAAGTCATGAGACTCAGTCCAAAATGAAAGGATAATGATAAGAGTTCGGTTTAATATTAACACAAGATTTGACACATGCAGAACAGCAATTGTTGGAATTGGCTTCAGGCGAATTTTTGAAAATTAAACATTGGGAAATTAAACATAAATTAAACCTGACATTATTCTGATTACAAATGCAACATGTGTATTTAGTCTTAACAGAAAAAGTTCTGAAACATATCTTGCATTCATAATCATGTGAATTTGCTTTTTCAGCATGTAGAGATAAAGTCGAAAAAGGGGAACAGACTATTTGATGTAGAATTGCATCTGAGACTAAAATTAACAAACAGGGAAACAAATTATGACAATCTGTCCTCTCAATGCAAACAATTCCATCCTTTTCATTGATCCAAATAAATGTTACTTATAACTTTTATTTATATTTCATTATGAATAATTTTATTTCTCTTTCTTTATTATTTTGTGTATGTCACATAAAAAATTTTTTTATTGTTATTAAATTTTAATATTTGTAATAAAAAAATTTTTTTATTGATTATTTCTCTCAGTGGCTTGTTCATTTATTTCATACGCATTTAAGACAAGTATCAAAAAACGATTACAAAAATGAAAAATTTCTTACAACAAGAAAAGAGACATTATTTTCAATTAGTTTTATTTCCAAATTAAATCCCATTAAGTAAGCTAATGTGCTCATATAAAAAAATTCCAATTTCATAACTGAACATTCCACTAAAAGATATTTTTTAACTGTAGTACAGGTAACATTTTGAGGGAAATGTACAGAATATGTTGCACATATAGGAACTCATAGACCCATTTTTAATAACAGAAGAAGCATAGATTTATTATGATCCATTAACACTCTCTCTCTCAATAGATATGACCAGTTCTTTTATTCTTACTTCGTAAGACTGAAAAAGTAAATTTACTTTTAGGCCTATATTTTTAATATGCTGGATTATCTTCCCTTTTTTATGTACACTGGTTTTTATAGTTATTAAGTAAATAGCCATAATTTTGTTGTTATTAAAAATTAAATTGATATTAACAAATTGAGTATTCTGCATAATTTTGCTTTTTAAAATTTCTTAAATTTATTGCGGTAAGCATAGAAGAGAATTTTGTAGAAAAGAAAATTTACTCAGATAAGAGTAATTAAGTGCAGGAAGTACTCTTTCATCTGTTGATTTGACTAGCAGTACAACCATCCACATCTGCAGAAGATTGAAACCATAAACTGTTAAGCTGAAGCCATTCAGCTGTCAGGTCAGAATGAATCAGAGAATAATGACAAAGGATAATATTTTAAGTAATAATGAAAGGGAAGTATTATAAGAATTATTTTCCTTTTTAAAAGAAATCCTATATATATTTGTTTTAAAATATTTTAAAAGCTAGAAAAACGGTTTTCAATTTGTTGTTCTATGGTCGTGGTTAATGTGACTAGATTATACATTTTAAAATTGATATTAAATTAATATTCAAACTCAACAGTCTTTCTTGCACACAAGGACCGAAATCTTGAAAGTGAATTCTTACCCATTACAAACCCAATCTGGGAATCAAATACATGAGTAATTGAACTGAAGACAAAAGTGTTCACCATTCGGCTACCTGTTCGATATCGGAAAAATGGGGAGAAAATTATCTTAATAAATCCAGGAACTCATGTTAAATTATCAAATATTTGTAATGGTGAATAAAGAAAAATGTACAAAATAAGGCTTAACAGTAAATTATAAAAATGCTACAACTGGTATTACATGAGAGAAATACAATGGCAGTGTATTTTGAAACATAATTAACAAAAACTATGAAATGTTAATAAACATTAAGGCATTTATAAAAATCATAACATACATGTGAAGCTGTATCTTAACATGAATGATAGATAATTAAAAGCTGACTGAGAAAATATTAAGTTTGAATTTCTTTCTTCAATTCTTATTAACATAAAAATAATTACTTTAAAAATTAAGAAATTGTATAGAGACTTACTTTTTTATCAAAACATAGCTTATATTTCTACAGAAATCCAAATTGAATTGATATGTAAATAAATATATATGTATCATTTATATATTTTATATATTATATACATGTAAATACAATGTTCCTTTTACATATTCACTTCTTACTGTAATATTCCTGATTATTTAATTTAAAATACATAATACATGATTCACAAGTTCTAAATTAAAAATTAATTTTTCGTTAAATGTGAGAATAATGATAATTTAAAATAATTATCATTCTACTCACTTTTTACAAAAAATTAATTTTGAATGTAGAACTCCTGAATCATAATAATAAAAAGCTCAATGAATTGCAGATAAATAAAGCATAAATGTTATACTGCATATTTCTTAAATAGTTAAACACAGCATTAAGCAAACAATTAGATAAAATTTTATATTGTATGTTACAAACATTTATAAAACTAAATAAATGTAATAAACATATTCCAACAATAACAAAAAAGAATAATATCTTAAATATAAAATAAAACTCATATCTTTTGCAAAACAATCACTATATTATTAACTTGATACACCAACAAAATTACTGATGGAAGGCATTATTATGCAGACAGAATTAATAGACAAGAGATCTGACAGGACCTTAACTGCAACACAATAACCAGAACAGAAAGGACTTTTTCCCATATTAAAAAGATGCCATTCTAAAAAAAAGAAGGTATTACTTTAGAAAAAGGACCTTATTCTTAATGAACTATGGTTCAAATAAATTCAGTTTTTACTGTAATTTTACTTTTTAATCATGCAATGTAAGAAATCATTATATTACTACATAAATATTTCAATTTATGAGAATACATTTAAAAACAATGTGTCTGATACATAGAGGTTGAATGATTAGTTGATCTCAAGTATTATACTTATAAAATGTATCATAAAAATATATTAAAATGGGAGTACATTCAATCAAATATATATTTCAGTAAAAAAAAAAAAAAAGACATCTTAATACAAGTATTTATGAATATTGTTAATCTCAGAAGTTACATTTAGTAAATTTTCATCACACATTAGCATGAATATAAAAATATTAATCCAAATTAAGAGTGCTCATTTCATTGAGAAACAAGTTTTATCCAAAAAACAAAATGAATAAGAAATATTGCACAGCAATTTTTATAGTAATAAATTCACACTACAGTGCAATCAAATTTTAAATATCCATATTTATTTATTTGACACCCCCTTGCAACCAATAACTGATAGAAAAAAGCTGTTGTAAGATATGAACAGCTGAAGCATTTAAAATAATACTTTAATTAACAATAAATATTGCTTTTTTAATATCTCATCCAAATGATCCAGATATTTTTCATTTACAGTAATTCATACTCTCAATTATTTCTACTTTCCATTCCTTCGCAATAAAAACAAATTAAATAATAAATATTCGTCAACTTTTTTTCTTTCAAATAACTGTAGGGTTATTGCAGACTCCTTTCCAATATATATAAAGGAAGATGTCGAAATTTAACACGCAATCAGTTCAGCTGACACAAGACTAGTACAAAACCAATCAATAAAATTTATGTTGTGCATTAGCATTTTGATTAGTCATGTGTTACAGTATTTCACATTGTATAGTAATTCCTCAATGCATAATATTTGGAAAACAAAAATACATATAACTTACTTTTGATTAAGTATTTTGCTAGAGAATGAATGGTTAGTGAATTTAGTAATTTCTTTTAAAATAAAATAGGAAAGAAACATTTTTATGCTTATTAAGATCCAAAATAGCAATTATTAGGGGCTTTTCAATAATCCATATTAAATTTTGACTTTCAACTCTAAAATCAATAGAAAATTTTTGGTACTTTGAGTATGTAATATTGGTTTGATTTTGGTTGTCCCTCTATGATCACATTTTACAATTTACTGTCACTTAATATTTTTAATTTAAGAACACACACAAGTGCTAATTCAACATTAAATAGTTTAAAGTGGATTAAGAAAAAAATAGCCAAATGCATACTTAAAGGGACAGTCAAACTATTGAGCTGAAGACTAACATTCAGCTGTTACCTTGGCATGTCTGCATATAATTTATTACACTAATGATATTTTGTTACATCTTTTCAATCACAGACATGTTGTCCAAGCAAAATTCAATAATTTAACTTACTTTAACTATCAATTTAATTAAACTCACCAGTACGACAACCCCTATGGGGCCAAGGTCAACAATAACCACACTTATTTTCTTGATGAAGGGGGGTGCAAAGTATGTCTTGGTTATGTGATCAGTCTAACATGAAACCCCTAATGCTTAGTTCCCTAGCATGCTCGGTACTCAGTTTTATCAAGTTACTGCAGAAATGAAAGGCTGAGCCAACCTTCCCAAACTGAAGATCAAACCTCAGAACACAAATGCTTAGAATTAAATGCCACCAGACTTCATCAATTTAATTATTTATAAATAATATAAAAATTTCATATTTTTGCCACATGGAAAAATATGTAAATTTTTCTACTTGTAATATTTACACAGTAACACAATGTTTTTCAAGTGTCATTTCAAAGCTATTTGTAATAGAAAATTTCAGCAAGTAATTTACATTCACATATAAATAATATTTTTATGTTTTTAAGTTGCTGTCTTGATTGAAAATTATATTTTTTACACAAATAACGCAATTAGAGGGGAAAAAATCTTGATTCTTAAAAAAAATTTTATGGTTTTTAAAAATGATTACAATTGTCAGAAAAGTCAAATTTTCTGGACCTTTTGGCACAACTAACAAACATTCAATCCAAAAGAAACTTTAAAATTCCAGAGATTCAATAAAAAAATGAAACAATCTGGAAAAAAAATACAACTAATTTTCTGTGCAATATTATAATTATATAGATTTGAACAAGAGCAAAATGGAATTTTGTTTTGGTTTAATGTGTCTTTAAAATTATTTTTTGCAAATAAGTACAAATTGAACCAAGAGCTAAAACTTAAAGTGGATTCTGCACCACTACAAATGTCTTCCTCAGAAAAACCCAGAAAAGATTAATCTGAAAGACAGAGACTCAATTATCAACTTGAAAATAAGCATAAAATATGTGAATATACATAAAATATCTTTTAATGATAAACATATGTTACTTCACTGTAATTAGAAATGGGGTACATTCAGTCATGGTTATAATGTTTTGCATATTTGGAAAATTAAATGGTGAAAATATTCTTTATCATGAATGTAATCCAAAAATATAAATCCAACAACAAAAATATAAAATCTACTCTATAACAAAAAATCGACACACCAGAAAGCAATTGCTTGATGAAGATAAAAATTAGTGGATAGGAAGATTAAGTAAATAGAAAATTATTGAAATTTTAGAAAAATTGAATGATTTACTTTAGAATTACATAGTTACAAAATAACAAGCTCAATAAGGCATTACCCCACCTCTAGCCTGGACACATGCTGCCACACAGCATAGCAAAGAATGATAAATCTCCTGGATGGTCCCTGTGATATTTCTTAGCAAATTGACGCCAACTGCCAGGCTAGATCATTAACATTCCCTGATAGATTCAATCACCTTCCCATCATATCTCAGACATGCTCAATAGGCAAGAGATCTGTCTGGCCAAGGAAGTGTTTAAAAAGCTGTAATACAGTTCCCAGCAACATGTGCCATATGTGTGAATGCCATTATCGAGCTGAAAAATAAGGCAAGGGTACTACAAAAGGAACAGCAGTAAAACAGGTCTCAGATTGCTGTTGATGTTTCACTACACTGTGAGAGTGCCTCCAATAATGACCAAAGGGAAATGGTACCTATGACTATAACTACTGGTTGACAGCCTGTGTGGGTTACAACAGTTTCAATTCAAGAGTGATTGTCAAGTCAAGGTTGGCAAGCTGCCCTGGGCATCTCCAAGCACATCTTCAAAGATCATCAGTACACAGTTGGAAGTGGGATTCATTGCTAGACTATATATCATTTCAACCTGATACAGCCAAGCACCACTGTAAAATGTCTGGACAGTGAGCAAATGTGAGTGGCATAATGGTTAGTATGAGCGTTGATTTTTTCTATCAGCCATCTATGAATAGTTACAGTGGACACTTGTGTACAGGTTGCTAGAAAGTCTGAAAGTTGATAATGAATCAGGCACTGTGACAAATGATCTGACAATCACTCAGTCTACTGAATCTGTTGTTTCCCTAAGTTGACTGCTATCAAAATGACACTGAAATCTGCCATTGTCCACTCGTTTTTGCCATAATCTTCTAATCATTGCATACCTACATCCCATATGATGTGCAATTCTCCAATTTGTCCAGCCTTTTTCAATCCAATGATACAACCTCTTACAAACTCTATCAGTTGCACGTAATGAACTTGAATCCACCAGCAATGCATTTCTTATGGATGAAAAATATCCCAAAACAAAATTCAACAAAAATTTTAAACCGTTTCAGACCTGCTTTTCATATACTGGAGAGTCATTTATGATTCCCTGGAGATCACACTATTCATTCCTTGAATAGCAAATTTTATACACTTGCATATTTAGTCAAAACATTTAATTCGTTTGCAAAATTTAATTTAAGCAAACGAAATTTCAAAGTAATCAGAGGACTCTTTGGTGTGCCAATTTTTTCTATAAGAATGTAAATTACCTTAAACTTTAATGGCAATAACTACACTTGGGATGGCAACGAACTCCATTAACCATACATTTGCAACCTCCACTAGTATCTCCTTTGCCCTGAAAAGATATAGAATTATTTTCCTGTGCATCCTACCCACACATCTTAATAAAATATTACAAATTATAATAAAATACATCACAGAGAAAACTATCAATTTAAACAAGGCAATGAATATATCCACATATAATAAAAAGAAACAATAAGCAAAAAGTTTACGTAAAAATAAAATTCTAAAGTTAACAAAATTATCTTAAGATGATTTTGAATTGATTTTGTTTTAAAATTTTCTTTGATTGAATTGTTGATAAATCCTACTTTATGCACAGTAGCATTTTTTACTGGGATCTACAATTTAAAGTGGATTTCATACCAAACCATGAAAAATACCCATGTTCAAAATGAAAGTTAAACTCACGGAATACTAAATTAAAGAATAAATTAGTATCAATTCAGTTGAAAGCTCTGCTAGAAAATTTAGAATTGCATATATACACTTGTGTCTAGACATATTTATGTTTAAGTACTTATTAATATATTTTTATATTTATGGATATGAACATCGCTTTTAAAATAACTAAGAAAATTTTCATCTAGTTTATTTATATGTAACTCTAAGGTCATTAATTTATTTGCAACTCTACGATCCCTTTATATTCATAAGGCCTATTTGGACTAGAATTAGTTTAATATTGATTTGAAAACACTGTAAATATTCCTGACTAAGGAGTCAGAGTATTAACTTTTCAGTTGTCACCATAGAATACTAACATCTGTTCGTCACTTTTTATGGCATCTATCAGTTTAGTTACAAAATTTGAAATTGGATATATACATTATATAGTTATTGTCTACAGCAGAATTTAAAATGTGTCATTAATTATTTTAAAACAAATACTATGTTTTATTTTTAAATTTTGATTGAAATTTTAATTAAATCTAATCATTGCTGTTTAGATTTCAAGATAAAATTATTTGTACTATGATAGACATTGTTCCAGAACTCTACTCACTTCAAGAATAGAGTTCTGTTATTCTTTTCATTTTTTAAAATTGTTAAATCTTCTCTTGTTCCTACATTTCCCCAAATTTATTTTTTCACTGCAAGTATATTATTGATTTCCTCAATATGCCTCTAATTAGAAATTTATTAGAAAGCAGACAAGAAGTAGGATTTTAATATTTAAGAACTTCATAATAAAGGGAATTTACAAGCATTCCATACCTTATTCAACGTGATTTTTGCCGATCATATTCTTTGTAGTCGAAACAGCTTTTTGAATAACGTTAAGTAAATAGTAAATACACAATATTTTTCCAAATCACAAATTTTACCTAAAAGGCAAATCCATATTTTCCATAAGATTCTACATACATAAAAATTGATAGGTTTGGCCCACAGATACATTAATATATTTTCTTATTTCATTGAATTTTCCTTTTATTTTATATGAATTAAAATAATATACAAAATTTTAAGTAAATGGAAACATGTTTCAAGCAAATGTTAGGCACATTATAGGAAAAAGTTGGAGAGATGTAAATTAAATATCTTACTCCTGGTCCCCATCGTGGTCCTTTTGTGACCCAACATACTTCAGTGTGACACATGGAGCATTTCAGCCAATCACAGCCCCATTTCTTCATGAGAATGACAAGGCACTGGGGACACTCCATAGCTTCTCCATTCTTCACCATGTTCTAGAAATATATTGTAGAAATGATTCACTTAACATGTCTCTTCTAGCAACAGAAATTATATATTTTTCAGAAATATTATTCAAATTAAAAATTTGGCAGTTAAAATATAAAAATTTAAATGAAATTTATTATAATTGACTATAAAATAAAATATTGATATTATTCCAGAGTTTTATATTTCCAATCCAGTAATTAATTTAAACTCAATTCAGTGGCGTGACAGTCCGATAGAGCCAAGGCCTCCAGTGTCCATATCTATTTTCATGACCAAAGGCACTGGAGTGCAAAGCACAAGTCCTGGTTAGATGGTCATAATAAAGCAAAGCCCCCAGTGTTTAGTTCCTAAGCATGCTTGGTACTCAGTTTTATTGACTCACTGAAGGGGTGAAAGGCTGAGTCAACTTTGCTTAGCCTGAGGTTCAAACCTCAGACCTGTACCTTGGCTGTGTAAAATGCTACTCTAGTGCAACCATGCTTCACCTAGAATTAATCATCCCACAAAAAATCATTAAAAATACTGATGTCTTAAAACTTCATACAGTTTGTAGATTTTATTATCTGTTTAAATTTCAATTTATATTTTAAAAGAAACTTACTTAAATAAATTTCTAAAAATTAAATGTTGAGAGGCAAACATATGCAAAACTATAAATCAATAATGCATTTTATTAGGTAACATGCAGAATTATCATAGAATATATTTACTAGTGACGGAATATATTATTGTGTTCACAAAAACAATTTTGTCATAGAACGTAAAGCAGTATTTTCAATTTTTTATTTTTTAAATTCTGCACATATTTTTTAGATTCTATATAAATTTAGTTACTTTATTATAATTTAATCATTATACTTGCACTTTTATTTCAAAGAACATTTAGAAAAATATATTCTTAAAAATTTTAAAAAAACAAAATATTAATAGCATTTTTCCAGCAAAATGCAATTTGTGTGACATTTAATACTAATGAAGACAAATACAAAAATTTTATCAACAGTATTAGAGTTTATATAACATTTTAATTAATAAAGTGCATTACTTCTAAATATTCCTTAGTTTTCTTTGCTTCTTCATTGGTGTCACAACTAAATGCAACATAATCCTGATATTGTTTGCAGTTCCGTCCTTCGTGAATGGCCGCACAGGTGAGACAGTTTGTCTTCTTGCATACTGGGCAGAGGAAGGTATTCACATTGTCTTCAAATAGACACCAGCCAGGACAATCTGGAGTCTTACAGTGGAAGCTGTCCAGTGCTTGGCTTTCTGCCAGAGCCATACTCCGCTGCAGGTGACGCTCATACACATCAGCGGTAACAAGCTATAATTTCGAAAAGCCCTTCTTTTCAGTTACAAATAAACATAAAACAATTGATTAAAGAAGAAACATATAAAATTAATAGTAAAATAAATAGTTAATAAGTTTTTTTTAAGCTGGAAATCTTACATAAAGAAATATTTTGAATGTAAGAGATTTTTAAATATTGTTAAGCATTTTGTTCCAGTACATTTTTCTCTGTTACTCTACATATTCTGTAAAATTTTCATCTACATTATAAAATATTATTTTTAGAGAATAATTAAAATCCTTGTGAGAAATTAAGATAATTTCTCTGAATATATAAATACAAAATGAATTTTAAGCAAAAAGTATAACTTAAAAACACAAATGATTAATAAAAAGAACAGATGATTTTAATATTTGCCAGTTACGGATCAACAATTTATTTTTAATATGCTGAGATTTCAAAAATTTCTGAAATGATCAGATAATAATTTCATTGTTAGTGAAATAAATCGAAAATAAGAGATTCCAGTAACATATTTCAAATAATATTTAATCTTGTCTCATTTAGCTATTTCTATACTTGTGTCCTTATACTAGCTATTACTTACATTGCATATAATTAATTTCATTACTGCATACCATTAATTTTGAAATTTCTATTTAATAATTTAACAATATTCTTCATAGCAATGTGTACGTACAGATTTCCAAGAATCAAATTCCAGGAGTTTTAAGGAGTTTTCCAGGAGGTATAGACATTCACGTTAAATAATTTTTTATTTTATTTTAAAAACTGTTCTTAACCAAATATGCATATAATTATGTACATGCATTATTTTTCATTCATTTCTGTAAGTAATAAAAATAAATAATTGCAACCATTAATGAGACTATTTTTTATTTAAGTTAAAATTATTGATGATTATTTCAAAAGCCTTCAATGAATTTACAGCTATACAGCAAATTTTTTATTTAAATAATATACATTCTATATAATACTGGATTATACATTGTATAAAATAATGAGTTATTTTAGAGTTTTTAGATATTTCCAATAGATTCCTGTCTATTAATTTATAGAGTATTTCAAAATGTTTATGACAATTTCTTTTCAAATATAAATACTCAAAACAAATACAACTATTAGATATAGTTTTAAGAGTCCATTGGTCATTAAAAAGACATTTCCACTAGGCATATTAAATAATTCTTATTCCAGTCTTTATTTCATTAATAAACAAATTTATCCTGATTCATTTGAATTATATTTTTACTAAGAGAAACATGGAAATTATGTTTTAACTCAAAAATTTTATATTTAAATATTAATATTCAAAGAATTTTATTCAATACAAGGAAAACAGCAGCAAATAGAAAAAGAATCAATTAAAATCACCTGTCTTAATTGCACAACACATTTTTGTTTGGTAATTACTTCACTTCACGTTATGTTTCACTTCACTTTACATTATATAAATCTAATTACTACTAAATCAAGTTATCATGAAATTATTGTTGCTGAACTAGATCCTGAAAACATTTATACAAGTCAACATTAAAAAATACTAAAAACTCAATATCGATTGTAGAAATATTAAAAGTTATTACTGAATTAACTTTTCCGACAATTTTATTGAAATTTTTAAAATATTAAAACAAAGAAAATTCAAAAAATTTTAATATTTTGTAGAAAAAATAAATGCATCAAGGTAAAAAAAATTCCAGGAGTAATTCATGATTTTTAAGGAGTCAAGTTAAAATTCCAGAAGTTTCATGGGCTCTTAATTTTTTTTTTTTTTTTTTTTAAATTTAAAGAGTTACCAAGAGTTGTGCGAACCCTGTCACAGATAATTAAACAAATGTAATAAAAAGTTAGGTTGTCAAAATCTTTATTCTGTGAGTTGTAATGTATTTCTATTAATGAGAAAAAATACATTGAATTTAAAGTTATGTTTATGACTGAAAAAATGAATCAGAAAAAAATTAAAATCAGAAAAACATTAGAAAAAAATTTAGAGAAATAAGAAAAATAAAAAAAAAATAATAATCATACTTTACTTCAGCTATTACTCTCATTGCTCTTTATTATTATTGAAATTTTATAATAATGTTACTTTCTAAGTATAATTTTTCATTGTAGAGGCTGTAGAGTAAGATAAACAAATTGAGTTAAAAAAAATTTATATTATAATATTGTACAGGATTCATCCAGGGAAAAATATGAAATTAGTTGCTATATAATAGAAATATAAACAAAAATTCATTAGAAATTATAAATTATTTTAACTTATCCATAACACAGATCTAATTTTAAAATATTTTAAAAGTAATCAGGCATACAATTATACAACTACTTTTATTTTAGCAACATGTAAAACACATAAAGACAAATCCACTCTAGTTTTGTCAATAAAAAACTATATAAGCATCAGTTAACCTTAAAAACTATATTAAAATAGACTTAATAATAAAATAGACCACTTACGCATTTAATTTCTCGTTCTTGGAGATGACTCTCACAAGAATATTCATCATTTCGGAAAGGACACTTAATCATAGCTGTTTCAGAGTACTGAACAGCACCAGCCAGGCATTCCCTGGGAGAAAAAAACTAAAGTTATATAATTTCTACCAATAACACCCATTATTTACAGTATTTTTAAACAAAACTAATGATAAAACAAAAATACATTGAAACTACTTGATTACAGAATAAGAAATTTTATATAATAATTGTTTGGAGTTAATAGTACAAAATGCTGATAAAAGCAGAGGTGCCCAATGACATACAAACCCAACTCTAAGAAGAAGAAGATATAATAATTATTTGAATAACAATGTCAAGGTAACTAAAAACTATGGAAATTATCTTTTATTAGTAGGAATTCCATTAACAAATCTCATAATTCTCTAAAAATAATGGACTAACTTATGATTTTCTTGGAGAAAATTTTTGTGACATATAACTATGACTCTAATTTAAAACTACATTACAACTATGATTATACATATTTGCCCAACCTCTGTTCAAAAAATGAAAGATTTAAAATAAAAAAATAGATTAAAATTTTTATTGGTGTGGCATGGGTGTGGAGAAAAGGGTGCCAAGCTCAGGCATGAACTCATCACTTGACTATGGATCAAATACATAATGCCCTTGATGATAAGCGAGTATTCCAAACCTATTAACAACGTTAAAGTCTGGGGTTTGCCTACGCAGGAATTTTAAATCTGCTATAAAATTTTAAATAATTTATATTCATTGCATTTGTAATTTTTACATTTTAAAAAATTATTTAATGTTTTCTGTTATAGAACAGAAAACATTTATTGATAAAGTTTGTGATGGCAAAATAAGAAGCTAACACATTTAACTTGTTCTTGAAAAAAAGGCTAGATTTATTTAACAAAAAGCAACAAATTGGTGAACAGAAAATTTTAAGTTATTAGAGAATAAGTTTACACTATCACACAACTGACTATTTGTATATTAATTATTTAGTATTAAGCTCAGTCAAACTTCGTGATAAAATATTTATAATTCATAGTGCTTATATATACAATAGAATTTAAATGTTGATTAACAAAATTCTATCGTATTGATAAGCAACAAAATTCTATCATATTGATAGATTGACTGAATGAATATAGTTTAAGATAACAAAAATATCATTGTCTTAAACTATACTCATTCAGTCAAGAATTCTCGAAAATTGGGTATCATTTGTCATAAAAAAATATGCATAAGTTTTTAAACAAAGTTAATTTTAGTTGTAAGCAGTTGATTTGCACTTTTTTCTTTTACCAATTACATTATTCAGAAAAAGCACACATAATCTTAATTCATTTAATTGATATAGCTGCATGCGCATATTCAATTGGTTATAGAAATTATGAATTAAAATAGAAAACTTTAAATTTTTTTTCCACTTATGACATTTTATGATTGCATCTCATTCAATTTAGCATTTAATAAGCATTTTAAAATAGACATAGACTCCCACTATCTATTTTGCAACTGGCGAGTTGCACACATTTGGCATGAATGATTTTTAATATAAATATTAAAGCTCCTTAACAACACTTAATCCTTTCACAAGTACATTTAGAAAGAATATTTCTTAATGTTATCTTATCTTGTTACATTCCCATTTTTAAAATTATGTTACTTTTAAATCTAAATAAAATTGAAAATGCATGCCTGCAAGCACACATTTCCAATTGTACTCAATTCTCAAACTAATGAAAATTAAATTAAAAAATTTACCGTATAATTTTTTAAAAAATAAGATTCTTTTAGAAAGAAAAAGGTAAAATAAATATTTATCTGCATTATCTTATTACTAGAAATCTGTAGAAATAATTTTTTTGCGTGTTTTCAAAAATTCAATTTAAAGACACATAAAGGTTTTTAAGTTTTGATAGAAAGAAAAACTTATTTCCCAAAATAAATATTAATAAAATATTTCAAAATCCAATGCATTTTAATGTTTTCAAAATTAGATAGAAACTATTTTTGCTTTCATATTTGATTATAATCTGAACAAATTTAGACCTTCTACTTTGATACTATTTGAAAACATTATACAGTATCTAATATAATAATATCAAAGGATTTAGATTATAGTAAAACAAAATAAACACAATATATTTTATATAATTGTTCATTCACACAAATCATGCTTGATTTAAAGAGAGAACAATTTCACATACTTGCAAAAACTATGCAAGCAATCTTGAAGGACAGCTCCTTCTCCACTGGGCACTTCCAAGAAACATATTGGGCATTCAAAGTCTTCAACATTTGCGACCAAATCCACATCATCCAATGCGACAAGAGTCCGATAGTCTTTCTTCTTTTCAAAGTCAGCTTCCCATGCTTTATGATAGTCACTCTTTAAATAAAAACAATAATTTAATATTTTATAGCTGAAAATCAGATTTTAATATTTTTTTACTAATTATAAATAACTTGATATAAATATTTCACTCTTACAAAATTAATTTTAATGAATTACAAAATAATTGGATTCTTTGTTGTAATGGTATAAAAAATTATGTTTCTCAAATAAAACAAATAAAAGTTTAACAAATTTTAAGCACACACAAAAGTAGTTTGAAGTTACGATGGGGAGTAATTACTAAGAAGTGATAGAGGTGCAAGGTATGATCCCAACCATTATTGAACATCGAGAGATGAACGTTATATTTCTGCTTTTTGCATCCAAGTCCATTGGAGAGTGTGCACTGAAAATTAACAAGTTTTCTCCCTTATAATATGAGAATACAGCACACAATCTATAAAAAGCCCACCCAGAAGGTAATTTATGAAATAGATGCTGAAATTCCTCACAATGACCTTTAATCCTAGAAGGCTGTTCACTCGAAGGTGCCAACATAATAACTATAACAAATTACTTTTACCAATTCATAACATAGAAAAACTAATTTATTCATTTTCAACTTAAATAATATTTAATAACCCTTTCATTCAAAGGATTAAAGAGTGTTTTAATTTTTAATATTCAACGTACTTTTTCTTTTATAATCTAACAAAATTTTTAAAAATAGATGCTTATTCGTGAAAAATTTTAAATAGTAAATCTGATAATGAATAGAAGTTACAAGAAATCTTACTTATATTAATAATGTATTCATTTATACAACAGGATTAGTTATTTTCATCAATTTTAAAATTTCATTTGTCTCGGAATATCGCTATTACAAACACAATTATATACAAAAGAGTTCTGATGGACCTATAAATAAATAATAAATATTTTATCATACTATTATTAAATTTTAGCTGTTAAAAAATTGGGAATTTTTTTGCTGAAATTAACATGAAGTATTGGCTAATCAATAAATTAAAATTTTGAAGAACAAATATTTGAAATTATACTAAAACTGTTTTCAGGATTAAATATAAAACATTAAAGCATCTTACTTTCGTTTTCTTTTTTTTCAAACTTTGTTTATTCTTTTTTGGACTATTTTCACTCAGACTTGATTTATTATCATCTAAAAAAATGCGAAAACAACTTATTTTATTTCAAATAACCACAATAAAAGAACAGTATTTTAAAAATTTGCAATGTTTCAAAAAGAAAATTTCAACATACATGACAAAATTTCTTATCAATCATAATTTTTTTTATGTATAAATGTATCACTAAATAATTTTGTTGAAATTTATTTTTGCTAAATTGATAGAGTCCAACTCAGGCTTAGGTACAGCCAAGAATATTGATTATCAAATGCTCACATTGTATTTAACAAGTTAATTTTGCTTATCACTGCATTTTAACATTATAAATACATTTATCTTGGATGATGGTGAATTACAATAGTTAGTAAAAAAGTCAGAAATGTTTCTGCCATCCACATCAGTAAGAATCAACTGTATGTTTCTTAAGAACACACAAAATAGATACTTCAAAATGCTCCACTATCCCATTTCTGAATTTATAATGTCTTTATAATATATCAAACATGTTTTGATACCTTACAATAAAGATATAAATAAATGTAGGTAATTTATTCTTAGAATAAACTTTAGTGTGTGTATGTTTATAATATATATATAAATGATCTTCTTTCCCTATTTAAATAGTTTTAGCAAATATTTTCTTATGTTATTATTTGTAATTTCTTTTTTAGTCAATGTATATATAGTCAGGACAAATAAAGCAAGGTGCATTGAGTCCTATTTCTTGTGTAAATAGATCTCCTGATATAACACCAAGAATTGTGTAGGGATTTGTAAGGCAAATGGCTTACCAAAAGAAAATATTGTGCATTGATGCTCTAAAGACAAAATTACAACCAAAATAAATTATGTTTGCCAAAAACTGACATGTTACCATTTTCCTGCATTCATTTCAAGAAAGAGAGTAAATGGAAATTCATTAATAAATGCCATAAAATCGGTTTTACCTAACCATTAATGTTATTGGCTTATATTTATACATTTCTGAATTAATAAATTATAAGATTAAGGGATGTATTAGTAATTTTTCGATGTAAGGGATGTATTAGTAATAAATCATTTTCTGAATTAATAAACACAAAAAATATGTAAGACATGTTAGTCTTGTTAATTTGATTTTAAAATTTTACAATAGAAACTAGTTCATTATTAGATTCAATTTTTAATTAGAATCTACTTTAAATCAATTCAATATACCATGCACAAGAAAAGTGACAACAAACAAAATAATAAGATATAAATAAACTACTTTTATTCAAATAACACAAATTATGTATTCGAAATATTCAAACATAACTTATAAAATTAT
The DNA here is from genome assembly GCA_037975125.1 of Latrodectus hesperus. Lineage (NCBI taxonomy): Eukaryota > Metazoa > Arthropoda > Arachnida > Araneae > Theridiidae > Latrodectus > Latrodectus hesperus. The sequence goes on along the minus strand of CM075858.1, from coordinate 2,122,367 downwards.
AATTTAGTTTTTGAGGCATTACTGGTGCAAGGTCTAATAATGGACAAATCTGCACTGTACAATGTTTAAACAAGAAACAAACTCTGGCAAATTATTATTCAAATGAAATTATAATACAGTTTCAAAGTCTATAAAAATATAAAATTATAGTTATCAAAATATTAAGATAAAGACTATTTAAAATATATATTTGGAACTCAAACTTCCCATAAAATTTTACTTCAAAATAAGATTTAGAAATCACAAAGTATTTTCAGAAGATCTCTACATATAAAAAATAAAATAATAAACAAAATTTATATTCATCGCATTCAAATTAAATCAAGATATTTCTCTCAAATGAATTTACAGTTTAACCACTTTGTGTTGTTACCTTTCTTTTCTATGAAATTTGATTGGGAAGGATTCTTTTCTTTCACACCATACTCCTTCAAAGCAGCTATTTTTGGCTTTTGACAACTTTTTTTACGGTGATGCTGTGGTGAATTTGTGCTTTCACTTGCGCTTGAGTCGCTGGAATCCTGGTTCTGCTGTGATCGTAAGTGAGGCAACTTTTTGTTAGGCAAGCTTCGAGATTTAGTCTCATTGGTCATCACATACAGCAGAATAGGACAACCTGGCTCAGTGATGCCATAGCTAGCTAGAGAAGCTTCGTCTTGAACAGCAAATGATTCCCCCAAAATCCAGCATTGTTGATGCCTTGGAAAGTCATACTCAGATTCAACCTATACAAAATATAGAGTGCAAACTATTACATTAACTACAAAAAAGTCTCTTAAATTAATTCAGGGTTCATACAGATTTCCAGGAGTTCTCCAAGTTAAAAATTTCCAGAAGATATTCATGTTAAATAGTTTTTTATTTTTATTTTACAAGTTATTCTAAACAAATATGCATATAATTGTGTATATGTAACATTTTTTAATTCCATTTTGAAACAGAAATAATTGCTAAAATTAATCAAAATATATTTTTGTTAAGTTAGAATTATATTTAATGATTACTTCAAAAGTCTTCAATGAAAAAGAAACAGAAACATATAAAAAAAAAGAATAAGTTCACATTGCCCATCTGATTCCACCACAGGACGATATTAGTGGTGATTACTCTCGTCACTTGATTTCACACACATAAATATAAATACTATAAACGATCCTGACTGAACTGGATAATCTTGAAGTTATTGTGGTTGAACTGGATTTTTATTTTGGTCAACAGTTCTGATATCGATACAGCAATCTAATATCGATTTTGCCACTAACTAGTGGTAACATTAAGAATTAATACTCAATTAGATTATCAGACAACTTCATTAAAAAATTTTAAATAAAAAATTCAAAATTTTTTTATTTTCTAGCAAAAAGTAAATTTGTGAAGCAAAAATTCCAAGAGTAATACACGGTTTTCAAGGAGTCAAGTCAAAATTCTAGAATTTGTATGAACCCTGTTAATTTCAAATAAATTTTTGTCAAAAATACAGCAAAGAAATCACGTAAGACTTACATTAGTAATTAATAAAAAAACTTTATTTAAAATCAATTAAAAACATGCATAGTTGATCGATGGGAATAAAAACTGATACACATTAATTAGTATATAATTTATAAACTCAAATGCAGCACCCTTTAAGGTTATAAATAATTATAATTCTTAGAGGATAAGACTTAAAATAAATCTGCTTTGAATTGGTTATTACAATCGCAAAAATAGCAGTAACTGCAAAAGTCCTTTGTCTCTGAAATAAGATATTTTATTGATTGCAGTTGAAATGAATGCATAACTCCCAGTATCTAAAATTTTGAAACTAAATATTTTTTTGATATCTTAGGCAGGTGTGTGTAAATAAACTTCTTATAGTAAAATTCTGTTTAGAAATGAAATAATTCTATTAAATTTTGACATTACAATATACTATAGTAAATAAAAACAAAAATAATTATCTTTTCTACAATAACTAAGCAAAATTTTTAAAAAATCAAGAAATGAAATATAAAAAGGCAGATTGGTTGAGTTTCTATCATTCATGGACACTGATATACTTTAAGTAAAAGGATGAAGTAGTGGCCTGGTAGGGAAAACAGCCAGTCTTATTGCTGGATTCACAAATGAATTTTTTTTCTGGTGTAGCCAAAGATGCATTGTATTCATTAATGAGACCTACATGCATTAAATAATTCATGTTGTAATCTTTCCGTTGTGAAATAATATTCAGGGGTGGCAAGGTAAGTCTGACAGTTTTCAGCTTGGTCCTCAATTTCAAATTATCAAGAACAAACCACCTTCAGGAGTACAATGGCATACTTATTAGGGAGCCCACTGCTTATGTTATAAGATGTTATGAGGACATGGTGGACTGGTTGGTTAGGGTGTCTTTCTCATTATTGGAAGGCAGTGAGTTTGAATCCCAGTTTAACCGAAGATCCATCAAGTTCGCTAATGGTGACTGGGTACATTAAATAGGTTGTGGTCACAATACCTCCAAGTGAAGTGATACTTCTAGGAGAGATAAGCCAAGTATTGGCGACTTCTGCTTGATCCCTGCTTCAAAATCCTTAAGACTCCACTCGGCAGCTCTTATCTAATTAGTAGAGACCAACTCAAGGCAAGGTACAGGGAAGAATGTTGGTGCAACAACATAAGATGCCATCAACTCGACTCCTTATAATACAGAAAGGTACAAGAAAAGAAAATGTCATCTCAAAACATTATCTATATTGTTCACATTTCGTTTCTTTAAAAAAAAAGAAAAGAAATATTAAAAATATATAGCTTTTATCCCTTTCTTAAGACCTTTAAATGTATACAACATATATCTTTGAAATAAACAATCACATTCAAGAAACTATGGAGGATGCTTCATATTTCCAGATAAATTTCAACAAATTTGTGAATATATACAATTAAGACTAATGATATCCAGGGTATCTGGTGCTAATGGCTAGTTTCTCAAGTGTTAGATACATTTCCACATCACATCTATACCTTAGAAGCTGGTATAATAAATACATGCAAAAAATTTTGAAATACACTTACAGTTAAGAAAATAATATACAGGAAAAGTTTCTACATTGTCATGTGAAACTACATTTGTTTTAACAGCAAAATAATTATAAGAAATACTTTTAAGAACTGGTTTATTGTTTTTCAATCTATATATAAAGTTTTTATTCAAAAACTTTTGGTATTCTGTACCATAAAATTTATTTAAAAAAACGGAAGTCATCTCTGTTCACATCACTAAAATAATTATAATGAACAAATGTTAAATTATCAGTAAAATCTGTTCTGTTAGAATTTAGTATAATATTTCTAATGTAATCATTTTGATTCTTAAAATATCTCATTAAGAATATTAAAAATAATATTCAACAAAAATCTATTGATTATATTTCTTAAGGTGAGATAATAAATAAGACAAGATATGAAGAAAAAGCATGAAATATTTTAAAACGATGAGTCAAGGATAAATCTTGCACATTAATTTACAAACAATGAAAGTAAAAATAGCTAAAAAATATATACACAGGAATGTAATAATATCTTTAGCTCTTTTCTCTTGCAATAATATCTACTTACTTTCATTGTCTGTATGCAATTAGTAAGTTTGATTAAATATATTCCAACTAAGACAGAAAGTTTTATAGCAACTATGCAGCAAAAAATATAAATTGCAGATCAAAATTATTACATGCAGCTTGAAATTTCTACAACCTGTTTCTTAAGCTTCTTCAGGGACATAGATGGAGTAACAAGCAAAGGAACAGGACCTCGATGTGAGGATTTATCTTCTATGTAAAGCCCAACCCTGTATTGAAATAACAATATTCAGTGCTACTTCAATTGATTTAAAATAATAGAATAACAATGAAAAACTTTCCTTACATGATAGGTTGATCTGATTTTTTAGAAAGTTTACAGGAACTAGCAGATTCATTTATACTTCCTACAAGAAAAAAGCATTCAATGTTAATAATCAAACTAAATCTAGTGAAATAAACTTAGAAAATTTACAAAACAGTAAATATTTTATAATAATTACTATAAATTAACAGCAGAACAAACATAATTTGTTTAATATAATTTTGTCTTGCTATAACAAAATCAGTGTCCAAATTGCACAGCTTTTTGTTTTCAGGAAGAGATTTATCAATATTACATTTTTAGAAGGGACAATATTTTACAAAAAGCACATCTTATCTATATAATATTAATAAAATATAAACAATTTAGAAAACTCCATAAAATAAGTAAAATCCCTTTATTAATTTTTCCACTAATCAATATATAAAAAATTAAAAAGTATTGATTGAAAATTAAAAATAAGAAATTAAAGTTTTTTTAAAAATTAAGATATATTGTTATGTTATTTCAACCATATATATATATATATATATATATATATATATATATATATATATATATATATATATATATATATAAAACATAATTTAGGAAAAAAATTAAATAAGTCTTTTTTTAATTTTTAATGATTTTTTACATATTTTATGGGGTTATCTGATTGTGTTTATTTTTTTTTAATATTATATGGTATTTATTACTTTTTTTAAAGTCCAAACTTGATTTGTTCTGGAGAAAACTGATATTTATGTATGCATCAGTTTTCTCCATAACATATCAAGTTTAAGGATTTCCATTAATTCAAGACTCAAGGAAACAATAAGAAAGTTTTGCTATTTTATTCATAGGAGCCCAAGAGAAAATTGAAAATGGCAAGATTGCCTGATGTAATGCAAAATCATCCACTTAGAGGCACTTAGTGCCTTTTGAGACATTAAGCTTCTAAAAAATTTTTTTCCAATTACTTATGAATAAAGTACTCATTGAATTTTCATTTTAAATCTGTGTGATATAGACAAAATATAACAGTAATAACTTTTTAAATTAGAAAATGTTATTAAAAGGATTATTAAAAAAGGTAGATGGTAAGTTTTGAAAATACTAAGGACACAAACCTTCTTCTGCTTCAAGCAAACCTTTATTTTTCAATAAAGAAGACAATGCTGCAATTGAAGCTTGAGAGGAGTAATGTTTTTTACTTGGATCCCACTTGGATGAGCCAGGAATTTGATTTTGATCCTCTTCAGCTTTCACAACTTTTCCATGACTATTCACATACTTCTTTCTAGAAGAGTTACTTTCATTGACAGTAGGTTGAGATACATGTTTCTCAGAGCAATGAGAGCATTTTTTATCATCTTTCTTTATTTCCAATGATTTATTTCTTTCATGGGAGCATTCCATTCTGTTCTTTTTATTCTTCAGTTTACTTGATGTAACATTAGATTCATCAAATGAGGCATTTCCATCATGTTCTGATGTCTCATTAAGAGATTCTTCAGCTATTGGGAGAAGATACTGATTGGACGAGAATACTACATTAGGAATTTTATTACTATTTTGATATTCCCATTTTGTAGGTACTGATTGGGAAACTTTAGAGTTCAAGGAGGAATTAGATTTGTCTTTTGAACAACTATTTTGACTGGGCTTAAACTTACTACCATCAGCATTACTTTTAGTAGCAAGCATATTAAAAGCTTGAACAAAATCTTTCACAGAACCTTTAACTGGAGGTTTCATCTGCAATTCTTCAAAGATAGTCTTAGGTTTATCGGTTGCTTCTTCAGTTGAAAAAGAAGAACTATCAGTTGAATTTTGTTTTGATTCTTGTAAAGAAATGCTTTTATTAGTAGTAGTAGTTTCTGCTTCATCAGATAAATCAGAAGATGTGGAATCTTCATCAATAGTGTAGTGAACAGTATGTGGTGATACCTCTTCAACAGTGAAAACATTAGTTTCTGTCTTTTGAATTGAGATCTTTAAGCATACATCTCCATCCTCATCAGCATATTGAATGTAATTGGAATTTGTGAGCATTTTAGGATCCTTTTCAGATAAATTTTTGCCATGCCTAACATTATATTTCACAAGTCCATAATTCTCATTTTCACTTTCTTCACCAGAAAAAGATACAGAGCTACTAGTTACTTCTCCTGAATCATCACTTTCTGATTCTATGATTTTATTTACTGATGATGCAGAATGGTTACCATTTGTTTGTCGATAGATAATTTTGTGTCCATCACGAATGATACCATTTGAATTTGTAATCTTACCATAATCATTAGAAGTTGGCCTTTTATGCTTGGACTTGATCCTTCTTACAGACATTCTGTCATCAATACCATCATCTGAAGCAACATTATTCTTTAATTGCTTTCCTTCACTTTTGACAATTGATGTATATTCAGAATGTTTTCCAGAAACATGAGCAGGTGGTGGCAAAGGTGCCTTTCTCTTTTTGCGTCTTCTTTTCATTGGTTTTGAATGAGAAGTGAAACTAGTTGTACGAGTAGTTTTTGCAACAATCTTATTCCTATTATCAATCACTGTTTCATATTTAATTGATGTACTAGTAGAAGGAGCAGGTAAAGTCTTATCAGAGCTAAAATTTTTATCTGGTATGGGTGGTAAAGGAGCAGGTCGCTTTTTTCTGCTTCGAAGATGTTTTGGTGTTCCATTTTCTAATGTATTAGACTTGGCTTGCTGTTTAGGAGGCCGAGAAATATTTATTGATGCATATTCAGCAAATGATGATAATCTTTCACCAGTGAGTGATTGCGATCCCCGAGCACTACGGGAAAAGTACACACTAGTAACAGACTTTCTGTCATGTAATACTATTTTATTTTTAGGCTTCTTTCTGTTTGTACCCATAACCAAACATGACACCCATTCTTTGAAACCATTGATAAATCTTAAGCTATTTCTTGGGTGAAACATGGAATCTTTTCTTCCCATGGTAATATCAGACACTGCATTTTCAGAGTATCTTCTGTGGATATTTCTATCTTCATTTCTGAGAGAAGGAAGATTTTTACAATCCGCACTAGTGCAAATTGCCAAATGAGTGTTTGGAGGTTGACAATTTTGCACAGCATTTGATGCATTATTAGATGAGCTTGCTGCTGAATTACGAGAATTGCAAGCATTGTACATTTCATAAGGATGCTCATCATAATGCAAAGATCTTCTTGATGTGATTCTGTCATACACTGGGCCCTGATTGCTATGGTGGCCATTGCAAACAAATTCATATCGAGAACAATTTGAGCACTACAAAAGAAAAGATAGCTCTAAAATAATGTAGATTTGAAAGAAAGCAAAATCAGTAAAATGTTTTAAGAAATCTCTCATATTAAATTTATTTTACATCCATCAAGCATGCAATTTTAGTAACTCAGAACAAAACTTGCAAAATCCTTACCGTATTTAAAACAATAAATATATAAACATGCAAAATACGTTTAACTGATAAAGTCTTTTACATATTCATTTTCAAAAAAATTTTTTACAAATTCGTTTTCATGCATTTATTATTTGCATTTATTTTTTAACTTTTGATTCTTTACTCATATTTTAATTTTTGCTTGGGAAATAAGGATTAATGTTATTAATAGAAAATTGTAAATTCTTTGAACTATGAATAGCTGCAATATTAAGTATTAACTGTTCAGCGTAGGGAATAAAAGGTGGTTTCAATTCTAAATTCATAATCAATTTATATCGAAAAGCTTTAAATTAAAAGATTTTTCTTCCTAGTATGATTTATGCAGGTACATTTTGAACTACTAATAGGTGCCAATCTTAATCATACAGATTGTTTCCAAATATTTAATCATAGACTTGTTTATAGCAATCCATGCAGCGTTTCTTCAGCCTAAACTAATTTCTGATTTGCAATTCCTGCATCTGAGTGTAATCAATAGCTTCAAGTGAAAATATTGTAGGATGCTCTTGGATCATTTCTTGGAATCGGCTAGCAAAATTGATACCGCAATGCTCATGAATGTATGCTTGGAATGATGTCACAGAAAAATTTATATCTGACTTATTCGTGTCATTAAGTAAACCACTGTAACGGAAAAAAGATAAAATTTGACAACTTGAGGTAAGATTATCATCTCACAACAAAGAGATTTATCTGACAACACTTGAGTAAAAATAAAGTTATTCCTCCAAAAACAACAACAAAGAAACCTACTACTCACCAAAATTTTATTTCAGGACCTTTTGAATCTAAATTCAAATGTAATTTGTTCACAAAAATTATTTAATGATTGAGAACATAATAAATCAGAATTAAAAATAACTTATAGATATTAAGTATTGGTTTGCTTTGTTTCTCGCTCAACGTTCATTTTTTGCACATGAGGACTAATTAGACCAGGACCCACGGCTTAAAGTGGATTCCGAACCACTACAAACATCCATACCCAAGGTAGGATTCGAACCCACGAACTGTTGAACCGAATACAAGATTTAGATATTAAGCATGAAGAATACAACAATTGTAATTGAAACATATAGTGACATTAAAAAAATGTATTTTTTTAAAAAATCTTGAAATATAAAATATAAATGATTACTTTGTCTTTCCATAAAATGAAAGTAAGAGTTTTTTTATATAAATTTTATTTTGCCAATTTTTTTTTCTTTCTTTTTTTTAAGCAGAGTGTTAGTTTCTTTTGTTTCAGTTGACGTCATGATTACAACACTTTGTTACAATTCTCATTGGTTTTTAAATATCTATGATGTCAGATAACGTTTCATCTATGTCAGATTGTTTTTACAAGTAACAAGGAAATATTTTTGATTATAATTTTTTTTGTTTGTAAATTTTTCAAAGTCGTGAAAATTAGCTGTTGTTCTAAATAATTAGTTTTCAAATCTTTAGCGATGTTGCTTTCAAAATTGAACACGTTGAAAATAGAACAGAAGAAAAAGCAAAATGAAAAAGACATGACAAAACATGCACTTTATGGTTAATTTAAATTGGCAAGAACAATTTAAATTTTTATAATTTTGATGTATTTTTTATAATGCATATTAAATAATTTCTTCTGGTAGTACATATTTATTAAGAAAACAGCAAAAAGTTTTAAAATGTAAACTATTTTTTATTTTACTAACACTTGATTTTAAGAACTATTTTACTGGTCCTTGTTAGTTCATACAAATAAACTGCATAATAGGTAAATTTATCATGCAATTATATTCCATTTTTGATAAATAATGTTCTCCTGTACTAATAACCTAGAGTTGAGTCTTATTAAAATCAACAATATATTTTAAATATATCCAAAAACAATATAAAACTAAAATAGAATTCATAGCTAAACCGTTAGTCATGTATCAGCTAAAAATATAAAGAATTCAGAGAAAGACAAATGCTTACATCATGTGGGAAGCCCCAGTCAAACTTGAGTTATTCTCATAATGCCTTCCCATGCCCCAGTTGATAAATAAAGTATCAAAACTAGGTAGCATGTAATGAAACTGTTATAGTCAAGATCCTAAAATTACATTCGGTTCAAACTCAGTAGAACCATAGTATCACATAATGATAATCAGATATTGTTCCAATTTAAAATGAAAGTACACATCACCCTCAATTCAGCTAATTTCCATGGATGCTTCAATGAGCTGAATGACAATGGGAGAAATTTTGAGAAAATATGACTAATCCATTCCAAAAGGTTTTTTTTTTATTATAATAAACATACAATTTTAAGAAGTAACACATTGGTTTAAAAATGACGTTGAAAGTAATAAATATATCCAAAGGACATTAGATAAAATATGCAATGAAAGTTAGTGAAAGAATCTCGAAACTTTATTTAAATACAGAAATTGCAATCCCATCACTGAATGGCTCAAAATTTACAAATAGAAAAATGCTTTTTAGATAAGTATGACATGGAAAATAATTTAAATAGAAATTATTTTGAAACAACTTTTTTAATTAATGCATCAGCATGAACTTATAATTAACACTGAAACATAATCAAAAATATAGCTTTTATGAAAAAATAATAATGGGAAATCATCTGCAATATTGAATTTTGGGATAAAGAAAACATTTTTGAGCTCAAATATTTCATAATTAAATCAAATTTTAGTTGTACATCTACATCTTCCCTATTAGATAGTAGATCATACAAAAGTTATTTTTAAGCATAATTAATCAAATTAAAAGTTAAATTTAATTTGTTTAAGGGTAATTTTTTAACTTAATGATTTTTCTGTACTTAATGATCCAGGATCTAGTTTTAAGTGGATTCAGAACCTCAATGAACTTTTACAATTGAAGTGGGATTCAAACCCATGAACTGTTTCAGACAATTTTCTTGAAATGCATTTTTTTAATTTGAGCAACCTGACTTCATTTTTGATATTTTCTAATTGTGATTTTTTTCAGGATGTTAAAAAAATAGGCATTAGCAACAGACATCCAGTACATCACTGAATATACTGGGATGTCTACATGAGAATTTCAATTTTGATGTTAAATCAACAAAAAAGACTGTTAGATAGCTAAGTTATTTTTGTAAAATAATTCCAATGCATACATAAAAATAAATAAAAACAAAAAATTGTAATTTAAAAACTACATAAATGTTAATCTTATGTTAGTGAACATACCTGAACATACTATGAATCATGCAAAAGCCTGAAATGAAAACAAAATTATCTAATGAAATACAATTTTGTCATTCAATACATTTCATAAATATGTATTTAAGAAAATTTACATGATTATTTACAAAATTACAGACTGTCAAATATTTGATAAATTTTACATTTAGAGCTCGGTGTAGATATGGATACTCCTTGGTATGGCAAAAAATTTAGCGATAAATATTGACAATAAACTTTAATTTTTGGTAACCCTTGTATTTTCAGTGCTTTAGGGTTATTATTTTTATTCATATTTGGACGTCATTATTAGCATAAAAAAATCGTCAAAAAATCAAAGGGTACCAATAATAAACTTTTACCTACATATATTATTAAACATTAAAATATTTACAAATCAATATCTGTATTAAATATGAATATTTGAAAATTTTATTGAAAACTAATTCCTAAAGAATTTACTAATTAATAATACAAGCAATTTAAGCAAGATACAATAAAATATATTTTAATATTTTAGAACAAGCAGATACTAAAATAATACATATACAGAGGTAAATATGGATCATTGAATGAACATATGAAGTTTAATAAAATACAATGTTCTTCTGCAAGTATGTAACAAAAGGGAGTTAGCTTAGATATTGAACCCATCAATTGAAAATTATGAAGTGGTTCACTGTATTAAACATCCTCAGCTGGCAAAAATAGGTAGCTGAAAATAAATCACAGTAACTCAAATCCCAAAAAACATTAATGATAAAAGAACAATATTTTGGCAATGTACATGAACAAAAGATCTACAGAAAAACAAATTAATAAGGAATAAAGCTTTATAATATGTAATAAAAACAGATTTTTATGAACTTAAATCATCCAGTTCAAAAAAGACTAGTTTGGAATTTGATAAATGGATATATGAATAATCAAAAAATTATACTGATCAATACCCGTTAAAGTCTAGTACATTTTGGAACACTTGTGACCAAACTTACTTAATGATAAATTAACAGCATTAAATTTAAATAAATTTATTTCTTAATAAGATATAAATTGAGTATGACATTTATTTAAATCATAAATCTGAACATAAATAAAAAGTTGTTTTACTTATGTTCTGATTTATGAAAGCTTTATATTAATTTTCTTTAACTTTTTAGCAATATTTATTGTTAAAGATGACACTTCAAATACAAATATCACAATTTTATATCAATAAGAAATAATATGTATCACATTGGAGTATACCACATCTAATATTTTCAATAATGTAAAATTATCAAAAAAATTTAATTCAAATCAATAAACAAATAGAAATCAGCAAATATTTATAATCAATTATAAAAATCAAAAATATAAACAAATATAATAAAAGGAAATCAAAAAAATCAGCAAATATAATTTGAGTGCTCTAAACTATAAATTTGGAAGTTTCAATTATTAGAAAATATAAATTTACAAAATAAAAAATCAAAATTGAAACTGAAGCACTCAATTTATGCTGATAAATTTTGTACTTAAAAGCAACGGCAGGAGAAAACTGGAAAAGGAATCAATTTAGACAACTGAAATTTTTATGGATAGAACACTAAAACAACTTAGTTCATTATATAGAAATTTAATATATAACAAGAATTTAAAAAAAATGGTTTGCTTTTCCAAAGAATGAAAACTGAAACTTAAAATTCCTTTCCAAAAATATCAAATTGGGAGCCTAGTTTAATTGAATTTTAAAAAGAAATTAAACATGAATGGATTTTCAAGAAAAATTCCAATATACAAAAATAATAGTTATTAAATGCAAAAAAAATATTTACAGTAAACATAATCAATAATAGCTTACACAATGCATGGGATCGATTCACTCATCAAAATAAAAATGCACAATTTTTAAACTGTTTCTGACATGATATAATTATTTTATAAAATTATACTTTTTTTAAATTATGAAGGGAAATATATTATATAAAGGTTTAATAACTAGAAAAAAATGTTCATGCCACAATATACCACACACAAAAACATATGCCACAATATTATTTTTTCAGATTTTTTAAGTTATGTTATCCATACATTAATATAATTATTCTAATATTTACATCACAAATTTATTCTATTAAAAATAAATTAAGTTACAAGCTGTTAGTTGTTTAGATGTATAAGCTTGATATCCCTCCCTAAGTGATTTCTCATCAAATCTAGCGTCCTTTGTTTTGATTATAGTGTGGCCAATGTGAGTTTTCGCTACTTTTCTGATTTTTTGTTACCAAATTTGGTTTTTCTCGTGTTTTACATAATTTTTACCTCATATAAGGTTCTTTTTACTGGCAACAATATTTGAAGTTTTCGTTTTGCTTTCAATTCAAATTTTTTTGTTCTACATTTGCTGTTGTGTTTCGTTGTCGCCAGTGTCCAAGCATCGTAAACTGTTCTTTTTTCCAATTTCTTTTTATTTATTTATTTATATCCTTTTTATTTTGTTTATTAATAATATAATTTACTTATATATTTTTTTAAAGTTATTATTATATTTTTCTATTTTCAACATCGTAAACTGTTTTTTTTTCCCCAATTTCTTTTTATTTATTTATTATCTTTTTCTTAAATATCTTTGTTAATTTATTATTATATTTTTCTTATATATTTTTCCATAATATCACCAAGCATATTTGACATGTGAGTTTGACATCATATTAAGTAAGTCATTGTTATTTACTTATCTCTTTTACCGATTGTTTTGAAGAGAAGGCAAACCCAACAAAAAAACTTTTTATTCATTTTTCTGTAATACTTTTTAGATTTTTTATGCTATTATGTGATTTAAAATTTTACAAAATGCATATTTTTCTTAATTTTGTGAAAATTCCTACATTAAAAAACATGCCTTAACTTGGTGTTGCAATGATTACCAATGGGAGGTATATCAAACTAGTTATGTTAGTTTACCCCCTTACAATTAAATTTTGCACATGAGGGCAAATTCAACCCCCACCAACATTTTAAAAAAAGATTTCAATTAGTTTAAACAACGTGATTATTACAGTAATGTCACTTTTTGCACAAAAGAGCTACTTGCAATGAAACCTACAGTTTTAAGAGGATTCTGAATCATTACACAAATAATTACATTATCTCATTGGTTGTTCATGTTATTAGTTTTTAAATTTTAAAAAACTAACAATTTTTAGTCACCATAAACTTTTTTATTAAATAGTACATTAATTTTTTGGTGACTTTAAGCAAAGTTGTATGCTTTTAATGGTAAAAGTTTCATGATAGAATCTCAATATGATCAAGAGTTTGAGCAATAAACCCATTTATTGTGCCATAAACTGCAATTTAACTAAATCACTGTATGCATGTAAATGCTCTTAAATGATAACTGTAATTCTTACAAGTAATTAATATTCAAGTGTCATTAAATTAAGCTATTAAATAAGAATTTGGATTATAAAATAAAACAGTTTCTAAACTCCGCTTTTTTATTATCATCACTGTTATATTTCTTAACCTTGAAATCAAAAATACAGTAATTTAAAATTAAATACATAAAGCATTTACAAGAATAAATTCTGTCAATTAAAAAAATTTGTCCCAGATAACCTTATAAAAAAACTCTTAAAACTTCAAATTTTTAGTTTTATTCTCTATTTTCATTATTCAATCCCAAAATTAAAAAACCCTGAACAGTTATGTAGGAGACATTTTTATTTTATAGTGGAAAACATTCTAATTATTCTTTGAATACTTCCAGTAATCAGAAGCCTGTAAATAAGTTATCTAAAATTTGAAATTGGCTACAAAAAATCAAGGGTTTGGGTTATGTTTATATATTAATATATTTAATTAAAAAAAAGTACTTTTAACCCAACTTCAGATTTTAGCAGAAACAAGATTTCCTTTTCAGAAAATTCCCAATTAATTAAATAAAACTTCCAAAGATGAAATTAGCAAAACATTCAGATCCAATGAATAAACTTATCAAAAATTGTATTTCCACTTCAAAAATTCAAGGAAAAATATATTCTTTATGTAGAAATTGTTTCAACTGTGACTGGCAGCAGAGAAATAAATTTGAAACAAGTTATTTTTTAATAAAAAATTTAAATTTCGTTAAAACATGGTTTTATACTATTTAATAAAATCCTGATTTTTATTAAGAAAAATAAAAATTCATTTAGATTGAGAATTAGTTAAATTTAAGTTTGTAAAATTAGAATTCTATCTTGAATACTCCAAATTTTTACTGCAATGTTATTTTACTTCAACAAAACAAAGCTTACATGAATATTTGATTAGTTTTAGAATATTCAACTGAACACTAATGCTCACTGAGTTAAGAAAGGAAGTTAGAACAATATTTTAAATAAAAAGTCAGCATAATGAGACGCACTGCCCATAAATTAATCCTGCATTCAAGCACAGATTCACAATTTAAATATTTAGCATACTAAATTACATGACAAAGTGACCAAATACTCACATTTTCTTGTTTGAAATGACCAAATGTAGAATCTCTACGTTTTCGATGAGCAAAATTTGAGCATGAATCTTGCAATCGTCCAAAAAATGAAGTTCGTTCTATAGGGGGAAATACATTATTAATGCAGTTTTTAAATTAGCCAAAATTTATTAAAATTGGAAAAATACATAAAACAATGTGCTTTCAAATAATTTCTTACACCAATAACTAATCTAATTGAAAATGAAAGAAATTTATGTTTAAACAAATGAAAGCATTAAAAGTTGAGTGAAAAGTTCAGTAATAAATAATTATAAGACAGTGAATTATTTTATTGTTGAGAAATGTTTTCATTGGATAACTAAACCTTATGAAAAATAATTTAAAACTAGATGAGTTCAAAACAAAGTGAGTCAATAAAAGCTTTTGAATTGCTTTATTATAACACATAAATTCATGCAAAATTTATTACAAAATAAAAAATAAAGTCAAGCTTATTACAAAATGAAAATAATTAAATAGATTTTAATAAAAATAATGTTAGAAATTTGGTCCTTTTTGGTTTGGATTGTATGTCCCTCTTTAGTCATATTTTGAACACCAGGGTTCACTTGACGGAAACCTATAGTTCATTCAAATGAACCCTGGTGTGTAATATGCCCTATAGTTTAAAGTGAATTCCAATCCATTACAGACATTTATACCCCAGGTAAAAATTGAACCCACAAGTTGAAGATCAAAAAGGTAACCATTCATTTGCTTGCTTGGCTATTTTTTATTGATGATGAATGAGAATAAATTTCAATAATTTTTTATTTAAGTATTCAATATTTTTGTAAGATAATATAGAATTTAATTTCAATATCGAAATATCAATTCATAAACCAAATGATAAAATGCTCTTTACTTTGGTGAAGATATCAATTTTAATTACACGTTTATATAATAAAATCAAACTTCAGAATTTAAATTTGAAATGTAAGAAAATATATTTGAAAATCCACTGTCACAAAAAGAAAATTATGAAATATAACTTACATTTTATTTTGCACTATATTTCCTAGTGAATAATTAAAGAAAATAACAATTTACTTTTCTTTTAAGTTAAGATGATTCTTTTAAGTTAAGAAATTGTTTCTATCACTTGTTTTCCAAAAATTAGCAAAAATCAAAAAATTTCCAAGCAATTCAGAAACTGAAGCAATTTAATAGTCAGATTCTACAAAAAATTAGAATTAAAAGAGATGTGATAAACAAAAGCAATAAAATAAGATACACAATTTCTAATTTCCATTTATTTAAATATTTTATCCAATCAGAAATTTTCTAATATAACACTTTTAATAAAATTAATGCTTTAAAATTTTTATTCTTCTTGAAGTTTTTTTTTTTTTAAGTTTTCATGTTTTTTATAAAATAATTTGCATTATTAATTTATTTAAATAAAATTTTAAATTCTTATACTTTTAATATATAGCAACATTTTCATATACTAATATATAGGAAACATTCAACTCAAAAGTTCTCACCATATAGAAATAATAAAATGGGAAACATTTCATTGCAATATCATTTATAAAACATTTCTCATGACATTATCATTTCTGTTTAAATTATATTTCAGTCAGTAAGTGAGTGCAAAGAAAAGATTACCCGATGAGTTGGAAGGATCATCAACTTTGAGGAGATCATTTACTGGCAAAAAAAGGGAATGTCCAGGTCGAGAATTAAAAAAAGCACGCCCTTGAAAATCGCCATTTCCACCACCAGGCAAAACATTGTCCTTGAAACAGAAGCATAACTCAGAATTATGTAGTAAAATAACATACATAAATGAAATTCAAACCTAATTGCAGAGATAGAAAATATATTTTATTGCTTGCATTATTATAATGGTTGTTTTATGAAATAATAATAATGAATAAAACATAAATAATGCACATTCACACATTCATTTGAAAAAATATTAAAAAAAATAAAGAAAAATTCATTTTACTTTTATTTTTCAAATAAGGATTCAGTACAAAAGACTTAAAAATTACTGCAAGAACACAAATTTACTTTTCCTAATTGTATTTAATAAAATATGTTGCTAATAGCAATGCACAAACATGTTGCACAAAAATAAAAACCTCAAATTTCATGGTACAAAAACAATTTAAACAAAGTTTTTAGTAAAATTGCAACGAATATAATTTTATTCTGCTTTTGTAAGTTTCTAAATAAAGATTATGAAAAGTCAAGCATCTAGTAACTCATAATCTAACCATTAAACTAGGGCCAATAAGAGAAGTTTTTTATAATGCTTATTAGCAACATAAGGACAAGGTAGAACCATTGTCATATAGATTTGTTGACAAAATTTAGAATCAAAGCAAATGATTTGTTAAATAAAAAAATTCACATTAATGATTCTAAATAAATTTTGAAAACAAAAGAATTACATATTTTTGTGCAATTTTTTAAAACATATTTTTAAGATTAGTAGTAAAACAAGTTAAAAGTTAGATTAGCATGAATAACAAAAAATGCAACAATTTTGGAATTATTTAATCTGAAACTCTTTTTAATAAAATTACTAATAGCTCATTTTAAAAGAACTTTATAATAAAATAAAAGGCTAACAAAAATTATTAATAAAATTGTAAATGAAATTTCAAATTACATAAGTGATGCAATTAAATTGAAAAATGATCAGAAAGAACATATTTACCACATAAATAAAATACTTAACAATACTGATTTTAATCCTAAAAAGTTAAAAAGATTTCACTTGTACAAGGTACATACAGATTTTCAAGAATCAATTTCCAGAAGTTATCAGGAGGTATCACATTCAGATAATTTTTTTTTTTTTTTTTTTTTTTTTTACCAATTGTTTCTAACCAAATATGCATGTAACTATGCAACATTTTTCAATTATACTTGTAAATAATAGAAATAAATAATTGTAAAAATTAATGAGACTAGTTTTTATTTAAGCTAGTATAAGATTTATTGCTTATTTCAAAAGCTTCAATGAATTTACAGCTATAACAGAAAAAATTTAATTTAAATAATTGATACCAGTATTTAAATAAACAATATTCTTTACATTACTGAATTATACATTGTATAAAATAATGGGTAATTTTAGAGTTTTTAAACATCTTAATTAGACTTTTATTTAGTAATTTATTGAATGTTTCAATAAATGTGTATAACAACATCTTTCAAGATTCCAAAATTTACAAAATTCAATTCCTGCATATTTTTAAATATTGGCCATTTTAGTGAAAACAAGCCCGTTTACATTCAGATCATCCATTGACAACTGGAGTAATCCATTTGTTAGTAATTCTAAACACTTCTCACTTACTTTTTCAAAAAAAATATCTCCAATTAAGAGACTTAAAAAATCAGACAAGTAATGCAAAGTTTTAGCAGTATCATTATTCCGAAATCTTTAGCTGCAGATGATCATCTAAATTTTCCTCAAAGTAAAGCACATAACTAGTAGCATTTTTAAATTTTTTCTTTCAATAAGTTGCAAAAATAAGATGCAATACCAAAAACTGTTAAATAAGTGCACTTTTTTCCCACCACAACTGAACTGCTTTGAAATAGCACTGCCTGAAAACATTCTTAAAAGACAAAATTTATATTGTTACAACTGTAGCTGAATCCACTGTTTAAAACTTTAAGGACCCATACAATTCCAGCCTTTAATTTTTTTTATTTATTTATATTTTTTGAAGAAATTAATGAATATAAATTGTCATAACATGCTTTGAGTTTACATTCTTTAATAGGAACAGCAGTAGCGATAAAATCTTTTAAATTAGATTTTTTGATGGATACAGCCTGCTCTAATAAATACATTTTCCCCTTTCATATGGAATTTGACAGTTGATTAGCCCATATTTGAAACACAGAAATCTTTCTTGCAAACTAGACAGACTAAGGGCATATATTTTTTCCGAACCACACAAAAGTCAATCTTTATATGACTTTTCCCAAATTCACTGGTCATTGAAAAGACACTTTCCACCAGACATTAATTTGCAGCCTTTATTTTACTGATAAACAATCAAATTTATCATGGTATACTGAAATTATAGACAATTTTCATCAAAGAGGAAATGGAAAGTACATTTTAACTAAAGAAATTTTAAGTTTAAATATTAATATTCAGCTTTTGTTATAAAATAGAAACAAAAAAATGAATCAATTAAAATCATCCACCTGAGTGTATCACATGACGATGTTATTGGTGATTATTTCACACACATAATTCTAAACACTATACAGCCAGTCATTATCGAGTTGGATCATGAAGATATTGTGGCTAAACTGGATCTTATTTTGAATCAATAGCTATGAATGCAATAATAATCAAATATTGATTGTATCACCATCTAGCAGTAAAATTAAAAGCTCAATTTTGTTTTTGGCATTTCATTGAAAATTTTAAATTATTAAAGTAAAAAACTCAAAAAGATATATTTTTAGCTTAATTGTCTGGTTTACTCTAAAGCAAACTAGCCACACTCCAATTTTTTTAAAGAAAATGCAAATTCAATTTATCAATATCCATATTTGACACTAACTTCATACAGGTATGAAAATACAAATGTTTAAATTGAATAAACTTTAAAAATAAAACCTCATTTTTTTTTTGTATCACAACTTTAAACACAAATTTTCAAGTATAAATGTAAAATAAACTAATCACATAGCAAAAACTTCAAGAATTACAATAATACCACATAAATTTTGTGGCATGCACACATCAGTTACATCATAAAATTGCAAGAATCCATTCTGAACCAGTAATTTTTAGATTTGGTACATTTGGCACCTGTACTGACTTGTAGGATTTAGTCATGAGAACATTTAACTAGAGCAACTTCAAAAAAGAACATTAGAAAGTGAACTTACAAATTCAATGCCAGCAGTCCATTCTGTGGATATTGAAGGAATACGCCCAATCCATCGCACAATACCACTAGCAGCACAATGTTCAGTCAACCACAAAATACGGTTGCCCAATGACAAAGTTGGGGCAACTGGTTCCTCTTGAAAGTTATCACGTGCTACATGTACATCTATGGATAGTAAATTAAAGCTTGATTACAAATTTTTAAATTCATCTAAATATACAACTTAAAATTTAATCAAATTAGAAAGCTGAGAATTTATTAAATTCAAAAAAATTGATAATAAAATTAATAATTTTAAGCAAATTTAATTTGAAAAATTAAAATCATGTATACAGATAAGTAACAAAAAAATTCAGCCTGTTGTACTATTAGGGTATAAAGTGTTCTTCCAACATGTATACTTTTTTGGTTGATTGTTGACTAGCTAAAACATTCTATAATCATAGTTTGTACATGAGAACTCATTTATAATTAAAAGTTTATATTTTAAAATAGAATATTTCATTTTCACATGGTAATTGTTTTTAATTATTTTTATTATTAAATTATTAATTAAAAATGAATGTTTTCTTGCATTCATAAGTTGAATGCATCTGTGCTATAAAAAATTATTTCTTCATTAATTATGATTACTTAATAAATATCTATTACTTAGGTACTATTGTAATTTAACATAATTACTTATTTAAAGTGAAAAGAGTTTGTTGCAATCACTATATGCATTTTTAATTTTCTTTTTACTTTACTTTACCTAAGTTTTTTTTTTCTTTCATTTTAAATAGTATTTAAAATCGTCTTTTATCTTGCTGAAAGGTCATTTGAAAAATTGCTTCACAATATAAGGAATTTGAATTTTGCATTATTTAAAAGTTGAGTTCTAATATTTTATGGAAAAGTCTATATGGAACAAATTAATAAAGTTTCAGATTTTTTCCTATCCCTGAAAAAGAGATTTTATCAAGCAACTAGACATTACACAAAAGCTTAATCAACATAGCATCAAACATCACCACAATCAAGTAAATAAAAACCAAAATGCTGAAGTTTCTTTCTTCTTGAACATCACTACAATTTTAGAAAAATTTCTCCCTACAATTTGTGTCTTCTTTCACCTCAAATTTCAATGTGAGGTCACCATTTCCCAAAAATAAGTTTTTCTTTAAAAGAAACAATTGAAACCGTCTCTTCTAGTAACAGAAAATTGTAACATAATGTACAATTTCAATTACATACTTTGCGCAAGTGTAAATTTTTTATTTTTGCAAGGTCACTTAAAAAGCACAATTCATGAGATATTTTTAAAATAAAACTCTTAGATGATTTTACCAGGATTTATCTTTAATTTTATTAATCACTGTAATAAATATTTAGCTTTCTATAAATATGTTAAAATTATTGAGCAGAGGTTTCAAATGTTTTGTATCAATTCAATTAAAAATTAATTGCATAATTTATAAAGAAATGCAGATGAGGTTAATTTACATTACCAGAATAATGAGGAGTACCATAACAATGGGGATGACAAACAGGCTGACACTGGCGTGGTTCTCTTACACAACATTCACAAGACATCTAGAATTAGAATATGAAATAATTAGAAAACTCCAATCAACATTTTACTAATTTAGATATCAATCAATCACATAAGTTTTTGTTATTTTAGAAAAAACAATGTTAATGGAACAGCAGAAATATCTAGACAATTTAAGCAATTTTTTGTTTTAATTACATAGAATACCTTTCATTTTTAATTGGATATTAAATCTTCAATAAATTACGATATAAAAAATCTTATAAATAAATTCAACTTGATATGATGCATTTAAAGTACTTTTTGGTATTGCTTTTACTGTGCTCTTTATCTTCAATGTTACAGAAAAAATTATTTACAGGGATTTTGAAACTGAATTTGAAGTTTTCGCTTAAATAGCCAAATGTCAGAAAATGTGAAGTTGCAAAAAGGTTATTTATCTTTTATTTTTCTCAACATATAATAGTTTTTTATATAAAAACAGTATGATTAATTAAGGGATTTAAAGTATGAGAGATATTAATGACATAAAATTTAAAGCAAAATCCAATAATTTTATGTAAGTTTATAAAAACAAATATAACTGCAGCACAGAAGCTTTAAACTTTAATGTCAGTTTGGAATGGTTCATAATTCTCAACTTAGTTCAAGATAGAATCTTTTTAAAAAGTTAACCTGAGGAGAAAATTTTCCAAAAGGACAGGAAGAATATGTTTTAAAATCAAGTGGAATATAAGATTGGAGGTAGTTTATAAATGAAATCATCTTAGATGACATGGTGTTGACATCGCAAATAACAGATGGTGTCATTAAGTTAGTAGAAACAGACAAAAGTAAAATTGAGAAGTATAAAAATGATGAAAGGTATTCAGTTGAAAGACAGTGGATTTTAGGGAAGCTTGACAGGGAATTGAATAAGATTTTCTTGGTACCAGGAAGATGAACAGTGTTGGGAATGATTGAGGAAGAAATTTAAGAGTTTACCATTTATTCTGATAGGTGAAAAAATTACAATTGCTGAAGTTAGGGAGGCATAAGCACTTGAAAGTTAATCAAGCTTGAATTTTGTCAATTTAGATTCTGGAAGCTATGAGAAAACAATAGAAAGCAGGTAGAAAAGTTCCTAGTCATTATGTAGCTTTTAATTCTATTTGATTTATTACATATTCAGTCTTGAATGCAATGTTCATCACTTTAATAAGCTTCTGGAAACTATAAGAGAAATAAATTGGGTGGATTTTGAATTTTTTATGTAAATTTAACCAGGATCTCAAAAATTAATACTATTTTCCTTAGTATGTTATTTTTAATATATTTATTTTATTATTATTAAAATCAAATGCCAAAATAATTCATCGAATTTAATGATAAAATGTTTAACATGGTGATAAAGTTGCCAACAGGGTCCATTATCAATTAACAGAAAAATAACTTTTACAAGTCCTCTACTTTTTCAGTGTCACAATTCAATCATAACTCTATGACTCCACCCGGTCTTTAACATTCATTTAAGAAATCAGGCAATCACCATAAATAGACCACTTAAAATATGTGCATATAAAGTTGTTAAATTTATGCAAATGAACAAAGATGCTAAATAGCTTAATATAGAAATTAATCATCTTAGAAAAGATCATCCAATGAAACAACAGAAAGGACTCCATTATAAATAAAATTAAATTATAGCTTCAGCAGATTATGAAGGCAAAATTCTATAGGTATTAAAAAATAGCATATTTCAGGCTCTAAATAACTATTCTGAATTTTATAAAACAAATAATTATATTTATTTTTTATTTTAACACTAATCATCTTAAAATTATTTAAAGTAAAGAAACTTAAAAAGATATTAAAATATTCTAATTTTAGCATGTAAATTACTTGTTAAAAATTTTTTTTTCACTGCTAAGAGCCTGAATACAAAATTTTAAATTTTTGTTGAAACCATTTTTATTTCTGAGTTTCAATTTCCCCAAACAATATTTGTTATAAAAAAGAAATATTAATTAATGGTGTAGGAAACTAACCCCATTTACTAATATGGCTTGTTTCACTCTATGGTCATTTTTTTGCTCATAAGAATTACCTATTTTCCTGTATATAATCAAGGGATTATGTATTTAAAATTTTTTGAATTTCATTGTGCATATTATATGCACAACAGATAAAAACATTCGCAATCAAAAAAGTTAACAATAACTTTTTTGAAAGAAATGCTGCTTATGTTTCATAAAAAAAATAACAGATGGCACCATGATTAGATTGACTTATTTCAATTATAATAAGAACTGTCCAATTATGTTCAAGAATGAATTTGGTTCCTTGGAAGTATATAACAGTTTAAATTAGTTAACGTCATTTTGCCATTTGTCTTAACCTGAGATGTTTTGATCTGGAAACACTAAAATTTATATATCGTCACGTGAAAGCAAAAACAATTAAGTTATACAGCAAATTTTAAGTTAAAAGCTGTAGGGAAGGAAAATAAAAATATGGTGATAAGCATGTTAATGTGAGGGGGAAAATAAAGCATGCATGGAACAAAAGCAAAAATGTACCTAATCCATATTTCTAAAATATCCATTCCCATCTAAGAAGTTACTATGGAGTGACAACTAAGCCAAACCGGAGATCATATGATAAATTAGAGCATGGCCTAAGTCTTTGATGAACTCAAGTAGGAGATGAAATTCTTATATAATCATTACAAAATAAAGGGAGGAACAAAATAATAGTCAAACCAATGCTAACTTAATAGCTAATGGATTTATATGCATTACTTTTCAACTGATGATGCACAAAACATTGATACCTTACAAAACGGTACTTTTCCATTTCCCTGGCGCAAATTTCGCCAAGCAAAAATTAAGTTGCTAATTGGCAACAACACACAGTATACACATAAAAATTTTTAATTAATTTTCTTTTACATAAAAATTTTTAAATTTAGTTATTTAATTGTTGTTCTCGGTGTGCACGCTATGCGTGGAATGATGGGTGCCAGAGCCTCAATTTATTTACTAATTAAATTAGATTACAATTTATTTAATAAATTAAATTAGATTACAATTTATTAGGTGATGCATATTTCAAAATCTTATTATTTTTTTTCAAATATTTTTTATGTGAATTTGTTTTGATTATTAGTTTTTAAGATATATTTTTAAAATCATATTTTTTCCAAAGAGATTTTATGAAATTATTAAATTTGTATAGATAGCAACATAGCATAAAATTATAAAATGGAAAAAAAAAAGTCGAAATAAAGTCGTTGACAGTAAAAGGTCATCACATGTTTTGGAAACGTAGCAGTAAAAGGTTACCAACGAAGATATTCCCTCTAGTTCCGGTTGTATCATTTTTAGCGACTTTATCGCCAGCGCCAGCAAAATGGAAAAGTACCTACAAAACTTTTCATGGCACATTAACATGCAAATAAATCATAAAAATTACAAAGATTATTGCATCATGATAATTTATATCATAATATTATTTAAATACTATTTAAGACTTTTGATGATTTAATTTTCAAAACTAAATTTATCTTCCATTGCTTTTCACAGCTTTAATGCCCAAGATAATTGCCATAAATGTCAATTATTTTCTATTTTCAATAAATGTAACATTAAATATTTTTTCACTCTCCAAAAGAAATAAATAAATTCAATTCAAATAACTTATTGCCATCAAAAGCAAATATGAAATAAGCTTTTAAAATATACCACTAAAACTTTTCTTTAATTATTAAATTAAGAAATTCAAAAGAAAATGATGTATAGATAATGTACATGCAAAATAAAATTATAAGTACACAAAAAATACAAAATAAAATAAAACTGAAAATATATAATAACTTAAAATATCAGTAAACACAACCAAAAAATATATATAGGCGCTCTAAAGAGGCTTTACTGAGCAACTTTAATAACAGTAAGTTTATATCAACCGGCTTTTGTCACAATCAATGAAATTTTTCATAGCAAAATGCATATTCAGAGAATTATAATCATTGCAGAATTTGGAACTACTTTTAGAGTTTTTAAAATAAATATATATGATTTAAATACACCATTACATCATCATAAAAAATAGAACACAAAATTCAACATTGCAAATTAAATTTCATAATATAAAAAACCTAAGTAAAACAAAATTTGTTTTTATTTTTAACATTATTGAATGAAATTCTAGTCATAATAAGAAAGAACATTATAAGTTAAAAACGTGTTATATTGGTTATTCCTTAATATGGTAGACCCGATTCATTTTCTTTGGTAATTGGATTTATTTAATACTTTATATGTTTAAGAATTTTATATTAATGAAACTTAATCTTATTATATATAAATTCGAATATGCTTCCTGAAAATGTAAATACTTTTTTATTTTTGCACACCGTAACTTTAATTGATAATTTCGACAGTAAAAAAATCAAACTTGTACTTAATCTAATAATATAAAAACATATGAGGTATTATTTTAGAGCAATAAACAATTAAAGAAAAACATTAATTTATTTTTAGTATTTGATTAACTTACTATTTCAGTAAGTTACTCTAAAATCAATCTAATATTATGTCTACACCATATAGTATATGAAATTTACGTCTGCTCAACATAAACAAAAGTAAGATGAGAACATAAGTAGAGTTGAGGGGATTCAAGCTATAATGTAAATGTTCGATACAGTAAATCCAGTTTCGGGCGCTCCGTGGCTGAGTGGTCAAAGCATCACTCCGCTAATCGCTTGAGAGCGTAGGAGTGTAGGTTCGATTCCCACCGTGGCCCTGCGTGTTTTCTTCGTTATTCTTCTGTGGTTGTACATCTGTCATTGTGTTATTTGTCCTATTATCGACGAAGACTTACAAGCGGATCTCAAGAATCAAGCATACAAGTCTGAAAATATATGTATGTAATAAATAAAATATAAATCCAGTTTCATCACCCTCTATAGCAAAGAAAGTAAGACCACTCTCTTGTGACGTCATCAGCAGGTAACTAAAATCAACTGGGTTCGTTCACGAATAAAATATTCCGAAAAAACTGATTTTATGTTGTATAAAAGTCCCTAGCAATCAATTTTATACTCTTAAATTTATTCTGATGTTATTTCCACGAAGAATATTAAAAATTTAATAGCAGCTATATGAAAAAATGTATTCAATTATAACTTACTATTGTCATAACAAACTTTCTATTCATACTATGATCAAGTCTATGAAATTTTATTCATCATTGGAATTTATATTTTCATAGGTGTACTTTTAAAGGAAATATATGTCTGTGATTATTAATGTACAAGCCAACCAACTTGTCTAGTGGTCAGCGTGCCTAACTACGGGTAAGGAGGTCTTGGGTTCGAATCCCGGTTCCGGCATAAATTTACTTTCTCTCTCTATCTATTCTGTCTTTGACCTTTCCTTGTATGAAAGAGTTGTGAATGGTTGCCTGCCCTATCACCGGGTCCCTATGGGCAACAACAACATTAATGTACAAAATCAGCAAAATAAAATTATTTTTATGCAATATATATATATAAACACACACATAATTAATTAATATTTCCTATGCAGTTTTTTAATCCGGGTGTTATGTTTTATTCAAAATAACTATTAGCAACATAATATATTATGAATAAAAATATGTCTTTAAAATTTTTTAAATGCAATACACATGATTAATTTTATTATCAAAATATATTCCATATGTATGATAGATTTAGAGCATTTAATAAGTGATAACTATTTTGTATAATTGAAGTGGAAAAGACAAATGGCTAAGTAGAAAATAATTTATTATAATTATAATTTTTTTTATATTTATTCTAATTACAATACACAAATTTAATTTGAAAAACACACATTAACATAAAATTTTTTTTAAAAAAAACAATATAAATTTAACATTTTGAAATGTTATATATACATTGACTAAAGAATATATATAAACATATATATATATATACATATAGAGCTGCACGTTAATTAACAAAACTATTAAATAATACAAAAGTTTAGATTATAAGAGCGTTTTTACAACAGCCTGGCTGATCCATCTCCCGCGTAATGTGTGGATATATGAGTGGCTCTCAAGTGGGGAGTAGAGGTGGCGCTGCAGTCTCTGGAATATACAACAGTCGTCCATTCTGATGTGGTCGGTTCCCGACCAATTTGCTAATTATTAGATAAAAATATAAAAAAAGTAATTAAAAATAAAGAGAAAACAATATTGAAAGAAAAGTTGCAAAAATTAAAGTTCAATTGTTCTAGTTTGTAAGAAAAGTAAAAGATAAGTGTCTACAGTATTTTAATTAAAGTTCTTAGACTGCCCCATGGTTTCATTAAATCTGCAGATGTACAAGTCAGATTTGGGCCTTCATATCTTCCTATCTACTTAACATCATAACTATCATTACACCGGACCTTCACGATTTCGTAGAGGCTGAAATATTTGGGGCACAGTTTCATTCCTACACCAAACTGGGTTTTTTTATGGCCACTTTGTCTCCTATGTTAAATTTTATTCGCTGTTTGTTGTATTGTTTTTTACATTGTTCTTGTAACTTTAAAATGTTTAATTTGGCGTCTTCTCTCATTAACTGCTTATTCTGTAGCAGTGATTGGTATAATTTTCCTTTTCCAGAAGTTCTTTGATTTTGATAACATTTTTATTTTTCATTTTGATGCCTGTTAAAAGTTTAAATAATGTAAATTTAGTTGCTATTGATATGGTGCTGTTGATAATTCGCTGTAATGATGATGTGTGCTTGTACCATTGATTAGGATTTTCAAGTGTTAGTTTTGTTAAAACAGATATTAATGTTCATTGAATTTTCTCAACTTGTCCATTGCCGCGTGGTACTCCTGTGGTGGTTAAAATAATTTCGATGTCTTCCTCCTTGCAATATTTTTTCTGATGAAATTCTGATGAAGTAAAAGCTGTTCCTTTATCACAAATTATTCGTCGTTGTTTTCCGAAATTTACTTGTTATAATTTAAAATTTTCTAAGGCATCATGGGTTGAAGTGGATTTGACAGGATAAATCCAAACAAATTTTGTAAAAGCATCTACTATTTTAAAAATGTGTTTGTAGTTTTTGTTGGTGGATTGGGGTGGTTCTAGGAAATGTATGTGGTATGTTTCAAGTGGTAAGTTTCCTTTTGGTATTGGATGTAGAAATCCTTCTTGTTTGCCAAGTTTTTTTCATGAAAGTATGCATTCTATGCAATTTGTGATAACATTTTCTGCAGTCTTCCGTACATTAGGGAAATACAATTGTTGTTTGACGAAATTTTCTGTTTTGTTTATGCCAAAATGTCCCTTAGTATGTTAAAGTTGAACGATATGTTTTTGCATATCCAGGGGCACTATTAAAAGTTATTGATCATTCACCACTTTGTATAAAATATCATTATTTAATGTAAAATCAGTTGAAGATGTTTAAAGCAGTTGTTTAATGCTTGACGTATACTCATCTTTACTTTGTCCTTCTTTTATTTTCTGTGTTGTTTCGTTGTATTGTATGATTACATTGGGTAACGGCTGAGAACATCAACAAGTTTCATATGCCATCCTGGTCTGTGAAGTATCTCGTAAACAAAATCTTCCAAGAAGAGAGCGCATTGTGCTATTTTGGGTGTAAGTTTTTACTGTAGACATTGTTTTTTGGAAACCTTGAAGTTGTGTAAATTTGGAATTTTGTGTGTGATTTGGAATTTTGTGTGTGTCGCGATTTTTTCAATGCTGCGATTATCACTAAAACTTCTAGTTCATAACTCAATTACTTCTCTTCTTGTGGGAGATGTTTTTCTGCTCATGTAGTATATTGGATAAAAATTATTGTCAGAATCCATTTGAAGGGGTATGGCATTGAATCCTTTAGAACTGGCGTCGCAGTATATTTGTAACGGGGCATTTTGCTGAAAAAGATGCAGTACAGGTTCTGATGACAGTTAGGAAAGCCTGTTTTTGTTCAGGGCCAAATCTAAATGGAATTTCGTTTCGTAAAAGGTCACTTAAAGGTTTTGCGATTAATGCATAGTCTTTAATAAATTTTCGGAAGTAACCAGTTAATGCTAAGAAAGATTGAATGTGTTGAATTGTTTTAGGTTCAGGATAATTCGTATTTGCATTTGTTTTAGTTGTTAAGGGACAAATGATTCCTTGTTCGATTATATGACCAAGAAAATTTATATATTTTCTTGGTCATATTATCATAACAATCTATGCTGCTACAAACAACATCATACTGTAGGAGTGGATAATTAACGAAATGCAAACAAGTCAATATCCTGATTAATGTTAAGCTATGTATAGTACGGTTTTACAGTGTTGTTGATCTCAAAATATTTTTCTAACGTTAGTCGTGGGAAGACTAGATTCTATATGACAAATCAGCATGACAAAACAGCAACCAATCTATTCCCTATTTGCACAAAAATATTTGGATTCCGAACAATACCAGTGCAACAATAATTCATAATCTCGATAGGCAAAGATAATCTTATGCTTGTGTTGAATCCTAACAGTAGGGATTTGAACTCACAACCTTCTGATAATAAGAACGATGCCTTAACCAACCAAACCACTGCGAGTAATTTAGTGGTTAGGGCATCGGCCCTCCATTCGGAAGGGCTGGGTTTGATATCTTAAGCTGCGAAAGACGCACTAAATGCATGCGATATACGTGCTCGTTAAATTTGTGGAATAGAAAGTCCCGTGGTCGTTCATTGAGCAGTTATATAGGGGTAATAGTCTAGAGAAAAGTTTCTTCCTCTTGTAGATCAAAGTAAAAATTAAAAGGGTGGATCTTTTAGTAGTGCCATCTATCGGAAGAGTGTTAGAGCAAATTCTTTCATCTTTTTTGGTGCACTGGTTGAACGAAGACGCACCCTTCTGACTTAATTTCACGTAGACTTCGGCTAGCGAGTTTGGCTTGTCCAGGTATCATAAATAATGAAAGCAACAAAAACAACAATTTTGTTAACAGAAATATACAGTTTATTGTATAATTGAAGTGGAAAAGACAAATGGCTAAGTAGAAAATATTTATTATAATTATAATTTTTTTTATATTTATTCTAATTACAATACACAAATTTAATTTGAAAAACACACATTAACATAAAAAATTTTTTTAAAAAACAATATAAATTTAACATTTTGAAATGTTATATATACATTGACTAAAGAATATATATAAACATATATATATATATACATATAGAGCTGCACGTTAATTAACAAGTCAGACAGGTACAAGTTACAGGTAGTAACGAAATGTTTTGTTGTTGGAACAATTTTTTCACACAATGCCTAGTTTTCCAGATTCCAGATTAACGAGATCACTGTATATCACCAGACAGCTGCTTAGTGTTATGCAAATAAATATATAAAAAGGGGTATGAAAAGTAAAATACAAATGTTATGAATTATTGAATTATTTTGTGGTCTTGATATTTTCTTTAAAGTCATTAGTGGTGATGAAATGGATAAATATTTATACTTACAAATCATAAATTCAATATAAAAAGTGAAAACCTGGTCTGAGCTCTTATATTCCTTGATGAGAATCAAATGATCCTTCACTGCCTTCACCGTTATAATAAGGATTTCCATATCTTATTCAATGTTTTCGTTAATGGAATTTTTAAATAATTCTTAAGCGCAAATCGTTATTGTAAAATTTTTATGAATTAGAAAAATTATGCTTATATACCACAGGGTAACTTTAAGTTAGAGCTCACAAAAATATGGAGACACTGTAAAGTTCATGCCCGAGGTAATAGACAGACAAGAACAGGCGAGAACTACCCAAACGTTCAGTTGGTGCAAAAATCAAATTAGATATATCCTGTTGCAAATATTTGTTTATTAATCCAAGAGCAGAAAAACTTAGTGCAAAATGTAGTGACAGATCAGTACTTCTAAGTGCATTCATGGCCTTAAAAAAATTAATTAACAAAAGGATTCAATAGATATCTTTGTAAAATTCATCATTGTTGCACCATAGCCGTTATTAATTTTAACTATCTTTTCTATTATGTTCTGACAATTCCTTCGGTAATTGTATAAAAAAACTGAATAAATAAAAAAATTCAGTTTTGGAGGGTAATTCAAAATATACGTCTTCCGGAAATTTCTTTCCATTTTAAAATAAAGCAAAATATTAAATTTTTCATACCTTGAATAATATAATTGTCATCATTATTTATAACTTCTTGCCAGAGTAATGACAATTTGTATATGCATTTAAAAAAATATTTTATCTCTAGACGCAAAAATCGAACCAGTATTGACTGATATCTTCTTTCTTGAATTTTTTGCCCAGTAAAAAATTTTCGAATAATAGAAACAATTGTAAGAAACAAATATAAGAGAAATCAAACTTACCAACAAGGTGACTTTTTGAAAACTTCTTTATAAATTAATAAAATGGTCGAAATTTAACTTCAAGAATCAAAATTTTAAAATGACTGGAATTTCGGAACATTAATCTCAATTAGTAAAAAAATTGTTAATAAACAAAAACGCAATTAAACCGTTTAGAAAAATAGATAACCGTATTGGATTTAACTCCCTGTGATATGTTTTGGCAAAATCTTGCAGACGCAAGATTGGTAGACTTCGTTATCTTTCTAGGACCAATAATGGCTTATCAGTGCAGACTGGGGAAAACTTGGGATATCGGTTCAATATTGCCTTATCTTGGCATTTTCTACATTGGGGAAACCTTGGCTTATCTTGGCATGCTATATATTGAGAAAAATGTGACGCCCATTATAGGTCCATTATTGGGCTTATCTTGGCATTCTGTATATTGGCACACATCATTGATCCATTGTTGCGGTTATCTTGGCAAGATTGCCAATATTAGGCCAAGCTGTTATGTTATCTCGGATGTGATACTTAAAGTGTTATAAGTCTGGGGAATATGATGTATGAGACATAATTTCTCAGCCTAGTTCTGCAATTTCTTAACGAACCCTTTTTTACCTCTCTCTTAGAATTTTCTTTCTTGAAAAATTTCCAGCCTCTTTTCTCGGACAGTTCCCTTTAAAGTATCCAATTATCCTGTTGCTGACAATATTTTTCCAAACTGAAATCTTCGTTCAGCTTTTAATGCTCTATTGGTCTTCAAATGTTTCATTATATACACAACATTTTCTTATTCAGACAGAAAATTGTTTTAGAGGACTAAGTTTTTCACACAGTATACTCTTTTTCTTACGATATTTTTGTTATATATCCACTTTTCATTCCCAGTGATCATCTGGTTCAAGAAGGAAGATTTTATTCTGAACAATCAGAGATAGCATTTGATGACTCGATTATCAAAATTCAAAATTTTGAATATTTCCTTACCAATTCTCTCTTCCGAATGTGGTTCGAAATAATTTACTAAGCTGAATTAAGCTTTCTGTGATCTTCGATATTTTCGGGAAACATCTTGCTCTGGCATAGTTTTAACAACATCGTCATCGATCTACTGGCAGAATTTTCCGGTTTACCTAATACAACAATGTCATATGGAACGACATCGTCTGCACAATTTGGCTTATTGAAACTATACAATTTATATGAACTTTATAGGAACCACAGACCGATAATTAATAAGACCTCTAACTCCCATAGACCAGGAGCAGAAAAAAACCGGTGTATTTTTTGAAAAAGTGTGATGTGTTAAAATATGTTTGATACACAGTTCTCTATAGTGGAATGTTTACTTGTCTGTGTTTATAGAATATTTTCGGAGAAAATTTCGGTTTTTCAAACCTGTAATATAAAGTTTTTGTTTGAAAATGAAATTGAAATTTTTACGATTTTTATTACTTAGTTGATTAAAATACCTAGAACTTGCTTTATTCAAGTGCTCTATTAGATCTATATATAACAGAGAAGAATTAAAAAAAGAAAGGTAGTGAAATGGAAGCACTTTTTATAGCACCAAAGTATGCTTTTGAATTTTACATTTAATCCTTCATAAATATAAATTTAGTTATGGAATAAAATTACTTTCTTAGGGAGTTGCTTATCATAAGGATTTAATTTGCTATTAATATATAAAATATTATTTACTTTAAAATTTTTAGGAAAGCTTCGATTGTAATGATGTGTTAAACGTTTATCCATACTTTATTAATGATATTTTAACCCTTTCCATTCTCATGAAGTATAACAGCTTATTATTTAAACAATTTTTTTATTTATCGAAATTTATTTTTGGAGCTCTATGCTAAAGTGCTTTTAGCTCACATTGAAAATAAAATAAGTTATTAAATTTTTATAAATTGATACAAGAATTTTTATTAAACTTGATAAAATATTCTCTCGTTGTTAGAGTCTTCACCTTTCCAGGAAGAAAGATTATTTAAAAGGATTCTTAAAATAATGAGCACTTGGATGGAACTCTTATTCCATATTATTTTTGAATAAATGTATTTAGTTGTTGTAAATCCAAGTAATGTTTCAAATCTTATTTGCTATGTGTAAATACAAAACTATACATAATTGATTTTGTTAAAAATGCTATTTTCTTATTTATTATTATTCAAATTTTTTTAAATTCTAGATTATTTAATTTTTAAGTTTTTCTTAAAAATAATTATACTTGTTCCTTTTCCTGATTATTACTTCATATGTATGCTTTTTAAATAATTTTTTTACTTATTTTATACGTGTGCAAATTGGTGGGTGAGCTATATTAATCTTAATTTTAATCGGATTACATTGCTCTTTATTTTATAGTTATAATGAATTTCCCTTATTAGATTTAAGTTTTTGTTAAATAATAAAAATGAATAATTTATTTTTTAAATTATAAAATGTGTTATTTTGAAATTGTAATTCAAAATTTACAAGGCAATAAGATCGCGATTTGAAAATAAATATTAAAATTGAAAAGATATTTTTTCAGTTTTTAACAAGAAGTTTAGTTTTTATTTTTAAATAATATTTTTTTGCTTTTCATAGAAATATAACTTTTGAGGATTTATCAGTAGTTTTAAGTTTAAAAAGATTATGCATTGGCATCTTGTACAAAAGTCTTTTTCAAATTAAACATTAAATTATCAAATTACGAAAAAATAAACATTTTATTGAATCCAATGAGCTTTTCTTTTACGTGAAAAAGTAATGATGCATTCTGGTGTAGTACTTAAAGTGTTTTCCAAGATAGTGACACTATCTCGTTGCACACTGTCCAAAATTTACACCACTTGAATTTGAAAGTGGAGCCGCTTTCCGATTGGAGGTGATAGGAATTTATTTAGTTCTGTTAAACGGATGTGGCAATACCCTCTTCCAGCGGTTTATTTAGAGTAGAAATAGAGTACTTTGTATATGTATACTTTAAAAGTAAATATTTATTTAAAACTAGAATAAATATGTCTATTTAATTAAAGTTTAGTAATTTTCCAATTTTTTTCACATTTTAATGTAAGATGTACTGAGAAGATTCTGTGTGAAAAGTACTGAGTTATAAAAACAGTCATGGAAATTGATTTAGTGACTAATAAAAACTCCTTTTGTTATTTTAATTATTAAAATTTCACATGCTTGTTTTCTTTACTCAAGTGAACTGAGCTACAAGTTTGCTTGCTATTGTTTATTTCTAGATTAAAGCGAAACAAAAATTATTTCAATGGCAGAAAATGAAAGTCGTAATCAAACTACTATTTACGAAGTAAGCTTACTTTTATTTTATTTCACCATTTGTATTTTTGATTTTAAATAAATATTTATTTTCTGTAAGAATAGATGGCTCTGATATCGTATAATGCCTTTGTGATAAATTTTTTTAAAGGATTTCATAAACATCTGTCATTACTTAACTGAAAGAACTAAGATAACAATGATTTACGATTCCATCGAATTGGTATAAGTATGATATCCCCATCTATGTGATTTCTTGCCAAATCTGGCGCCCTTTGTTTTGATCTAGGCTGTATGAAATCTGCAACTTTAGTATGAATGATTTAGAGGCCTGAATTTGTCATTGTTGAATATGTGAGCTGTATATATCTTATGGCAAAACATTAAGTCTTCATTAGCTCAGAAATTGTCAGATTTGGGTTTCTTGTTATAGTTGAGTATCTTTCTGACCCAGGAATGTCCACCTAAAATATGTGTTTGTTGAATATCACAAAAAGGTGTTTAGTGTAGATATGAGTACCCCTTGGTTTTGGAAGAAAATTGGCAATAAACTTTAATTATTTGGTAAATATGGTATTTTTAACATTATTTCCATAGTTTTACGGTTACCATGTTGTTATTCACATTTTAGTTACTATCTTGGCATGAAAAAATTGTCAAAAGTTGAGGGTGATTTGTAGGTAAACTTACCGACAAAAAGCTCTCAATAGCTTTATCATTATATGATTATTATATATCCTACACTATTAAAAACTGACAAAAATTTCAACTCAACAGTAAATAGGATAGCATTTGACTTGCTGTTTATGTTATGTGAAAGTAGTTTTTTTTAATTTTCTTTTGAAAGTAAAATTTTAAACTTAAATACAGAAAAAAAAAATTGGATCTTGAAAGAATATTGTGATATTAAATTGCATCAATTAATGACTTTATTTTGAACAATTATTCAGAGTTTTCATTCAGAATGATTTCTGAAGCAGCATTTTTGGAAAATGCATAGTAAGAAACATATTAACGAGGCACATCCAGATAATGCTTTTACTTAGCAAGATTCTTATATTGACATGCCTTTTTTAAGACTTAAATATTTTCAACTGTGTTAGAAGATATTTGCAAATTATGCTTTCTGTATGATTTCTTTGTAATATAATGTAGCAATTTTTTTATGTTTGATTAATAAAAAATATGAATTATTATTTAACTTTTAGGTAAAAATTTTACGGTCATCCTTGGCGAAATTTTCAAAAAGTCGCTGAAATAGTGACAAATATTTCATGCACTGTTGGTATCTAAAAATATGCTCTATAAATTTTAAAAAATTAACAAAAAATACAGATTTATATATTTTAAACATCACTGGTAAAATAATAAAGTTGATTTGCTAAATTATGCATAAAGATTTTTGATTAAATTTTATATAAATGAATTTAAATCAGTAAATATTCATGGGAAGTTAATGACAGATAGGGTTGCCAAAATACTAGTTTGCCGGGTTTCCAGTAAAAATATTCGCCAAATTTTGTGCCAAAAGAAACGCGTCGATGGTGACCGTACAGTAAATCTGATCCAACTATTATTACTTATGAACCAATGGCTGATTGGTTAGCATTTCGAACTCTGGGCTGTTGGTCCTGGGTTTGAATCCCGGTTCAGGCATGGATGTTTCTCTCTCTTTTTTCTCTCTGTCCTTTCTTCTAAGATGATGTATGAATGTGGCCCACCCAATAAATGGGTTTGTGGTGGTAAAGCGTGGTTAATGCTACTTGCCTCTGTGACTTGGTTCACAGGTGCCCAATATTAATGAATAGCAGTTTCCAGCCTTGTTATGGCAAAGGGTTAAGTAACCAAGTGCTACCATTATTAAAGTAAATTATTAAATTAAAAATAAATAAATAATTTTTATTTTAGGTCCAGAAGTGGTTAGAGAAATTACATGGGGATGATTCTCGTTTATTTCTACAGCCTGAGGAGCAAGACAAAGAATGCCTTTTGGACTTAAAGTGTAAAAATGAAGAAGCAGAAAATATTATTACAGAAGAAATTAAAATAAAAGAATATCTTAACCAATTTTACAATAATAAGAGTATGTTCACTCTATTAGTTAATTTTTTATTTTCATTCATTATCAAATTTTTATAGTTAACAGTAATTTTGATTTCAAAACTATTTTTTTATAATGCTTGCTTAATGTATTATTAAAATAATATGTAGTAATTAGAATTCACACTAAGATAGTAAAATTTAATGTATTTATTTTTGAATTTGTTTTGAATTTTTTATTGCATTTGCAGATTTTATTCACTGTTTTTATAAATTTGATATTAATGAAGCATACATTTTTGTTTTTGATAAGTTGATTTCTTTGCAGCATGTAA
Organism: Latrodectus hesperus; assembly: GCA_037975125.1. Taxonomy (NCBI): domain Eukaryota; kingdom Metazoa; phylum Arthropoda; class Arachnida; order Araneae; family Theridiidae; genus Latrodectus; species Latrodectus hesperus. Next base: position 2,084,924 of record CM075858.1, on the reverse strand, counting down.
GTATGTATTTATAATTAAATTAGCAAATATTTTTACCCAATATAGAGAGTTTAAAGTTAGGAGTTCCTTTTATTTTGTTAGAACCTGGAAAGTGAACTCTGAACAAAATATTAATTATTTAATTTGTAGGTAAAAATTTACTGTACAGTCACCTTTGGCGAAATTTTGAAAAAGTTGCCAAGGGTGGCCATATGACGAATTTCCGATCGGGATTAAACAACGGGAGGAAAATGGCTGGATCAGTCAGGATCTACTTCCCAGATTCTGAAAACTTACCATTCAGCAATTTTAGAGTGTTTAGACAGCAGTTTCTGTTATTAGACATTATTTTAATGAGTTTTGCAGTAGCAGACACAGTTTTAATGTCAGTACAATCATTTTGCCAAGAATTTTTTTTAGAATTCCTGATAGCTTTATTAAATGTGGTTAGTGCCAGTTTATATTTCTGCCACTCACAATTTTTTTAGCTCTATTAAAGAGCTTTCTACATTGTCTTCGTAATTTACTTAATTCTGTAGACCACCAAGGCGCTAATCTTGGCGAGCAAATATTACTGACATCACAATTTTGATAGTATGCTTGGAGAAGGGCATGTTGCATATGATCCACAGCCAACTCCAAATCTGCTCCCAAAGTCACCTTCGTTGATCAGTGCCTCCAGATCTTTTTTGTAGGAACCCCAGTTGGTAGTTTTTGAGTTCCTACCTAATACCTCTATTCTATTTACTCTTAAAACAGAAAAGCTAATGTACTAGTGGTCGATAAGCTTATTTCATCAGACACTTTCCAGTCTTTAATAAAGTCAGCAGCACAGTTATGATACAAAATGTATTCTTGAAGATCTTCACAAAATGTATTCTTAGAGGATCCTGTTGCAATCTCTACTTCCCCACATAGTGTGGTGAGTATTTGCATCACATCCTATGATGAGTTTCTTAAATTGTTATAATCTAAAAGACTAACAATTTGCACATTGAATGTGTCTTTATCTTCAAAGGGAAGATATAGACATAAAGGTGATTTGATCTTTGATTTTTTGAAATAAACAAGATACTTTTACAGCAACATTATCCCACTTAGGTAATTAACCAGAATGAGGGCATTTAATTTATTGCTATTAGCAATACATGCCCTTGGTCTCAAACTACATTTATCGTAAAATATGTTAAAACCCTGAACATGTAGGCCCAAAAACAGAACCATTGCAATTCCATGGCTCTTGCATTAAAACAATGTCAACCTCACCTCTAGTCATCTTCTTGCTAAGAATAACTGAAGCCGATCAACTATTATGAAGGTTAATCTGTGCTACTTTGATGATACTTACCATAGTGGCATCCAAAGAAGCTAAGAAGCACTGCTTCCTATGTGTCCATAAGTAGGAGACTTACTTACTTGAGTTCCTACAAAAATTTTTCTATCTCACTCTCAGATAAAGGAGAGCTAGGTTGCAGGATTTTTTTCAGAACCAGAATATAAACCCAGTTCTTCAATGTTAGATAATTCACTTTCCTTACTAGAAATAGGAGGGGATTTACTTAACTTGAGAGAAAGTTGCACCTTTTTACACTACTTCCATCTCTTCAATGCTCTGACCTTCTGGTTTGGATCCTGGAGAATTTTAAAAATCCCCCAGTCTAAACCAGTGTAGACAGCATAATTTGCCTTTTTAATGGCTTCTGAGGCTTCAATATCAACCTTGAAGATCCATCTAATAGAATATGTCTCTACAGATTTTTGCAGAGCACGTCATTTTAATGACTTCAATTTCAGGTTGAGCTTATTAAGTTGTTTCAGAAGGACGGCCGGATCCTTAGTATGAGTGTCCTTCATCTTGAAGGCCACCTTTACCGGTTAAGAAAAATCACAGGGATCCATAACTCTGAGTCCCTCACCACTAAATTGACCATGAAAGGACTTTTTAATCCATTCCACAGTTTCAAGATCATCATCACAAAGCAGAACCAGTACCCCAGATACTAAGTTGAAGCCAAAAACATTAGGCAGATGATTTCCTATAGGGATCTCATCTGTCCTGGTAAGGATCTCCAGCTGTATGGAGTCAACATCCTCCTTGTTGAGTTTGATGGTTGTGAGTCCATCCTTTACAATGGCTATTTTAGGGCATTTAACAGCCTGAGCGAAAGTCCCAGGTTGATGGTCCTCTTTGGGCTTCAGTGCTACTGGGAGAAGGGGCTGATACCTCAGACCTAAGTCTTTTGGTGTATCCCAACTTCTGTGCCGTCTCCACCTGCTCCTTTGCCTTATTACGACACCTTATATTGTGCCTTTGTGTTTTTGTGAGAACTGGCTCTCTGACTGTGATGCCTTGTGGCAACTCCACTTCCTCCAGCAGTAAGATTATTAGTGCTCTCCTTTGTGCCGGGATTCTGTTCCTTTGGAACTGTTTCGCTGGCTGATTGGATAACACCAGGAAGTGCATTCAATCCTTTTTTATCATTTGGATTTTTTATTTTCGTCATCCATAGTGTGACCTGGGAACTGGGAAGAAATATAAGGTCACCACTTATATAGTCTTCCTGTAAAGGTGGAAGGCAAACATACAATGAGGTTTTGCCTGGTTCCTCGAGGGGCCTGTTAGTAACACCATAACTCTTGTGCCATTCATCCACCAGCATGGAGCCTAACACCTTGGATTGGGTTATCTTTTTGTATTAGCCAGGTGTATTAGCTCAGCCTTCTTGCCATGGGTGACTACCAGGAACCTAAACCAAGTTTAGGTTCCAGGCGTACATCACCTGTGCTACCTGTGTAAATCTTCACACCACTTTGAGGTTACTGAATAGGATTTTGTGAGGGTGCAATAAAGCTAAATCTGTAATGTAAACAAATCATATTTTTATTAAAACTCGAATTTTAATTAACCAGGCAATGGTGCCCATCTTAAAAAAACTTCACTGTCATCTACTACTGTGACAACCAGGCAATAAAGCTAAATTTCTAACTTGAACAAATTGCATTTTTTATTGAAACTTGAATTGTAATTAACCGGGCAATGACACCTCCTTAAAAAAATTTCAATACAGCATATTCTAACACTGAAATGAAACATGCAATAAACTTTACTTAAAGATGCATTTACTTATGCAAACATAAATTTTTATAAAAACTAGTTTCTAATTAATCAACATTATCACTCTGAATACATATATATATATATATATATAAAATATTTCATGCAACAACAGTTTTAAAGGAAAACAAAATAACACATCATTGATTGTTTGACAATTGTCGCTACCAGTCGGAGAACAAGCATTTCTTATTGTTTCAAAGAAATATTTTACCATGTTTTCTTTTCAATTTCTTCGCCATACATACACCACAAGATACGAATCAAACTGACCAGGTTCATGATTAGTGCCCTGCATAAATCTTTTAATGTGGCCAACCAAACAAAAATTCGAAATAATATAAATTAAAAAAAATTTCAAGCAATATACCTTTCAAAAAAATTGAAACAATATTTTAAAAATTCCTAACAGTATATCTTTTAAAACTTCCAAATATTATAAGTTCAAAAAGATTCTCAGTCCAATTATGAGAACATTAACTTAACAAATGCTTAAATTGTTACCAAATAAAATTAAATTCTTCAAGGGTTGCACATGAAACAAATTTTGCACATGTCATATGATCACCTTACGCCATAAAATGAAATCAAGCCATGCAAACTCATTCCAAACTGTTAAGCCTGTTTGCCGCACTTTATTGCCCGCTTGGTGCATTTTATCCACTGCACAGTTCCTTAGTCTTAGGTGTAAAATTGATTTACTCTAGCATTAGTTAAAATAAGATTTGAAAGCTACAAATTTGCACTGTATCTATACGATCTCATAATAAACATACATAGCATAAATATAAATTTTATTATTTTCTGTTTATTAATTATGCATTCAAGCTACACTTTGCTTATTTTTTGATAAATGAATAGATAGAAAATTCTTAAACTGGAATGAAATAAAATTTCTTTTTAAAAGGAATATGTTATTCCAAATTAGAATAATCAAAGGAGCTAAAATTGTCATAGAAATAAAATTTCATAAATCTTAAATTTATTTTTAGTGTCTTTTTTTCTAGCTGAAGAAATGAAAAAACTCATTGAAAGTGAAAATGTGACTTTAAGTGAGGAAGCAGAAGAATTTGTTGAAAAAATCGCATCTTTGGGAGCCAAGATGAATCTTGCTGAGCCAGATTTGACAAAGTAATTTTAAGCGCTTAAACTCATTACACATGTGTATTAATGCTTTGATTTACATAATATGTTTGAATGCTTTTGATTGAAATGATTGAGGTGTTTTGGTGCTTTGATTTATATATTATGTTTGAAATTGATTAAGAGTTAACTGTTATGATTTAACCCCTTAACGCAGTTGGCCATATCTGATGGGAGCAAAAGTTATCGCCAATTTTTCACATGCCTATGTTTCATATGGGCTGTTTTGCATTATTTTATTTCTAATAACTGTCTGAGATTTCTTCTATTATAATTAATTAAGCTATATACAGGGTGGCGCGCGGCAGACGGATGGATTTGAAAAGACCATTGCTCGCTTCCTAACCGTTGGTGCTGCTCGAAGAAGGTGTAGTTCGAAAGAGCGAGTTTGGAAATTTGTCTCCATATTATGGTCAGTTAACAAGATAGAATGGTCTGTAGCGCAGTGTGTTTTGCGCGGAAGCATATTTTTCAAACGGCCGTTCAATTGTCCACGTGCAGCGCGCTTTCCGTTGGGAATTCCGCATTGCCCCTCGCGGTCGAGTTCCCAATCAGAACAGAATTCTTGCGTGAGTGAAAGCCTTTAAAGACACAAGAAATGTGTCCTCGATAAAGAGGGGCCCTAGGAGAACTGTCTCAACCCCGGAAAACATCGAGACAGTTTCGAGCTGCAGTTGAGCAGTCTCCTAGGCGTTCCCTTCGTAAACAGGCTGGTGCCCTTGGAATTTCAAGACGTTCCCTTCAAAGAATCGTCAAAGGACACCTCCATTTACACCCCTATAAGATGGTTGTTGCTCAAGAGTTAAAACCACTGGATTATGAAGAACATCAACGCAGTAGCGAAAACATGCTTGCTGCGTTGCCTCCAGACTCTGTTGTTTTCTTCTCTGACGAGGCACATTTTCACCTCAGCGGTTGTGTAAATAAACAGAACATGTGCTACTGGAGTGGGACAAACCCTATGGAGCTCCACCAGAGGCCCCTACACTCTGACAGAGTCACAGTTTGGTGTGCTTTGTCGAGGGTGGGGATCATCGGGCCCTACTTTTTTGAAGAAAATGATCGAGCGGCAACTGTGACTTCTGTACGTTTCCTCAATATGATCCAGACATTTTTCTTGCCTGAACTGGAGCAGATGAACCTGGATGACATCTGGTTTCAGCAAGATCGGGCCACGGCCCATACGGCAAGAGTTTGTCTGGATGTTTTGCGTGACCGATTCCTTGGGCGCCTCATCTCCAAGCGAGGCAATTTGCACTGGCCAGCGCGGTCTCCAGATTTGGCCCCCTGTGATTTTTTCTTGTGGGGCTACCTAAAATCCCTCGTCAACAACGACCGTCCTAGGACCCTGGAAGCCCTTAAAGGCAACATTCAGGCCAGCATCCAACAGATTCCTGTAGAAATACTAGAAAGAGTCCATGAAAATTTCAGGAAAAGGCTTAGGTCATGTTTGGAGTGTGAGGGCCACCATTTGGGCGATATTTTATTCAAAACTGTCTAAACTCTAATTTCCCTTGTCAGTGTATAAGAACAAAATTAAAAATATCGTTGTTCTTTAATATTTTGTGTTTTATTGACTTTTGATATTCATCCGTCTGCCGTGCGCCACCCTGTATATAATTAAACTTATTTACCATTGAGGCTATCAATATTGAGCATTTTTCTTAAAATTGCAAAAAAATAGCTTACTCTGTACCTAAATATTTATTTTCCGTTAGAAAAGATCATGCTTTAAAGAATTAAAAGAGAATAAAATATATTATGGGACACTCAGAATATTTTCTTTTTTATGATCAACTCAATCAAATAAAATGATATCTACACTAAGCTTACAAATCTGGAAAAAAACCTCTTATGTTATGCACCCAATTAGAAGTCAAACTAAGCAATTAAATCAGTCGCATGAACATGTATTGCAAAATAATTTTATGTAACATTTTTGTGATAAAAACCCAAACAGTAGCATGACAATATTAAAATCAAATATTAACAAAAATGTATGAATGAAACATCAAATTCAATTCATGATAAAAAAAATATACTCTTTTTTCAGTAATTTTAAAGTAAAATTACTTCAAATCTTATTTTGAAAATTTACAGTAATAATTATAAAAATCATGATATTCTGATTGTGAAACAATTTTTTAAGTCTTAAATATAAACAAAAAACTACCTCCTAATATTTTAATAAAATGCATTTTAAATTTTGAGTTTTCTTTTATGATGCAATTTTTGCATTTCCTGCATGAAACCCATAAGTACCTACACCTCATAAGTAACAACCAAGGAAGTGACTGAAGCTACTGGATGCGAAGAGTGGGATGAACCTTTAAATAAAACTTTGCATCCAATTTCCTAAATAATATCTATTTTGTTTAAAAAGTGTGGAAAATGTTTTAAATACAAGATATTAAATTTGTATAATTAATCATCATTCATAATTTCAATTTCCTTAACTTCAATTTGAATTCCATACTTGAAAAATGCTTGTAGTTTTGATTATTGACAGACTTAATTGATTTTAAAAAATATGTACGTAAAACAATTACAGCATTGTTTTGTTCATGTAATCAGGCTTATTTTGATGTCCTTTAGTTAATAAATACCACTTTTTTTTAAATGTGCCTAATTATCGGGAAAACTATTATATAGTCAATATTTAGCTTATTATCTTTAAAATTTAAAAGTTCTTTAAACAAAGCTGCTTAGTTTATCTATTAGGTGATAAAATACATGAGTAAACTAATGTCTTTTAGAAAATTTTAAAGATATTCCCAGATTTTTTTTTTCTGTTAGTTGTATCAAATAAAGCTCTGAGTTCTTATAACGGCGTCAGCAATTTCTTCAATGTTTTCGACTTTTAGGTTTACCAATGATAGCAAAATTTTGATTATCCATAGATCAGTACTTATAGTTGGACAGTCAAAAATGTGGTCTGGTGTCAGCTGTGGTTTGGACAGTTATCACAGCTCCTGTAGACTATCCTGCCCATTCTGTAGATCTTCAAGCCTCTGTGATGTTTGATTTCAACCCTGATAATAATTTACGTAATTAATCTAACAGTGTTCATATTACAAAGTTGCTATTTAGTTAGAATTAACATTTCTTTTAGTTTAGATTTAGCTATTGCATTAGCATCTTGGAAGGTCTCCAATACTTAAATATTTATAACAACCTGATTTACAAGAGGAATAAAAAATATTTCATATTGTTATATAGTATTGTTATGAGCAAAATACGGTACAACTGTATAATTCTTTAATAAAGTTCATATTGTTATGAGCAATATTATAAAATATATTGTTATAAGCAAAATGTGGTACAAATATATAATTTTTTAAGCAAGAAAATTCATATTTGAATTCCCTCTGTTAAGATTGCCATTTTCTTTTCATATCTACATTAACTGTAATACTAAGATCACTTTTTGATGGAAAACATGTTTATAGTAACTTGGCATTCATAATTCTCATTAAGTGATAGTGTTACCATTGATGCCTTTATGCAGTGGGTGTGCCATTGTGGTCTCAACATGAGGGTGTCTTCATAATTTGGAATCAGTGTCCAAGCAGAAAGTCCTCTGATTTAGCCTGCTTCTTCCAGAGGTTTCACTTACACATTGAAACAATGAGCTGTTAGGCTAATTGCAGATGCCTTTAGTGAACAAGATAGATCTTTGGTTAAGTCATGGTTTGAACTCACTACCTTCTGATAATGAGAATGACGCTCTAACCAATCTGACCACTGAAGCTTCCACGTCTTATATAATGTACCATTGTTGCTTCAAAAGTAAGTGGATCCTTTTAATTTTAGAAACAGGGATCAAGCAAAAGATCTCCAATATTGGGTTACCATCTTCAGAGCTATCATTTCACTTGGAGGACATTGTGACAACTTATTTTATGTTCCTCAGCTGCTACTAGCTTCTACAACTAATCTTTAAGGTTGGTATAAAACTCACCTATACCAACCTGGTCAAAGATTATTAAGGTGAAAGATTAACCTGATTATGAGAATATCTTTCTTAACCAGGGTACCAAACCTTCACTCTAAACCTAAACCAGTTAATTTTTTTTTGATACATACTTATAATTTGATAATATATTTATAATAATGCAATAGAGCTGTAAATCAAAATTTGTAATTTGCATAATCATGTATATATATAACTGTGCAGAGAATGTATCATGATTTTCTCATTTTGATAAATTATCAAAATGAACTTAGTGGGATATTATAAAAATTAATGCTTAAATATTTATTTTTATGTAGAAAATTACTTAGTTTATTATATTTAGTTTGAGTATTTCAATTTAAGGCATTCTGCCTTCCATTTAGCTAGAAATCTTACTGTGCTTATCATGTAGGTAATTTATTCTTGAATGTCCTTCTGTCCAAATAAGTATATTCTTAATTATAAATTTTAAAAAATTGAAAATTGTGCCTATTGACTTTTATTTGTTAATTTTTAACATAGCTTTATAATTTTTTTTCTGTTGATAAATTAATTTTCTTTTGAAAAGGTCTTCAATATTTCTGCTATATTAAATAAGTTTTTTATTTATGAAAATTTTAATAAGCTTTGTGTTTACTTTTCAGTTCAAATTATTATCTCATTAATATCTATTCTCTGATTTTCTAAATTTTTTAACATTTTATTTTTAACTTTATTTAATGTCTAGTTTATTTAACTTTTAAAGTACTAATAAATTAAATTACTAACTAAAATATAAATTGAAAAATCTTAATTTTTTGTATTTTACAGTATTTATATTAATGATATCAATAAATAAAACTTATTTTTAATAGAAATGTATTAAGGTCAATTTGCTATCATACGAAAACATTTTTGTTTGTACTACAATATAAAAAAATATAATTATTTATAATGCTGTTTATTCTGGAAAACATTCTTTCTACTTGTATTTAAAAGAAATTGAAATATAAAGTTTATATTACATAAATGTCTATATTCAGTTAAATTTATCCTATTAATCTAGAAAAGTATACAAAAATTTAAAATATGGATTATATTAAACATTGAAAGAATCATTTCTATTTTGCTCTTTGACAGTGGAAATTAAAAAAAATTATAAAAAATGAATGAGAAATTCTACATTACCATCATATCAACACCTTTTATATCAAGTTGTTGAAATGTTATTGAATATAGTTTTGTATTTTGTATTTAGATTTCATAATGCATTTTTGTTAATAAATACATATCTACTTTTGTTTGCTGCTTTGAAACTAATTTTTGTGGAACTTAGTCCTATTAGAGTAAGTAGTTGTTTGATGCTACTTTTTCCTTTAACCTTTTTTATGATTCATACTGATTACATCAAAATCATAATAATCAGGTTTGTGTGTGTGATGTAAGGTTTAGTTACAAACTTATTTTGGTACAAAAGTAATCTTATACCGAAGTTAATTTGAGATATTAGGGCTTACTGCAACTATCCTTTTCAGAGTAAAAGATCTCAAGTTTGATCTCAGTGGCTAATGAGCTGTTAGCTGGATGGTTAGCACTCTGGCTTTTGGTTCAATATTTTGTGAGTTTGATTTCTACACCTTAAGCATAGATGTTTGTAATGACTCAAACCATTTTAAGTTATATACAATGAGCCGTAGAGGTCAAAAATTGACTGTAGAGGATCGACCAACTAATAAACAAAGAGAGCAATAGATGCTACTCTGCAGTTTCTGTATGCAGATCTGTCAATGTGGGTGTTTGATATTCCTCTCTGTATATGCTCTGTTTTTATTATTATACATGAACAGAATCAGTATCTGTAGCAAAATTCTTGGAGGTTTGATAATGAAAAAATTCAAATTTCATGCAACAGCTTTCCTCTTTTAATTAATGCACAATGCATTGCCATATTCAATACACTAAATGTGTTATTATTTATAAATTATCCTATTACTAGAAACATTGCAAAAATAGTTTCAAAGAGTTTTTTAGATTATGAATTTAAGTGTATAAAAGCTTTTATTTCCTTCTAAAGATATAAATAAAAGTAACATACATAACTGGTTTCATTTACATGCATAGCATGTTTGTAAAACTACACTATATATTAAACTGTGAAAAATAAAATGAACTTTAACAAAAAGCTGTTAATCTTAGTCTTTTATTCTTAACTTCTGAATTTTTTCTAACTTATACAAAATTACTGAATTCATATCTTCTTATTTTAGTTTCCTCATGGCTATCTGTGATGTGAAAGATAAGCAGCTGAAATGCCAAGAACAGATGTCTGTTGATTGTCATACATTATCATCTTTGAGCAAAAAAATTGCTAACATTCAGAAGCAAAATAGAGTGATAGAAAGGTAATCAGGATTGGTTTTAAAAACTATGATATAAATGTATTGTTCTAAGCAAATCATTTTCATTATAATGATAATCTTTATAATTATTTTTTTAATTTATTATTTTTTAATTTATTATTTTCATTATAATGTAAATCTTATTCTGAGTTTGTCTTCATATTTTTTATAAGCGAATATTTAATATATATATTTTTTTCAATCTAATTCTCATAGTTATTTACTGTGATTAAATAACCCCATGAAAATATTTCTGAGGAAAAAGTATACTTTTTCAATAATTTTATTGATGGTTTTACTTTTCATTATAGTTCATATATATTTCAATTTAATGATATGAATATAACATTGAATTTAACAATGCAATTATAGAAATGAATTAATTAAATTTTTCCTAAATGATATACTGTATTTATTCTAGTTAGTAATGTGTGCACATAAGGAAAAAAATCATGCTTTGCTATTGTTTTTTGGTTAATTGTATATGTATTTATTTGTGTGTGAGTGCACACACATTTTGTTAAATCTCTAATGCAGAGCTGCTTGATATAAATGCCAAACTCCTTCTATAATAAAGTTATATAATATGTTATATAAAAGTTATATAATATGTTAGAATAAAATAATATGTTAGAAGGATATAAACTCCTTCTAACATAACTTCTATTTATTTGAATTTGTGAAATATTAAGCTTTTTTACTTTGTAATTTTACTCTAGAATTAATGATATTACATTTTGAAAGCTATTTCTAGAATAAAAGATTTACTTTAGATGCTGTGTGCAAGATAATGTTACGTAGTGTGTGCAAAATAATATTCTGCAGGATGTGCTTCCTGCATAATAATATATAATTACCTTATTTCTATGTTCAATAGCGCCGAGCTGGCAGCCGAATGGTTAGCGCTCTTGCCTTCGGTTCAACAGTTCGTGGGTTCAAATCCCACCTTGGTCGTGGATGTTTGTAGTAGTTCGGAATCCACTTTAAACCGTAAGTCCCGGTCTAATTAGCCCTCGTGTGCAAAAATGACCGTTGAGCGACCAACAAACCAAACCAACCTATGTTCAATAGCATAACAATCTAAATGTATTTTATCATGTTTTAAAACTTGTGTTGAAAATGAAAACAAAACCAAAATGTATATTCTCCTAACTGCAATTGATTTTGATATTTGTTAAGATCATTCACAATTTGGAATTGTATGTATTACAAGACTATGATTGTGATTTACAATCTAAAAATATATTGTTAAAAAGAATATTCATGAAACTTTTATCAAGTATTGATTGATGCTTATTTCTGTACTGAAAAGAAATAGCTTCCTAAGATATATACTGCATATAATTCTTTTCATCAGCTGGATATGTTTAAAAGTGGAGTTATCAGAAACAAGTTATTACATTTATGAAGGGCTCATCGTGTTACTTTGACCACAGATGGTTTCTTCTTGCATTTTCACTTATCAAAAATACTCAAATTATACTTAAATTCTGAGAACTTATTAAGTAAAGTTTATTACATAATAAAGTATGAAAATTATTGAAACTTTTGAACTGTATTTCATTGGTTTTAGAAAAAATGCTGTATTTTTATATCCTATGAAATAGTTATTGTTACAAAATAATAATCACATTTGTTCAGTGTTTCTTTTTATAGACATAGTTGTAATTTGCATGTTTGGTAGAAATTCTTGTAGTCAAAGCTATGACAACATAATATATCAAAGCTATATACAACATAATATATAATTTATAAATATTTAAATTATATAGTTTTACTTTAAATCTGTAAATTTTGAATTTGAATTCATTCTGTAGTGGTAGCACTAAAGAATTAAATTCGAATTTGGTCTATCACTTGACAGATGTACTAAATGCAGAGCTGTTGTTTCTTATCCTCACTGTCTGATGGTGTCAGACAAGATCCACGAGCCCGTTGACTGTAAGGAAGTCAAAGACTAGGAGAGGATTGCTAAAGAGATCCTCCTTAGAGAGACCCATGCAATCCAAAAGGTGCTCAGGAGAAGCCTGATGACTTTGGCACTTGGTGCAGGTGACGAAGGTTTTCCAGCCCTCGTTGTAAGTGAGGCACTTGATGTGACCAGTGGCAAATCTTGAGAGTAGTCCGGGTACGGGTCTGTCACAAAGGAGGTCAAGGGACAAATCCGGTTTTGATCCCTTGTACCATAGCTGCAGATTCCCTCACTAACGACTTCGTTGACTGTAGATTTAGAAATGCAGAGTGATAGATACAACTTAACCAAACTTTTCATCTGAACATTCTTTGCTGCTATCATGTAAAAAATGATTAGGTTTAATCACATTGATAAAAATCCTTATAACTTTCTCTTTTTATTTTGCATATCTTATTGCCTTTAATTTTGATAAATAACTCAGTATTTAGTTGCATGGTTTTCATAAAAAATTATTATTTCTCAATTTTTTTCAGAAATGTGTCACAACTTAGGTTACGAATATTTATTTTATTGTAATACAGTGAACTGACTGAAAATATTTTGGAACACTTTTTTTAACAGGATTTTTCTTTTTCTTTCAGAGATTTAGAAGCACTTGAAGAAACTGTTAAAATTCAAGAATGTAAAGGAGAGAAATTATCAAATTCACTTTCATTTATGAAAGTAAAGCAACAAGATTATGAACGTTTATGTAATAAAATTGAGGTAATTTATCTTTTGTTTAAGGAGGAGAGGAGTAATATTAATAAAGAAATTATTTTTTTTCTTCATATCTCTTAACATTAATTTTCATCATTGCTCTGCTAAATATATTTACAAAATTGTATAAAGAAATATGTCGAAAATCTTTTTTTTATATTAATTAAAAAATGAGTATTTTATTAAAATCATCTTATTTTTTTCCACGTGTAATCAGATTTTCTCCTGTTATAAAAGTATCCTATTATATATGTATAATTCTTATATTTGTATTAATTATGCTTAAATTTTTCTCAAATTTGCTTTTGTGCAAAAACTAAGATTGCTAATAATTTATAATTACTTATAAAAAATTAAATAAAATATATCTCTGAATTAAGATAAATTGATCTAAATTTATGTAACAAAAATATTTAGACAAATTTCTTTGAAATCTATTTTTATTATATATTTGTGGTTAATCCCATTGACCATGAATCTATAAAACAAGAATTTATAAAATTATTATAGTAAGCCTTTTTTAAAATATTATTTATCATTTAAATTTTTAGTTTAATAAATAATTTATTAAGTTCTAAGATGATTTAATCTTGAAATATATTGTTTCCTAATAAATTCTTTGCTAAATTACTTAAGGTTTCAATTTGTAAAGTTTAGTCAGTTTTAAAAAATGCTTTTTAAGCAAATATATATATATATATATATATATATATATATATATATATATATATATATATATATATATATATATATATATATATATATATTAAACTTAATTTCATTAAACATTACTTCATTTTCAGTTAAACTAGTTAAGATTTACAGCCAAAATTCCACTAGATAATCTAAAAATATCAAAGATTTATTGTGATTGCAATTGTATGAATTATAATTTAAAATCTGATATATAATGAAATTGTTTAAAAGATAAAATCTTATAGAAAGGGATAATTAGTAAATAGATATATAAATCTTTGTGAACATCTTATCTTTTCAATCTTAAATTTTTGGGAGATTGAATGTTTCAATACATAGCATTTTCATATATTTGAGGCTAGAAAAACTGAAGTTAAAAGTAGTTTTTATTTTAGGGTATAATCCTATGACCTGGTAGGGATTTGGTTCTTCCAATTATTGTACAAAGTGCAGAGTAATTATCTTCTCTACCTAAATCATATCACTTCATATAATATCTGGTTTTCATGATTCAGATTGCACTTAATCTGAAACTTGAAAACAGAGTGAGATTGCAATATTTAAATTTCAAATACTAGAATTTTGAATATTTCAGCTAGCACAGGAAAACAACCGGGCAATAAAGCTAAATGAGTTGGATAAGTAATATACATTTCTGTCAAAACTTGAGTGTTGTATTAATTAGGCTGTAGCATACAACTTAAAAAAACATCCATTGCATAGTAATATAGTACTGGAGAACAACAGACAATAAAACTAAATATCAATGCCATAAATAACGCATATTTTTGTGAAAATTCAGTTTTTAATGAACAAGAATTTTAATTCACAATGAACTTAAATGTATTTAAAATAAATAACACATAAAATAAAAAGCACTCACCTAATCATTCACAGAAGAATAAAAACTTAAAATCACAAATTCAGTTTTTTACCATCATTATGTTTAAATAACTACAGACAAATTCAAGTTTTATTCGCTTCGAAAATAATTTTTTTTTCATAGTGCTATTTCAAACAAACATTTCAATCAAATTTAACAAAACTAAACAGCAAAGATTTCAAGGCTTACTGTAACTCCAAAAAATAGGATTTGGCCCAATTTTTGTCCTAAAATTTATGGTTAATATGTATATTAAAACAGCAGAGCTTTATAGAAAATGATAGTTATGTGGATCAAATAAGAATAGGGGGGGGGAGAAGATGCTTAAAACCTTGAGAAATGTCAAATTTGTAGTGCATTTTTCTTTTTAAGAATACTATTTTTAGTATTCATGGCTAAAGAAAAATTATGATCCAAGTAAGTTTTATGAGATGAAATGAGTAAATTTAACAGAACTAAAATTTTTGCCCATAGTGTGATATATGGATTTATTTTGATAATTTTTTATCAGAAAGAATATTTTTATTATTTATCTGTTTTCTAAAAATTGATTTTACATCATAAAATTTTAGTTAAAGTTGGTAAATAAATAAGGGAATTAGATTTATTTCACTAATGTAAATAAATAAGAAATTTTTAAACTTAAATATATTAAAATTCTTTCTTTCTTCCTTTCTTTCTTTATTATTTTTTTTACTGTGCTATTTATTTTTAAATTTCATGTTTTTGTTGTTCTCATTAAAATAATAGTCCTTTTGTAAATTATTGTTTTTATGAATAAATAAAGAATTATTTACATTATTTTTAAGCACAAGTATGTAAATACAATTGTAATCATATAAAGTTTAAAATGTGAAAACAATTTCTAAATATTTATTATGTGCATATTTTTTTGTTTAGAAATACTTAGATCATAGTGGATATGATTCTTCCATAAGGCATAATACTTTAGTCAAAAAATCAGAGGTATGTTTGATTTTAACTTCATTTTAATGTTATAAATATTATTATCAAAGTTAGTAGTGGACCTTTAAAATGCGATTCTTTATTTCTTATGTTAGTTTAATTTATATGTGTCACACACAGGTCTTTAGATCTGTTTACTATAGTATTGGCATTCTAAAAATTATTTTCAATGTATGCATGTGTGTAAATGAACTACTTTGTTTTCATATAAATAAGGAAAAAATAATTTTTTTATATTACATGATTTGCTTTGTTAAATCGTAAATTAATTTTGATTTAATAATTGTAGGTAGTTAAAGCACTAGAAAAACAGTATAAAGAAAATTTAAAGCATTTAGAAAGCTACAAGTCATTGCCTCCAGTAAGTTTCTTTTATTTTTATTGTGTACTGTATGCACACACACTTGTTATTACCAACATTTAATATATTCTCTATTTTTCCATCATACTTTATTATTTTATAAATTTTTTTATAATACAGACTTGATTACTCAAAATGTGTGTATAAATTTAATTGTAATACTCTTTATTAGTCTCTGATCATCTATTTTTGTGCTAATATTTTAATTTAAGCAACTGTTGAAAAATGTTTCTTAAAACCGTGATTTTCTTAAGCTTGACTTTGAGTATTTTTCATTTTTCATGAAAATCACACAAAGAGAGATTTCTTATATTCTTTTATACAATCATCTTGGTTTAAGGCGACATTTTACGAGGACTTGTTTCAAAGTCTTCTTGTTTTGGACATTTTTATAAATTAGTTCTTGGATTTAGTTTAGCCTATTTACTAACTAAATAGGATGAGAAACAACAACAAAGTATTTTATTAGTCTTTATTGAAATCCTAAAATTTGTGTAAGAATCAAGAAATATGTTTTTAAAAGTACCTCATCTGGTTATAAAAAATGTTTCTTATTCCACTTGTTCAATCAAAACAGATCTAGTCCCCAAACCTAAGTGTTCTCAAACTGTCAGTTTATGATGTTAGGTGCAAGATGCAGCCTCAGAAGTTCCAAGGCCATACAGCACCAAAGGTTGAAGTCTGACTTTGCCTCAGGCATGCAAAATATTTTACCCAGTCAAGATTCGAAACCTGGGTCGGAATTTGAACTCACTACCTTCCAATAATGCGAACAATTCCTTGTTAGTCTTTATAATTTAGAGCAAAAAGCCCCCTAATACTTGACCTGTCACTCCAAGGGATGTTGCAAGTATGACAGATCTTTGTCTAGGTTGCATTCACAAACTCACTACCTGCTGACAATGAGAAAAACATCTTAACCAACTTGGCCACCAAAGCCTTATAAAAAAGTGGATATTCTATATGATGTATATTGTCCTCATGTACATTACATAAAATTGTAGCAAATTATATAATAAAGCAGTATAAAACTAATGTTTTTTTAAAAATTATTTTGATGATTGGAGTTATAAATTGACCAAACTTTGTTTCATGTTCACAGTTGTCCAGTAATTAAACCACTCTTTACAGGGAGGAAACTTTCAAATTCTAGCTATTTTCTCAAAAATAAGGATTTGTGGTTAAAATTTTTCTGTGTTAGATAATGTGAAATTTCAAGCAGGTAACATATAAAAAAATTATTAGTTTAAGAAATGTTTCTTTTTGACTTATAAATTTGATATTTTTATCCATAAATATATAAGTAATAATAAAATAAATCCATGAAATTTATAAAAGCTGTTTATATTACTCTTTGTTCTTCTATTTAGGATTGAAAATTTTAAATTATGAATGATGAAATTATTACAAAAATGTTATACTATAAGTATGTTAGAAAATTCAAAACTTTTTTTATAAAATTATTTTTTAACTTATGATGTACTTCATTGAATGAATGAAATTAAATAATGATCTTTATTGTTTCAGAATGAGACTTTAGCAAAATTAGAATTGCAAAAGAAGTTGGAAGAGTTGAAAGAAGTAGAACAAACTTTTTCAGAACTTTTGGAGTCATTGCAAAACAATGAATATGTAAAGTGAAGCATTCAAATACAACATTGTGATTATGTAAGATATCAATAACTCAGAAGCCATTGTAAACATAGAAGTTTTTAGGCTTTAAAATATTTTTTAATCATTATGATAGGAAATCCCAACATCTGCCCAAATTTATTGTTTGAAATTCTTATTATTCTTTTTGTATACTTTATTTATATTTCAATTACTGTTTGTAAGTAAAAATTAAATAAAAACATAGATTTAATTTTTTAATTATAAAAGTGTTGTTAATAATGTAATACAAGTAATCACAAAGAAACACAAAGTCAGTCTCTTTTCGTCTGTTAAGCTGTAGTCTTCTCAGACGTCTGCAAATTTTACACCAATCGTCTGCAGCGCTGCCTTCTGATTGGTAGTTGTGTTCAAGCTGTTCAAAATCTATAAATATACCATGTTCTGTTCTCTTAGTTTAGAATATGTATTTAGAATATAATTTCTTTCTTTGTAACTTGCTTCATTAAATATTCTTTTGCGATTCATGGACTCTTGTTGGTTTAACAAATTTTAACAGCAGAGTGTAGTTTTCTCTGTTATAAATTAAAAAGAATTTCTAGTTTTAATTTATTGCTTGATAGAATAAATTTATCTATAAGCAATAGCTTTGCCGCATGATTTGTATGGTAACTCCATTTCATGGAAAGAACTTTCCAGTTTGGCGGCGATGAATGGAAGCTGTTTTGTCTGCGAAAGAACTGTAAACATACTTAGTTAAGGAGCCCAATGTGAATACGGAAGCAGAAGCTGTTGAAGGAAAGAAAGCATATGCATTACACTCATGTTACTCTTAAATGATCAAGTGCTTTGTATCAATGAGCGGGGAAAATATGGCGAAAGAATAATGGAAGAAACTTCATGCTGTTTATGAAAGCAAAGGAGCAGTGAATCAAATATTAACGAGAAAACATCTTGCTACACTTAAGAAAAACAGAGATATTCCAATGCGCCAGCATATAGATGAAGTATAAAAACTTGTTGCAGATTTACGAATGTCTGGAGCGGAGGTAAGTATTTTTGATATTGTCGTCTATATCTTGATGTCTCTCCCTCCAGAATTCGAAAATGTTAAGGTTGCGTTAGAGAAAAAACCGAGTGAGAATTCATTGTTAGATTTTGTAACTCAGCGTTTGATAGACTCTGAAGCTCTTTTGAATGATTGAAGAAATAAAACAAGTATTTGTTTTATGAAACAATATGTGGATAGTGCAGCTTTTTCGACAAGAAAAGAACTCACATATTTTCATTATAAAAAGGATGGACATACTGCTAAATTCTGTAAAAAGAAAACGTGTTTTTATTGTGGTGGTGTTGGTCATTTTAAAAAGGAATGTAATTTCAAATCTGAATCTAACACTGATGAAAAATATTCTTCTGCTCTATCTTTTGCTGCTGGTAATTTGACTTTCAGAAGTCTGAAAAAGTTCATTATTGATTCCGGGGAAACATCCCATATGCGCTCTCAGAAAGACTGGTTTTCATTTATTAAACCATCATCAGGAACTATTCGATATGCATCCCGCTTCACTGCTCTGAAAGTGAAAGGTATTGGAAATGTAGAAGGCAAAACATCTAATGGAATTGACATAACTTTAGAAAATGTACTTTTTGATCATGAACTCAATGGAGAATTAATTTCTATAGAGAATATTGAATTAGTTTGATATAGTGTTATTTCTAGATATAAAATGGTGTTCATCGAAAATGAGAAAGAAAACATTTGTCTGGTCTATCGTGATGATAGCGGACAATATGTTTGTGACTTTGTTCCAAATTGGAAAATTTCCCTTACTGGGAAAGAAAATGACTTTGATTTATGGCACAGACTGTTGTAAATAATATAATGCAAGTAATCGCAAAGAAACAAAAAGTAAGTCTATTATCGTATGTAAAACTGTAGTCTTCTAAGACGTCCGCAATCGTCTGCTGCTACAAATCGTCTGCTGCCCTGCCTTCTGATTGGTGGTTGTGTTCAAGCCGTCCAAAATCTATAAATACACCATGTTCTGTTCTATTAGTTTAGTATATGTATAATTTCTTTCTTTGTAACTTGCTTCATTAAATATTCTTTTTGCGATTCATGGACTCTTGTTCGTTTAACGAATTTCAACACAGACGACTTGGAAATTCCTCTAATAAATCCTTAAAAGAGCTTGGATTGCCTACCTTTGATAAATTTTGTAAAGTGTGTACTTTTGCCAAACAAAGTGCTTTTCCTATGGGAAAAGGTCCTAGACGAAGGGCATTCGAAACTATGACATTGATTCACACAGATGTTTGTGGCCCTATTGATCTGTCAATGGCTACAGGTGAGCGTTATTTTATGACATTAATTGATGATTATTCACGTTTTATGGAAGTTTGTTTGTGGAAAAGAAAAAGTGATGTTGTGAATGAATTAAGATGCTTTTTAAAATCAAATCCTTCAATACCGAAAATTAGGTGTGACAATGCTAAAGAATATGTTTGCAGTGAACTCATCAAATGTGCTACTAAATTTGGTGTTACTATAGATCCAGTTCCTTCTTACACCGCACCTTTAAATGGAGTTGTTGAGCGTGCCAATTGTACATTGTTAGAAAAAGGGCAAACTTTAATTTTTTAAATCAAAACTTATCAAGAAATTTTGGGGATTTGCAATTTTAACTGCTGCATACCTGAGAAACAGAAATCAAACTAGTTCCATAGAAAACTACTCCTTATAAATTAAAATATGGTAAATATCCCGATCTTCAAAACATTCGAGTATTCAGATGCAATGCATACATGTTGGTTCCTCCCTCTCAAAGGAAGAAATTAGATAAAAAGTCAAGCAGGATGATATTTGTCGGATATCCGACAATGGGATATCGTATAATGGATCCAGATTCAAAGAGAATAATTATATCAAAGAACGTTGTATTTAATGAAGAAAGATAATTGGATTTAGAAGATAAAAATATTCTGAATGTGGATTCCATAATTTCGGAAAATATAGATAATGTTGAAGAAATTGGTGGTGAAGAAAATATTACTGAAACAATTATTACAGAAGAAATTTTGGAAAGGCCACAAAGGTAAAAGAACCACCAGTTAAATATCCTGAACCAGAAGTTTATGAAGCAATGGTAATTTTTGAAGATTCATTATCACTTAAAGATTTATCTTTACTGCCAGAGCAAGAATCTTTGGAAGAAAGCAATGGATGAAGAAATGCAGTCCATGGAAAAGAACAAAGTTTGGTGTCTTGAAGAATTACACATGTGAAACGTGCAATTTCATGCAAATGGGTTCTATGAGAAAAATGAGATGGAAAATATAAGGCTCTACTTGTTGCCCATGGTTTTATGCAAAGAGAAGAAGTGGGTTATGATAAAACATTTTCATCAGTTATCAGTATTCCTGCATTATACGTATGGTTTTTACTATTATTCTTCAAAAAAATTTAAAAGTTTATTCACTGGATGTTAAAATTGCATTTCTCAATGGTGAATTAAAATGAATTATTTACATGGATCAACCAGAAGGATATGATGATAATAGTTGCAGGAAGTGCCGGTTAAAGAAAAGCTTATACGGACTTAAGCAGTCACCTCGTCAATGGTATGTAAAATTTTTCAATTTTATTCTCAAATTAAACTTTAAGCCATTGTATAGTGAACAATGCATTTTTATTCATCAGTCTAAAGGTAAAAGAATTCTAATGGTACTTTATGTGGACGATTTATTAACTGCAGGTACTGATGATAGTGAAATCAAAATAATTGGATTATTATCAAAAGAATTTGAAGTGTCTAAATCTGAGACAGTTTCTGAATTTTTAGGAATTAAAATAACATTTACACCTGATGGACTGTATCTAGATCAAGAAACATATATTTTGAATTTATTAAACAGATTTGAAATGTTTGATGCTAAAATAGTCTCTACTCCCATGGAAGTAAGAGCAACAGCTGCTGATTTTAAGAAAGGATGTGCTTTTTGTGAACCCTACCGAGAACTAATAGGAACTTTAATTTATTTATCATATACATCTCGTCCTGATATTCTTTATGCTGTAAATTGTTTGAGTCAACTTCAAGAACACCCTACTGATAGTGCTTGGAGTGCATTGAAAAGAATTTCGAGATATCTGAAAGTTACTTCAACTTTAAAACTGGAATGTAAAAATTCATGCTTATATGTCTATGCAGGTGCTAACCGGGGTGCAAACCCAAATGACAGAAAATCCATTTTTGGTAACATAATTATGTTTAATAATTGTCCAATATCTTGGTCTTGCCGAAAACAGAATTGTATTGCTTTATCTTCTACAGAAGCAGAAATTATTGCCCTAAGTAAAGCCATTCAAGATGCATTGTGGTTGAAAAACATTATTTATGAATTAACTGATATTAAAGAAATCATGGTTTTTGAAGATAATCTTGTATTAAGTGTGTAACAAATGAAAAAAACGGAGGTCGATTAAAACATTAAATTAAAATTTATTACACATTAAATTAAAATTTATTCGATGTTCCTTGAATAGTCATGATATAAAAGTTCACTATATTTCATCTAACCTACAAATTGCTGATATGTTTCCAAAATATTTATCTAAGTTTAAATTAAAGGAACTTTTACCACTTTGTGGATTAAAATTGTATTAGATTGTATGATGTTAATGTAAATATTGGATGGTTTGAACGTTTCTAATTTCTTAATGTATACTTATTTTTATTGATTTATATGGTTTTATTGTGCCTGTTTCCTTGTGATTAAGGGCGAGTGTTGTAAATAATATAATACAAGTAATCGCAAAGAAACACAAAGTCAGTCTCTTTTCGTCTGTTAAGCTGTAGTCTTCTAAGACGTCCGCAAATTTTACACCTATCATCTGCTGCGCTGTCTTCTGATTGGTGGTTCTGTTCAAGCTGTCCAAAATCTATAAATACACCGTGTTCTGTTCTCTAAGTTTAGTATATGTATAATTTCTTTCTTTGTAACTTGCTTCATTAAATATTCTTTTGCGATTCATGGACTCTTGTTCGTTTAACGAATTTCAACAAAAAGTATTTTTGCAAATAGAATTATTAAGCTGAAAGTTACGCAAGCCTTAATTTTCATTTCTGCCATATAGTTTGTAAAGTAAGTATATATGCTAATAATGGAATCAATCACAAATCTCGCTTTTGCAAATTTGTAAGGACTGGTAAAATAATTTTTAAAATCAAAATTTTGTAAAATAAGAAAATGGGTTAGATCTTAAAACAAATGTTTTTACCAAGCTGCTTTTTTTGATAATAAAGTCTAAGAAAAATTTAGTATACATGATATAAGAAACATATGCAAAATGAAATGCATTTTTAAAAATAATTCTTTCCTTTTATGGATAAAAAATCAGACAATGATAAATTTTTTCCCATTTCAAAGCTACATTTTTAAAAAAGCATATTTTCCCCCTTATTTCAATATAGGAAGGCTTTTATTTATTTGAGTCAAAAAAATTACTCAATTCTCTTTGTCATTCCTTTGCTTGTTTTTCTGATTGTTATAACACTATATAATTTTACTTTTGTTTGATATCTAGAAGTTCTTTTCCATTCTCCTTCATTATGTTCTCAATCATTTAAAGATTACTTTTTACATGCAAATTTCATCATAGTTCAATCAGAAAATGCCCCGAAATGAAATCGTGAGTATCAGTGTGCCTTGTTGTGGAAGTTCATGGAAGAGATCACTTGTGACAAGATACCTTACGATATTTGCACTTGAAGCTATTGATTACACTCTGATGCATGGGTCTAATGTAAGATAGAAATTACATTAAGTGGAAAAATTTACAACAATTGCTTTAAAAAATCCAGAATTTTAACACTCGTTGTGCTGTTAACTATACATAATTAAAGAAGTCGCGTTTCTCTAATAAAAACTTCAATTTAAATTTTTGAAGCATTAAATAAATATAATGTACCGAGCTTCACGGGTTCGTGTCGATTGAGAGTTGAATAAAACAACCACTTAATGAACACAAGACTTTTATTCGTAAGAACTTCACTAGACAAACGAAATTCCCGCTGTAACAATCACAATTATACAGCTACAATTCGTCAAATACAATAAGAAATAGCTTCCAATCACAGGTCTCAAATACCTCAGACAGAGAACAACTAGCAGTCACAACTAATCGTCTTCACTCACTGACTGTCTTCACAAAACTGCCTCTTCCATGTTGGGCTGCGGTATTTATACCTGACTTGGCGGAGAAATCTACCAATTTCGCCAAAGTTCTGGAAGCTTCTAGGCTATCTCGAAAAATATTGGTCCTAGAGCTTAGGTGATGGATGTTTCCAGAAGTATCGATTTCTCGCCAAGTCGCCAAATCATTAGGAAATCCGCTTTTAAACTACAACACGTCTAAATACCGCAATTTTTGCCCAAAATGTGAGAATTTCCGATCTGTCTGAAATATTTTAAGACAAATATAATCATTATTTATAAATTTGTAACAATAATAAAAAATCAGATGGTAAAATAGAAACACAAACAAAAAATGCATAAAAATGAGTTTACAAAAAAGATTTTTCAAACTTTTAATTTATAAATAGAATTATCATTGCATCTATGGGACCATGTTAGGGACTAGTCCAGGGATGAGTAAACTACAGCCCAAGGGCCAACTCTGGCTCGCCTTAAGGTTTTATGCGATCCGCTGATAGAATTTTGATTTGCTGGTTCAACGGAAATTAAAACCTGGTTTATATATTATACATCAATCTCTTTCTCTACTATTGTTTACATTTTCCACTTAATTTTTTTGTTTTTAAAGATAGATATTTTTGCTTTCTTTATTTTTAACCTACAAAACTAAATCGATAGAAATAGCAAGAAAAGACAGCTGTAATTGTTAAATTATTAAAAGCGGAAGTTCTTTGTTAATTATAGTTATATTAATATCTCACGCCCAGAAAATCAGCGCAATGTTTGGTTCATCTTATATATACGAACAAGTGTTTTCAGAATCATTTCAGAAGTAGACTGACTGATAAGTATTTATCTTCATTCCTTAGAATCAGAAACTTCGAACCTCAATATAAGGCACTTTTACAAGGAAAATGGCAATTTTTCTCATCTCATTAACATATTTTAAAACTTATATTTTGTTTTTAAAATTTTAGAAAAATTTATCTTGGCTCGATAACATGTCCCACCCCCAAGTTTTGGCTCGCGACCAGAAAAGTTTGCCCATCCCTGGACTAGTCACTAGTTTATAAAATCGTAAGTGTTCATTGACTGGTTTAAGTATAGATATAAAGAAACAGATTTATTTTGGAAATGTATATTTTGCATTTTTGTAAAATACTATATGAATAAGATAATCTTCCATGATCATTATTCTATTTCTGTAGTTATGTTTATTATTTTAATATCTAAAAATATCCAATTAATTTAAATTTTGGAGTTAAAATTTTCTTGTTTTTTAACTGTTAGTTTATATATATTTGATGCCGCCCAACCTGTCTAGTGGTCAGCGTGCCTGACTGCAGATAGGTTGGTCCTGGATTCGAATCCCGGTTCGGGCATGGATGTACAGGGTGATCTTTATTAAAGTGACAGTGTTTGTAGCGTCCTGTAGCGCGATCTAATAGCCGAAATGACACCAAACTTGGTATTTAGACTAATCAAGACACGGGAAAAAAGATTCCGTGAAAAAAATTTTAGATCCGAAATTTGCCGCTAAGTGCATTTGTGGCGCTTTACAATGTATAAAATGTAAGAAAAGGAAAATACTAACACATACAATCTTGCAGTTAAATTATTAATGTTTATTTATTACATTAACTTTCGCGGTGGGGAATTAGACCACATTCAATGTAAGTACCGTTCTCAGAAATAACACCGTGCATTCTGTGCACAACGTTCTCCACAGCCGTACGAGGAATATTCCGCACTGTCTTTGTTACGTTTTCCTTCAAAAAGACAAATTTGATACTCCACCAACATCAATGCACGTTCCGGTAACGTGAGAAATATGGCCACTGGAGCTCATTTACTTCAGATGAGATTATTTGTCGGAACTGTCTACTATTTGCTTTTACAGCCCCTATTGCTGGCACTATCATTGCACAACATTTGCATTTTTCTTTGAAACCCTTTTTTATGATAATTCTCGTTATTGTAAGTATGGATGTTTGAAGTATGGATCAACGCCACAAAATACCCTAGCGGCGATTTTTTAAACTAATTTTTTTTCCGAAATTTTTTCCCCATGTTTTGATAGTCTAAATACCAAGTTTGGTGTCATTTAGGCTATATTAGATCGCGCTACAGGACGCTCCTAACACTGTCACTTTAAAAAAGATCACCCTGTACTTCCTCTCTCTATCTGTCCTGTCTTTGCCCATATCTTGTATGAAAGGGTTGTGAACGGTTGCCTACCCTATATATGGGTCCCTATGGCATGTGTGTACTGAGGAAGTCGGACTCCACACCTAAAATGGTTCAGTTGGAAAAGTGGAGCAGCGCACCCCATATTGCCAGCCTAGCTGATATACGACAACAACATATATATTTGATGTTGAGTATATATTATCCTCATCTTAAGTTAGTTTCTTAGAATAAATTCACATCCTTAAGATCTGTATCAGAATTGAAATAAAACATGCGATAAAATATTTACAAGCTTAATAAATGCTGTGTTAATACTAAACAGAAACACTCCAATTTTAATATCAAAATGAAAACTTATATCGTAATATCAAACATTAAAATTCAGTTTTAATAGAAAACGGAATCTTATATATTGTCGAAAAAGCAATTGCACAATAGATTTTCTTATTACGAGATCCAGGATATATTTAAAAATTTACAGCTTTTTTATGGTATTAAATATATTGCATATATAGAGTCAAAAATTTAACTTGACATAAAATGCAATACTCTTATCCAATTAGGTACAACTGATAAAAAAATTAAAGGATTTATACAGAAGAAGTAAAGTAAACATATCTTTTTAAAAATATCCTTATTAAATATTTCATTATTGTTTCTGTATTTTTAGTTATTGAAAATTTTGATTGCAGTAATTAAATTTCTACAAGATATTTAAAAAAATGTTATTTGGTTTTCACAGGCATGCCTTTTGAATTAGACTAGATTTAACTGTAAAAACTTGGAACTGATTTTAAGTGATAAAAGCTTTCATTATTTTATTAACTCAATTATCAAAATACATAAAATAAATTTCTTTCCAATTTGTAAATTGCAATATAATTTTAGCATAGTGCCAAGAACATAGAGTTTGGATCAACAGGTGACAGTTCTTTTCCCTGATCAGTCGCAATTCAGCCTAACCAGATTCCTTATGTACATTCATATGGAGAGGAACCAATTATCTGCTTTCCAATCGATCATTATCCTGGGGCCTGAGCAGCTACCAGGCGCGTCGGTATGTGGTGGATAACCGAACGTCCTGTAGGAATGACAGGATAGCCTTGAATATAGAATCAGAGGCCGCGAACCAGCTCCCGTAAACCCTGGTGTTATGTGATCCGTGCCTAGGGCTAATTGGCACCGCGGTATTGGTGTCTTAACGGAGCCTCTAGTTGCCTGGCAAACTTCTAGAGTAATTTGCCTTGCCCAGTATCTCAGGCAATGCTGGGTGGACTTATATTACCTGAGCTTATAAATTGTTATCTTGTGGCTGAAAAGACACAAGAAATAACAAACCTTTCTGCATCTGCAGGTGATGCCTCTGGAGTAGACCTTGCTGAAAAAGACAAGGGAACTCAGAGGCAGTCTTGTAAAGGGGCAGTAATGAATCCTTCACTTGAGGTAGAAATGACCTATAAACCATCTTCTGGTGAAAGTCAGGAAGCTATCCCTAGTATGACTGACTCTCTGACGAGATGGGATTGTTTCAGCAAGACCCTATCTGCTGGAAATGTCATACACAAGAGGAAACGGCAGAGCATATCATTTATGAATGCGAGGCTCTTGCCCTCCCTAGATTAACCTCTTTAGGCATCATCCATACTAGAGAGTTACACCTAGACTCCATTAAAGGGTTATCGGACTTTATTAATAAAGTGGTTGACCCGAGCAACTGGAACTAGGAAACATTGGGTTTGGAGTTAATGGTACAAAATGCTGATAAAAGCAGAGGTGCCCAATGACATACAAACCCAATTCTAAGAAGAAGAAGGAATCGATCATTATAGCGGCGGAGGACTAATGGTATGGCCAGGTATCATGTTGAATGGCTGCACACCCTCCATGTCTTTAAAGAGACTGCTGTGAGGTATAGTAATGAATCTTGGTAGTCCTGTTGGTCATTGCAGGGGCGCAGTTGCTGCTTTGAATGGTCTATAACATGAAGGCAAATAAGCTCTTCTGGTCGACGAATTTCTAGAAAGGGAAAATATACGCCGGATGGATGATCTAGCAGATCTCCAACCTTACAACACAATGCTCTGGGAAGGCAATTGCAACCCCCTCCAAGAACCATCAAGGGCCTGAAAATTGCGTTGCTGAACGATTGGGATCAGTTGTCTCTGGAAATCATAAACTACCTTATTTCAAGTATGAAATCACTCTGTGAGGCGTGTATATTTGCGAGAGGGGACCATACCCCCTATAAACTCATTTTCTTGCTATATTCTGCAACCTCTCTTGTATGCCTTTGGACTTCAATGTATATTGCACACAATCATGCGTGTGTTTTACAGTTATTGCATGGTTATTTCTATCGCAATGTATCAGTGTATGTGTATATATACATATTAAATTTCATGGAACAAGTTCAGTATCCCCATACACTTGGCGACGCGGTGAATTTTTTTGTCGCCAAGCTAGGCGCGCGTTTATTAAAACGGGAAATTTCCCTAAGTTCTATCGAAAAATATGCATTTCAGAAAATTTAAAAAGGGAAATAAATATAAATAATGGACTTACTTGATATGAAGTTAAGCTGACATGCCGATTTATTTCGACTTATTCGTTTGTCACCAGTGTCACATTTCAGTAAAAATAATTATCTAATTTTACAAAAAAAACATGCAAAAATATTTTTCTAAATATATAACACTTTATAAAATTAAAAAAAAGCATGCAAAAACTTATTTTTCAAATATATACATTTTTTAAATTTAAAAAAAAAACATGAATAAAATATTTTTTAAGTATATACACATTTTAAGTAAATAAAAATGAAACACGAATACAATAAAAAAATACATGTAAGCAATAGAATTTAAATAAAATAATTACACTTTCTCCAAATCCAATTTCCGTTAAAAATTAATATTTGCGAATCCTAAATTAATTAATAATTTGGAATCCTGAGCAATAATCCATCATTATTATCTTTAATTTTTGCTAAAATAACTTGTTGATATTTTTCAACAACATTTTGAATATGAGACATTTTAAATTAAAACAAAAAATAAAGTAATTAAAACAATAAAAAGATGATAAAAAATTAAGAAAACGAAATAAGGAAAAAAGAATATTTAACGGTTTTAAATACATAAAATAAAATATATCATTTAATAAAAAATATATATTAAAATTAAACCAAATAAAAATAATAATGAAAAAGAAATAGTAAAAAAGAAAAGTTTACGATGTTTGGACACTGGCGACAACGAAACACAACAGCGGGAAATCCACCGATTCCAGCAGCAAAAGTGAACGAAATTAAAATGACTGGCAATTAAAACGTAGAACAATTAGCAAAGAAAGTTCTGGAAAGGTTCTCGAAGTGAAACTAAAAAAGCTATTGCCACTAAAAAAAAGCACATATATAACGTAAAAATTATTTAAAACACGAGAAAAACGGAATCTGGCAAGGAAAAAATAAAAATAGTAACAAAAACTAAATTTGGCAACACTATAATAAAAACAAAAGCTGAAATCGGCAACACTACAACGTAAGCAACGGTTACCAGATTTGGCGAGAAATCAGTGTATGGGGATACTGAACTTGTTCCAATTTCATTAAAATCAGTCCATTAATACTGAATAATGGAGATAATTGACCAAACCTGAAAACTCTCTTAAGTTTGAAAACCAGTGTATATGTGTGTCAGTACAGTAATTTTATAGATACATAGGTAACCTTTTGTGTGACTCCCTTAACTTTGGGCCAACAACAGAATGGTTAGCACTTTGGACTTTTTGTACAATTTGTGGGTTCGATTTCCTCTTCAAGCTTGGATGTTTGGAGTGGTTTTGAACCTACTTAACTGTAGGCCTCAGTCTAATGAGCCCTGGTGTGCAAAAAATGAGCAATAAATAAACCAATTCAGCACTATTATGTTATGTAATGCATCAGAAAGGTTTCGAATTCAGCAACACTTGTACCAATTGTACACTGACAGTAATAACTCACTGATTCTGGTTTTGCACTGTATTTGTGTATAAAATAAGTAAACGAGTACCCCAAACAAAACTTTTGTATTCTCATATTTGTATTTGGTATTATATTGCTCCTTGTATTTAAATTTTTTAAAATTCTTATTTAATTTATTGAAGATAACCATTTACTTACGAATTTCAATGCATTAAGAGCGGTACAATCGTGTTGTTTTCTAATACACAACTCTTATATTTTTTTTATCATCATAAATGGAGATATTTCAAAGTAAAGGGGGGACATAATTATATATTGTGTATACTTTATATACATTTATATATGTATGCATTTAATTGGTTATTGTGCTGATTAAAGCACTAAGTAAATGTATTCAAACTATCAATAAGTTAGTTGATAAAATCTGTAATTTAAAAACTGTTACCAAGGATCAAACACTTCAAAATGTTACAACAAGGGAAATTCACTTATTTAATTTTCTATTTCTTGCGATTCCGTACTGAACCGAGTAAATTGGTTTATCCGCAGATTAGCCAAGTTATGTGCACACAAATGGTTTTCATATTTCAGTGATGACGCATGTATGCACACTCACACTTGGGCGATTAAGGTAATGGAATGCAACTGTACAGATGGCTGTATTATCATGCATGTGAAAGGGCTGCAATACATTAGCAGGTCCTTCATTTGTATTCAAGTGATTAATATGTTTAAAGGTTTCTGACATAATGATGGCCGCAAGACGGGAATTAAGAGACTTCAAACGTGAAATGATGATTGGAGTTAGATGAATAAAACAATTCATTTTGGAAATGTGGAATACGACATTGCGAGATCCACAGTGTCAAGAATGTGCAGTGAATTTCTAATTTCAGGCATAACTCCCCTGTCATGGGCAATGCTGTAGACGTCCACCCACACTGAATGATCAAGATCAATGATTTGTGGATAGAATTATCAAGCTGGATTGACAAACAACATTGCATGCACAAGAATCAGTAGGGGTGCTCCACAAAATTGTCCATTAGGGACATGCAGCAAAATTCAGATTTAATGGATTAAGACAGAAGACCGCGCGGCTCCAGTGCCTCTAATAAATGCACAACATCAGTTGCATTGCTTATCATGGGCTCTTCGATCACACCGGTGAAATGGCAAGGGATATGACATTATTTTCTGCTAGATCCCAAGTCATGTAGGTCTCGATGGTAAAGAAAGGGCTGATGCAGTTGCTAAATCTGCATTTGGCCCATGTCTTCCTTAGTTCCTTTGTCTGACGTGAGAAAAAATGTTAATGTATTCTCTTTGGCAGGAGTCATGGAACATGCAGGTCAGTAATAAATTGCGTGCCATATTTCCATACATCACTTCTTTAACAGTTTTACCGATACGAAGTGCTGATATAAGATTAACCCGCCTTCGTATCGGACACACACGTTTCACACTGACATTTGTTTCTAAACGAATTGAATTCTTGGTGTGAAACGTGTGATGAACCATTCACTGTTTATCATATTTTAATTTCATGCTCATATTTTAACCAATATCGTTTACTCTTTTTTAATTGTGATATTTTAACCTTATTTGATTTGCTTGGGAACCACCCCACAGGAACCTATTTGTCTTTTTGAGGGCAATAGGTTTTTTATATTTAATTTGCATTTTTTAAATGTATATATATTTTTGATTTTCCTTCTATATTTTATAATTGGATTTTAATATAATATGTATATACACTGATTTTTGTTTTTAAAATTTTAATGTTGCTTGGGTTTCCAAAAAAAGTAAATAAATTAATAAATAAAATAAAGTAACAAGAATAAAATTAAAAAAAATTAAATATCTGCTTCAAAACTTTATTCTTGGCGCAGTATGTCCGTTTTTGGACCTTGCGCCACATAAAACCCAACTAACCAACCACACCGGTGAAATGAGAGACTACAGGAGAACTGTGGCTTGGTCAAATGAGTCACGTTTTCGGTTTATACGAGCTGATGGTAAGGTTCGAGTGGTGTCAAAGCCCACAAAGCTGATCCCAGTGGTCAGTATGCCATCATGAAAGTTGCTGGCTGCATAATGGTATGGGCTGTAAATCTTTCGAATTTTGTAGAGCTAAACCGCGCTGCAGATGTCGAAATGGAATGGAATTTTTCACGTCTAAATGAACCCTTATCTTTATAGAGCATACATCGAGTAACTTCAACTGCAAGTCATGAACATGTTTATAACTGACTTATGAAAGCGGCATTCTTGTGGCACTCGTGAATTGTCGTTTTGATTTGCAGGCTTTATAAAAATATTATCCTAACAGACAGCCAAGAAGGCTAACGGTTTGAGTCTAAATGAATAGATGGACAAAAAAATCCCATTATTATTTCATTTCAGGACATTTTGAATATGGATTCAGGAGTAATATATAGGTAAAAAGTGCTATATGATTAAATGAAAGGGAAGATGGAAATTTATGCTTTCAAAAATACCATTATTTTGATTTTTCCACAAAGAAAATTAAAACGAGAATTTTTTTTAATATGAATTTATTTAGCATGTGTTTCTTATAGGGTACATACGAAATGTTCTTATTGTATTTTTATTTTGAAGAGTGAATTGTTTGGTAAAAAAATATTTAAGAATTAGCTCTAATTTTCCGCGCGAGCTATCGATTTTATGAACTATTTTTTACCGGTCCCTACGAGTTAGTAAAAATGAGTTTCCACTGTATATAATTTTTGTAAACAATCAACAATCCTTTCCCAGACTTTGCTATGCCTTCAATTGTTTAAATATACTTTTTAATTTTTTATTTATAACAAAATTGTTGGTCTCGTTGAGTGCTACAAATATTATCTTTAAATGTTAAAATATCGTACATTTGTTATCAAGTTAATCCAAACAAAATGCTTACAAAGCTTAAAATATTATCTAATCATTTGGAATCTCAGTTTGTTGAGAACGTCCTCGTCGAAAGCTGTCACTATTCGGAGTTTCTTCCTGGTCGAAACTTCACCTGGAGCTTCCCGGAGAAGAATTGCTTGACCTTTGGTGTAAGCTCCACCACACTCCACCACCACCGCTCTTTCGATACTGCCTGCTATGCAGTGGGGGTCGACCAGAGTGGCAACGGCCAGGAAGTCGCCATCGTAGTATTTTCGGTTGCCTTTCTTCTTCGATCCTTCCACGTAGAGTCCGTTGATTGCCTCCACGAACGAAGATTTTGGCGTTTGCATCGCAATCAATTTCTGATACGTTTGCTGAAAAGGAGGATCAGTTTTTAATTCATTGCTTATTAGTTAAACTGGAAAATTCACTTGTCAATTATGCTTTTTAATTGAATCACTGTTAGTTTAAAATTTTCAAATGAATTTATATTCTTTGTTTTTAATTGAGCTATTGTTTACTGTTTAAATTAAGAAAGGCACTTGAATTGAAACTTCGGTACTTTAACATTTCGCCGGCGCAAATCTCGCCAAGCAAAAATTAAGTCGCCCATTGGCGACAACACACAGTATACACATAAAATTTTTTAAATTTATTGATTTAATTGTTGTTCTCGTGTTTACGCTATGCATGGAATGATGGGTGCCAGAGCCTCAATTTATTTAGTTATTATATTAGATGACAATTTATCGGGTGATGTATATTTCAAAATCTTATTATTTTTTTTAAATATTTTTTATGAGAATTTGTTACGATTATTATTTTTTAAGATATATTTTTAAAATCCGATTTTCTTCTAGAGATTTTATGAAATTATTAAATTTTGTATATAAGCAACGTAGGATAAAATTATGAAATGGAAATAAAAGAGTGGAAATAAAGTTGTTGACGGTAAAGGCCGTCACAAGTTTTGGAAAGGTAGCAGTAAAAGGTTACCAGCGGAGATATTTCCTCTAGCGCTGATTGTCCATTTTGGCGACTTTATCTCCTGCGCTGGCGAAATGGAAAAGTACAAAAACTTTTTAACGTCTTTTTCGTTTACCTCTTTCAAAATTCACTTGAATCGTGCTTTTTATTTGAGTCAATGTTTGTTTAAATTGTAAAATGCACTTGAATTGTATATTTTTAATTAAGTTATTTACGGTTAAAATTAAAAAAAAAAGCACTTGAATTGTAACTTTTTAAATGACTTTTTTTACTTCTTACAAAATTGATTTGTTTTAAATTTAATTGTTGGGATTAAATTCATTTGTTGTTAATTGAATTCTTGTTTATTTAAATTGAAAAGTTCACTTGAATTATAAATATTTAACCGAGTTATTATTTATTGCTTATATATATATATATATATATATATATATATATATATATATATATATATATATATATATATATATATATATATATGTGAAATATATGAAATATATATATGAAATATATATATATGAAATATATATATATATATATATATATATATATATATATATATATATATATATATATATATATATATATATATATATATATATATATATAAATTTCGTGTCACGATGTATGTTCCCGATAAACTCCGAAACTACTGAACGGATTTTGATAAAATTTTGTAACCATTTATAATATGGTCCAACTTAAAAGATAGAATAGTTTTTATCTCTTAATTATTGATCTCAATATTTATTATACGACATTAGTGTTTATTTATTGGTTAGTTCTGTAAGTTCCTAATAGATGGCGGTTTACCATCTAAGTTGCACAGGTATTCGGCAGATGGCGACGTGTTTATTTTTCTAGATTATACCATCTTTGAGAAAATTATCGAGCGCGCGCAAGCGCGTGGTTAAATATAGAATTTACATATATTTTCATGATGTAATGTATAATGAAACTATAACAATTTTTCGTGAATCATTTTCATAATTATACTTTGTATTGTGTTATTATTGTGCAGTATTCAGTTTGAATACTTTTAATTATAAATAGTAAAATAAAATTTATTTATTACTGTTTTTCTCTACTAATTTTCATACCACCTCGAAAATATGTAAGTATTTCTTGATAGCCTTTTATTATTTTTTATTTTTATTTTAAAATTTGATAATTATTAATTTATTCAGCAGTACATTTTGATCCTATTTATTTATTCAAATGATAAATTCTTTTAATTTTTTTTATTTCAGTATAATGCCGCGGAAAAAATTTTTCGTTTTAATATAATTTAAAATTAAAATAATAATAGTTTGATGTCAATGTTATCTACCTCATTTATAACAATTTATTTTTAGATGTCTTTAATTTATATAGCATATTTTATAAGTAAGTCACTGATTACAAACTATAATTTAATATAAGATGAATAAAATGTAAATTCAGAAAGTATATGTTGATTTGTGCTTAATTTTAAAATTTCGATACTTTACCTATTACTATGAAATTTTGGTGAAACGTTTTATTTTTAATCTCCTATGAATGAACCTATTCTAAATTTTTTTAGAAAATATTAATTTGATTGAACCCAAGAATTAGTAAAAAATTGATTCAATGTATTTTAAAAACTCAGCCACTGCAACGCGTGGCTGGGTCAGCTTGTATATATATATATATATATTAAATAGCAAAATAACATTTTCTTAGCATTGCGGCTTTTTTTAGTTTTGTTTCTCATTTCATCTGAATATTTATACTGGGAAGAGCATTACCCATTCTATGCCATATTCTAGGACGGATTCCCAAGGTATTAGTACAATAGGACAGGAGAGTTCGCTGACGACCATGTGCGCCGATTCGGGATCGCAGTAGAAGTTGAATTCGGCCACTTCTGTCGCGTTTCCGATTCCTGAGGGAAAAATAATAATAAAAAAATTGTTAATTGCATTAAAATTCATTTGAACTGTAGGATTTTAATTGTTAGTCATTCTCAGTTACTTATATTGGATTACAGCAATAAAATTAAATAAATACAGAAAAAATAAAAGTGGATGTTTTGTCTTTTCATTTTGCTTTATCTTCTTTCTATTGTCAATATGCTCACACACACAATTTTGGAAGTAATAACGTTAAAGATTTGAAAATTACTATTCAAAACAACAGATAATTTTCATGAATTTTTTTCATCATGGTATGGCCGTTGGCAGATTTTTTTTTTCATGATTTTACAAACAGAAAAATGTTATGATCAAAAAATATTTCTTTATTACCGGTAAAAATCCTGAAGGGATTTTTTTATCATCTCCGACGACACTCAGACCTTCTATGGTGAACTTCGCCTTGTTTGCTGCGGCTTGAAGAATGCGATTTGTAGGCAAGCTGCAAATTTGTCGACAAGTTGTATGTATTACGCCCTGTCAGTTCGGTGTAAGGTAAATGAAACGTTATTTGACATCATGTAAAATTGAAATCAATGAAAACTGCAATAAGTAGGCTTGATAGAGTGATCTTAACTGGTACAAAGGAAACAACTACTTTATGGTTAATAAAAACGCTTATACCATATTTCTGCAGATTAAAATTATTTAGGGTTGTTTTATGTAAGACACATGCTTAGTAGTTCAAACTGTAAATAAAGGAAAAGATAGTAAATTCATTTCAGAGATGACCCATTAATTGATATCTCCTTTTGAATATTATCTGAATCCATTTTCCAGATAACAGGTAATTTGGAAAAAATTTAATGAAATAACTCAGATCATGCAAAGAAAATCGTCACGAATGGCAAAATTGTTTCAGCAAATTTATTAGTATGTTACTGAGTTTTCTTTAGAGTTCATTAAAAATCCGTTCGTGAAATTCTTACGCCCTAAACCTAACTCGATTGAAATCGATGACTTAAGCATTTCGAATAACTAGAAAAATGTCAAATGAGGGGATTTGAAGCTGAAAGCCAGAGTTTTTTTAATTAATTATTTTGTAATTGTGAGCTTCACTTCATTTCAAATAGCTTTTTGAAATTTGAATGAGTGGGAAATACGTATTAGGTATGACACTGTGTAGTGGACAATTCAACACTCTTAATCTGCTGTAACGGGTGAAGTACGTCGGGAGATTAATCTCCTGGTAGGGTCACCCAAGGCGTGAAGGCCGTTCCTATACGCTCAGCTGAGGCCTGCAGGCTTAGGAGCCTAGTCAGACCTTAGGTTCTAACATAGGACAAGGTGCTCTAGGTCTCCGGATCAGCAGAAGCTGTCAAATTTCCCCCTTTACCTTTAATCTGCTGTGAAAGGCAGTTGCGATGCCACTTTGCTCTTACGGGAGGATTTTTCATGGATAATGGGTGATAATTCTGAATGGACCACCGACCCCCCTAAGGTATGCGGTGAGTGAACGTCGTTGCGTGATCCAGTCAAGAGGTGCGCCACAAGGCCGAAGCCAGGGTTCAGGTGGTCGCAAAGGTCAAATGACCGAAAGAACTCCCAGCAAGTGGTCACACCACGTGACCCAAACCACTATTAAAAAAGGCTTCGATGGGGCGAGGGAGACGTTCATTGGAACTCGCTCTGACTGAAAGATGGGGGCCAATTTGGCCTATAATAATTAAATACAGACAAGGTTACAAGATAAAATACAAACAAGCTTACAATACAGTATGATACCAGATTTAATACAGATAAGAAATTTTACATATGTACACAGAGAACAGAAGAGGTGGATTCAGCCGGTGAATTGGTGGTGCATCTCTTACAGTAGAATCTCCTGGATCCCCTTCCGGAAGCCTTTCTTGGAGAGGAATTGTGGGGCTCTATCAGCTCTGGCAGAACTCGGGAAATGGCGTGTCCTGACATCAGCGTAGTGCTCACAGTCGAATATGAGGTGAGTGGTAAGTGCGGGAACATGGAAGTTTCCCAAGCACACACCCTACAGATTTCCAATCAGAAACACAAAATTCCTCCTGTTCAATAAGCCCTCGTATGCTGAAAGTGACAGAAGAGCGTCAGTCAACCCTCTTCCGTTGTTCAAAGGTGGTGGGGATTGAACTCGATACCTTTCTCTCCTACCATATGCAAAAAGTTAGACCGAAACGCAGTGGATTTTAAACTTTGCAACCATCTACAGCCATTGCCCACTACGCGGTGTTTTTGTTTTTACCTTTGTAAGTGCCGCCCATGCATACAAGCGACTTGAGATGATTGGAGAATTCCGGATCAATTCTATGCGCCAAGGCGACGTTCGTCAGAGGTCCAATGGCCACCACGTGGATCTGTTTGGGATGTTTCTTGGCGAGCTGAATGAGCGCCAAAGAGGCGGGGACGTCGGACTCCTGCATGCCACCTGTGGAGAACTCATGCGCGCGGTCACAGAAACCATCGATGCCGAACACCAAGTTTTTCCTTTCGCTCTTCGTTATGAGAGGTCCACCGCACCCTCGGTGAACTGGGATCTGGAAAATGAACATCGCTGAATGCTGAACACAGCTAAACATGGGGAAGGCATAGGAAAACAAATTGTTCACAAGAATTTCAGATAAACTGAAAGTAATTCTGAAATAATAATGTTACTTATTTCTGTAATACCTTAGTTAAAGTAATTACTAAATTTAATTTTATATTGCAACATGGCAAATTCAGAAACAGTAATATGCGATTGTGTAAAAATTTTGCCGTGGAGTTGTTAAATTTTACATAACGATGTTCACATATACTGCTGGCCCAAGTAAGACCAGAAAAATCGCAATAAAATTTGTTTCGTAGAGAACAAGCTGACTGTAGTGTCTGTTCTGTAGAAGAAAGCACAACTCGAACAAATCTAAACATTTATTTAAAAAATTAATAGTATTGTATATAAAAATTATAATTAATAGATATTTGACTATGGCCCTACACGGCCAACAGAACAAACACCTAAAGACAGCCAGTCAAACCTCCTCGTTCGCTGGTCAAAGACAATCTCTCCCCGCCGGAGCGGACCCCCTCCTCTCCTCTCTCCCAATGACTACAGCGCCATCATGTGAAGAGAATGAGGAGTATCCTAACACTACACCTTTCCCGCAAGTTTTGGGTTTATGTTCCACATAAACACATAACTGAATTAAATATGTTAGGATACAAAAGAATAACACA
This sequence comes from Latrodectus hesperus, assembly GCA_037975125.1. Taxonomy (NCBI): domain Eukaryota; kingdom Metazoa; phylum Arthropoda; class Arachnida; order Araneae; family Theridiidae; genus Latrodectus; species Latrodectus hesperus. The sequence continues at coordinate 2,045,803 of CM075858.1, read as the reverse complement.
GACTTAATATTTTTGCAAACAATTAATTATTAAACATAAATAAATATGGACTTGAAATTAGGAAATAATTATAGGTATATAGAAAAAATTATTTGCAAATGAATTACTTAAAATGCACAAGTATGCATAGAATAATCAATATTAATAATATGTATATAAAAAGATATAAAACAAAATTAAAATAAATCTATACACTAAATATATATAAATTGAAATTAATGTAAATAAATAATATACGAGTAACATTAATGTAAATAAACAATATACCAGTAATATTAATGTAAATAAACAATATACCAATACAATTAATGTAAACAAACAATATACCAAATACAAAGATACAAATAAAACAATATTTTCACTGAAATATATATTTACATATAGAGAGTTTTTACACTAAGCACTAAAGTCAGTTTATGTCTGGAAAAAGTCTAGATAAAGCATCTGCATGACATCTTAGCTCCTGCACAATGTCTGATAGTTATATTATATCTCTGAAGAGCAAACACCCACCTCTGAAGACGAGGTGATTGAGATGCACATTTGGTCAAGTATGGTAAGGGATTGTGGTCAGTATAAAATTCAATTTCTATACCAAAAATTATTGATTCAAACCTTTTTAACGACCACACTATTGCGTAAGTCTCACGTTCAATTGTAGACAAGGATTGTTGAGTTTTAATCAATTTTCGACTAGCATATGAAACTTTTAGAAAGAAATGAAGAAAATGATTTTTTATTACAAAAATAAAGTTTTAAATACAATAACTACTATATTTATAATTTTTACATACACATAAAACATTGATTACACATACATGTTATTCCTATTGAACAAATTAAACGAAATTTTGAAGCTAAATATAACTAGTATAATATAAAAATATAACAATATGATTTTCAATACATAAATTTTACAAATCTTTTACAGTATGGTATATCCCAAAACAAGGTACTGCTCAAAAGACTATACATTGCATTTTTTACTATAAACTCTTGTCTCATGCCTTATTCTCTTCCCTTGCTCATCGGTTTTATGACAGCCTATAAAACACTGCCTGGTTGGAGTAGACTTTTTCCCCATGGATGGGATGTGTTCTGGAAAGTGTCGATTTGTGAGGTGCAAATGTTCAACTACTAGGACGCAATGGTCCTGGTAGTTGAACATTTGGTTTATTGAGTTCAACCATTGATTTTCTGAAGTTCATATTTTTCGCACCTCCTGTTGTAGGAGATGGAAAAATATTTTCTAGTAATATATTTTTTACCTCCTTTTCTAGCAGCCAGGAAATCTGTAATATGTTGATCGGCTTTAACATCACCTCCCATAGTGTTGTTGTAGTCATGGACTACCTTCAGAACCAAAGTTGGATTGGGTAAAAAACTAGGACCACTTGTGTCATTTATTAGGAAAATAGGAAATTAAGTATCCTAAAGTAGAAACGAACTCAGCTCGGACTTCACGAAATGGAAACGTTAATTTTCCTTCTGCCCGAACTGAGTTCGAGTATCACAAATACTGCACGCAGTAATTGCCGGAACTGAATTCGGGTGACACTGGCAAGGGGTTAAAAAGTGAGGTATTCATTTTTGGCGGTGCACATTCATGGAACTGAGACTGGCCCAGGAAAAGATGGTGCTCACTAAGGAGTGACCATGGCTCAAAATGACGAGGCACTTGGTGGTGGGCGAGGATTCCAAACCCGTTAACCTAGAGATACAGTCCGGGGCTCGCCTGCACTGCTCTGTATGTATGCACGTTAAATCGCCAATGTCTTTCCCGTTCCTATAATGCTTGCAGGGGCTCTACAGGAAGCCCGTGATGTGCTGCAGTGATAATGTTGTAGTGTCCAATCCTTCAGAATCTAGGGACAGCTAGATCAAATCCATGATTCCATGCACCCCAGCAAAGTCAAGCACCAGGAGAGGGCTGTTGCGAACATCCTCTAAAGTGAGCCCCAAGCAATCGAGAATATGATGCGGGGAAGCCGGCAGCAGATGGCACTTGGGACACGTTGGAAAGACTTTACGGCCGGATTCAAAGGACACGCATTTCAGGTGCCCACTGAAAAGTCTTGTGATAGCCGTTTGGTCCTGTCTGCCAGCCTCAAAATGTAATGCTCCTCCTGGTTTTGACCTATGTACCAGGGATGGGCTTGAGGAGAAAGCCAGACTTGGCGGGCAGTGATAATGATTTGCATATGTCATTGCCGCAAACAGTTAATTCACACATATCATGATTTGCATGCTTCACTCAGGCTGTGTTTTGGGTGGGCAGCAGAGTACAAAATAAACATTTAAAGGAATGTAAATGTTAAGTTTGTGTGTGTTATAGAGTTTATGTTATAAAATGACAACTATGAGAAAAGTTAAACAAATATAATTTTACTGTTACAGATATTTACATATGCTGATGACGTAGTCATTGTTGCACGAACGCCCGAGGCCTTAAAAGTGGATTTTAAGTCACCAGAAGCTGCAGCTAGTAAAATGTATTTCGCAATCAACCAAGACGAAACAAAATACATGACTACCGAAAAATAGAGCACTCCTTATCTAGAGGTAGGAAACTACAAGTTTGAAACTGTTCACAATTTTAAATATTTGGGATCTGAATTGAATGCATCAAACGACATCGCACCTGAGATCCGCAGCAGGGTTACAGCTGCTAACCGATGCTTTTTTGGCCTAAAAAAATACCTAAAATCTACTTTCGGCAGTCGAAAAACAAAAGTTTTGATATACAAATGCTTGATCCGGCTTATTCTCACTTATTCATCTGAAAACGTGGACATTGACTGAGAAGGACAAAGAAACCATCTCCATTTTCGAAAGAAAAACTTTAAGAAGCATCTTTGGTGGAATAAAATGTGAGAATACATGGCGAAGAACTAATTCTGAGCTCTATAAACTATATAAGGAACCAGATATTATTAAATTTATCTCAATACAGAGATTGAAATGGGCAGGACACATTTGAGCCGGATGAACGACAATCGAGTGACAAAAAAAAAATTTCTTGGCTTGCCCCATAGGCACCAGAAGAAGAGAACGACTGAAACTCCAATGGCGTGACTGCCTTGAAAACGACCTAAAAAGACTAAAAGTGACAAACTGGATGACCTTGTCCAAAAATAGGGGGTCTTGGTATGCACTTCTGAGGAAGGCAAAGGCCCACCCAGGGCTGTCAGGCCAATGAAGAAGAAGAAAATCCACTGTGTCTTTCAAATTAATTCTTGAGATACTAAACCATAAGCATGTGCTGCTGCTAAGCTTCCTGGGAATCTTCCTGGTCCTAACAGATTGATTTGTAGAAAACATTATAATGCAATTCCACAGTTCTTGATAGATAACTGGACTCAAAACTGAACGCGAGCCACAAGAAAATTATAAATTTCTCTTAATTTTATGGTACTTATTAATCACAGGGACCACACATGTTGGAGACTTCATTTTAGATTTATTGCCAATGTATACATTAGTGATATTACGCGATACACACACACAAAAAGTTAAATACATATTGATGATATTTTGATTTTGGTTAATTTTTCTTCACAGAGAAATATATAGTAGTCTGCTACCGTGACTATAACAACTGGAATTGATTGTAAATGCCACACATTTTAATAAAATACTTCTAAATTCAAATCTATAAACTATTATTAATAAAGCTGTCGATAGTATAAAATATAGCGCTATATATGTTTATGATACCAGTGAAAGTTAATTTTTACTTAGACGCAAAATTTTATAGATTTTGACTTTAAGGTCTTTATGACTCATAAGTAATACTACTTTAATATGTTTTTGATTCATATTTTAAAGTAATAAAAATAAAATCCAAAATTATGTAATTAATGTGCTCATATATAAATGATTGTGATAAATAAAATGACACCTATTTATTTGTAAGATATAAATTTGTTTTATTTTTAATACAAAATAATTCCTAAACTGAAATCGAGCTTGGAAATGTTGAGTACCATAAAAAGGACGCAGATGGTTAATTGAGAAACTTTAAAAATTCGATGTAGGAATTTCGAAATTATATACTACCAATTGATGATGCCAAAAGTAACTTTTATAACTTATTCATAAAATTTTGAGATAAACTTTTTCAAAATACAGAATGTTTAAATCGTATCTTCAGTCTCCCGTAGGAAGTTTTCTCCTAGGAATTTCTAAAGTAAATTTAAGGTATGCAAATTTTATTTATATTATTAGAGAATATAATGTGAAATTAAACGATCTTTTGGGACACTATTTTATAACAATGGTAGAAAATATGAATATGGCCCATTATCCCTGAGAAGACATTTTAGAAGCCTATAAGCTATAGGGTCTATACCTTTTTGTCTATTAGCAGTTAAATGTCTATGGTATAAACCAGGGATAGGGCAAACGTTTTTGGTCTTGATCCAAAAATCGAAAAAAAGTCGACAGTCTAAGATAATTTTTTCTAAAATTTTAAAAACAACATACGAGTTTTACAATTTGAATATGTTAATGAGATTGTGAAATTGCGATTTCCCTTTTAAAAGTTCCTTATATTGAGATTTGAAGTGAGATGTAGTGATTCTGAGGAACGAAGCTAAATGCTTATCTGTCAGTCTACTTCTGAAATGATTCTTTTTAAGGTTCATTTTTGAAAACACTTCACATGTATAAGAAACTGATAGAACTGATTTTCTGGACGTGATATATTAAATTTGAGAAACTTACTTTCGCGATAATGATTTGTAAAACTCTAACTCTGGCATATGTAGAAATAGCTGCTTCTAATGATTTTTTGATTGCAACTCAATTAATTGTACTTGAAAATCTGACCTCACTGATGCTTCACAATTTACGTTGAAAGGCATGGTAAAAATATCCAATTCTGTTTGAATGACATTGATATCTTGAAATCTAAGTTCGAACTCAAATTGAAGTTTTTTCAAGCCATCTTCATAATTCTTAAGTTTCTCTTTATTTACTGAGGATATTGAATTTAACCTCGAATTGGACGGGAATTGAGTCAAGTCGTTTTAGCTAGCTGCCTTGCAAACATATTAACCCTTTGACCGCATTCGACGTATCAGAACATCATGCATTCATTTGACCATTCAAGTCGCACATGACGTTCTGATACGTCGTAGAAAATGAGACACTATTTAACATGTTCATTCTTGTTTATTTCAAAGTAACAATGATAGTGAGATAAAACCAAGATACAAAAGACGTACGAGATACTTATCAAGCAGTGGTAGTGAATCTTCTCCTGAGAAATGAGATCCATGGATTTGGGAAGAAAAAGACAAAGTACCTCATGTAAAACGGTTTCGTGAAGTGCCTGGAATCAATCCTTTGTGTCTGCGAAGGCTCATCCTAAATCTTTGGATGTTTTGAATGAAGTCCTCTATGAAGATTTTTGGAATGGCATCGTGGAAGAGACAAATAGATATGCCTGACAAGGGATAGAAAAAGGTTTTTGAAAAAAAAAAAAGAAACAAAAGGTTGGAGCCAATAAATTATGCTGTTACAAATGACTCTACCCCAAAAAATTAAATGTGCTCCAAATGCAAAAAATTATTCGAATAAATGTGCATCCAAAGGGTTAAGTTTTAGCTTAAAAGCTTTGAGATGGGCCGTCAATAAATAGATTATTTCCTAGAATCTTGACATTCAAGCTGTTCTGTGAAAAATGCCAAGTCCGAAAGACATTTTGTTTCTTGTAACATTTCGAACTCCGCAGAATATTGTTTCTCATGGGAGAAGGACACAATGTCGTCTTTCAGCTGCCAAACTCGCTCGGAAACACATTCTGTACTAAGCCACCTTACTTTCGTGTAATACAGTACATCAGAGTATTCAGATTGCACGGACTTCAACAAAAATAGAGAAAGTAAAAGACTATCAGTAATTTGAAAAAATAAAAAATAATGTTTAAACAAAGTAGAAAAGGAGATGGGTATACAATATATAAATCATTATTCTTTTTAATTTCCATCGGACCGACAAATTAAAATTCTGTCCGCAGGCCGCATGAAACCTGCCAGCGGGCCGTAGTTTGCTCATCCCTGGTAAAGACGCTCAACTATGCCTTACAACAGTTTACAATTGTTGAGCTTTCTGATGCGCGTGGTCACTGCAGGGGCCGTTGAAAGAAGTCCTAGTCCTAGGTATTTTTCCATTTCGCCGGTGCAGGCGATAAAGTCGCCAAAAATGATACAACCGGCGCTAGAGGGAATATCTCCGCTGGTAACCTTTTACTGCTACGTTTCCAAAACATGTGACGGCCTTTCACTGTCAACGACTTTATTTCGACTCTTTTTTTTCCTAATTTTATGCTATGTTGCTATAATTACAAATTTAATAATTTCATAAATTATCTCTCGAAAAAATCGGATTTTAAAAATATTTCTTAAAAATAATAATTGTAACAAATTCACATAAAAAAATATTTAAGATTTTGGCAAGGCGAGATAAACGAATGTTTCTTTGTGAAGGTGCCAAACCAATCCATGAGTACTATATTAAAAGCCATTAAGGAAAATTTCGAAAAAGGAACAGTAATACATTCTGATTCGTGGAAATCATACTGCACTGAAAAACTGGAACAGGAAAGTTTCAAACAGTTCAAAGTGAACCACAAATACAATTTTGTCAATCCTGAAACTGGAACGCATACGCAAAAAATAGAAAGATTGTGGTGTAGCGCCAAATGGCAAAAAAAGAAGCACAGTGGAACGGCACGTCATCATCTGGAAAGTTATCTTGCGAAATGTTTGTGGAAAAGGGAAACGAAAAATTCATTTGAAAAAATTTTGAACGATATTGAAATGTTTATGCCTCCAAAATAAAATACTCTTATAGCTAACATTTATTAACATTTTTTTGTGTATACTGTGTGTTGTCGCCAATTGACGACTTTATTGGCGCTTGGCGAGATTTGCGCCGTCGAAATGAAAAAGTACCTAGTCCTATTACTAAAATACTAGAAGAACTAAACAGGATTTGGAATCGGCATACTTACCTCTTTTTCCCCACACAAGTTCAGCACCCGCATGACATTAGGGCAGACGTTGTCGAGGCTGGTGTTGCCGAAGCAGCACGTGATGGCGAGGACGCGCACACCTTTTTTGTCGCTGAGAGCAAGCAACATCGCCAGGGCATCGTCACCGCCCCCGTCTGTGTCGATGACCACTAGCTCCGGGTCCATAGCTGATGTGGAAAAGAATGTGCAGATCTCACCGGGTGAACTTGTTTTCAATGTCTTGTGCGCTAAATAGAAATGAATGAATTTTCTTTCACTGAATCGGTCAATATTTTACACAAAATCCATACATTATTTAAACACATACATAACGGTGCTAGTGAGACCCAGACTGTAGCTTGAGGTTAACGGGTTTGGAAACACTTAGCCATTACCAAGCACCTCGCCATTTTGAATTACGGTCATGTGACGAAGTCACAAGACTCCTGTCCAAAATGATCCTTTCCACATCTCTGCCACACCAGAAGAGTCATAAATCAACGTGGCCACAGCCCACGGAGCTCCAGCAACTGAGTGAGGGATAATGTGGTCACCCTCCCAATCACTGCCCTCGGTTAATGATGCTTCACTTTGCCGGAATGACGAGATGAGAAGCAATGCTACTAATCCATTATCTCACTACCTCTGTATAATTATTGCTTGTAAGCCGTATCTTGGCAATCGCGTCTTCTAATCAATTACTCGTATGTTTGATTCCTAATTTGAGACTAACGTATGCTATTAATGTACCGGAACCCACTTTAGACTGTAGGTCATAGTCATATTAGCTGTAACGCACAAATAAATATATCTTTCATTTTTGTCTCGTTGAATTTCCTGTATACTCTCAGATGAGTTGGCAATTGAATGATTGGGGCTTATCAGCGGATGCGTTTTATCGCACTGAGGATGGATCTTTGTAATGGTTCCAATTCTACTTTAGTTCAGGCTCAGTAAGTTTATATTAGGTTGGTGCGTATGAAATGTCGGATTCTCTTTAGATGCGGACGTTTTCCTCCCTGTTTTCGTTATACTTTTGTATTTGGCATAACCTCATTCATACTCATATTGTCCATTGCCAGAGACTCATTTCAGCAAAATAGGTTTCCTCGAAGGTCTTCCCTTTTTTATTTCTTTTGAGTTTATTGCCGATATGAATTCTGCCGACATTCGCGTCATTTTCTTATATGAGTACAAACTTGGTAATAGTGCTGCAAAAGCTGCACGCAACATAAACCAAGCGTTTGGGGAGAATACGGTTAACGATCGGAAAGTGCAGCGTTGGTTCGAAAAATTTCGGACTGGCGATTTTTCACTGCAAAATGAGCCGCGCGGAAGACCCAAAACGTCTGTGAAGAATTAATACCTGAAGGCTCTAGTGGAAGCGGATCCAGCCGTATCCACGAGGGAACTTGCTATCAGGATGAAAGTAACGATATAACGATATTGAGACACCTTTCTGAGATTGGCAAGGTTAAGAAGATGGACAAGTGGGTACCGCACGCACTGACAGAGCGAAATAAGCTGGATCGGTTAAACGTATGCTCATCATTGCAGCATCCACCCTATTCACCGGATCTCTCGCCGACCGATTTTCATTTTTTCAAGCATTTAGAGCTGTTTTTAAGGGGCAAACACTATGAAAATGAAGACAGTCTAAAAAACTCGATATCAGAGTTTATTAATTCTAAAGACCAAAATTTTTTTAAGACAGGCATCTACGCTTTAAAATCTCGTTGGGAGAAGTGTATTGAAGCGAATGGAGCATACTTTGATTGAATAAACAGCTTTTGAATAAAGATATGCAGTTTTATACAATCACTTAAGAATCCGATATTTCATATGCACCAACCTAATATATGTTTAAAGTAAAAGCGTAAAGGGACCGATCGTGTACCATCTATTTAACATATCGATATGCAAATTGGTTGAGGTAAATCACGAAGCTCCGTACAGTAATCCTCCTATAACACGGCATATTAGTTCCGCGTTACAGGAAAACGCTTCATACGACCATTCTCGTAAAACGCAATCGTATGATCTTGTTAGGCGCAAATGATTCACTTTTAGCATTTCTCATTACAGGTGGTTTAAATCGAATATTAAGGAAAAATTATGTTATAAACGAAATGTGTGCGTTTTATTGAAACCAAATTAACCCTTTGGATGCACATTTATTCGAATAATTTTTTGCATTTGGAGCACATTTAATTTTTTGGGGTTTGAACACTATCTGGTTCTTTCTATAGTTTATAGAGCTCAGAATGAGTTCTTTTTCACCATGTATTCTCATATTTTATTCCACCAAAGCTGCTTCTTAAAGTTTTTCTTTCGAAAATGGAGATGGTTTCTTTGTCCTTCTCAGTCAATGTCCACGTTTCAGATGAGTAAGTGAGAATAGGCCGAATCAAGCATTTGTATATCAAAATTTTTGTTTTTCGACTGACGAAAGTAGATAAATTACCAAGAACACTGAACTTTTTTGACACTGATAAAACAAGAATCCGGTGCCATTTAGCGGTGGAATCTGCTCTTGTGCCTACCCTGTTGGACATTCTCGTGGTTTCGAACGAAATTCTGATTTATCTCGAACATTCTGGAATTCTGACAAGCCGTCTCTCGCAGATGTGACTAAATATTTCCTCACATGAAGGAGGAGGACCAGTTTCAATACCCGACCCTCTCATCGAAATCGATCCTGTTATCTCTATCGAATCTATCTGAATTTATATGTTGTGTCTGTTTTTATGTTAATTTCTATTTTTCATATTAACCCTTTGGATGCACATTTATTCGAATAATACTAGAGAGTGACACCTAGACTCCATGAAAGGGTTATCGGACTTTATTCATAAAGTGGGTGACCCGAGCAACTGGAAAATTGGGTTTGGAGTGAATAGTACAAAATGCAGATAAAAGCAGAGGTGCCCAATGACATACAAACCCAACTCTAAGAAGAAGAAATTAAACAATACCACCAAGACACGAAAGAAACGAGGGGGGGGGGAGGGAAAGAACATTGTTTCCCTAACGTGTTCTTAGATTTTGTTCGAATTGTAGGGGAAAACTTAGTTTTAAGCAGTTCAATCACAGTGGAATTGGGGAGGACCCATTACCAACGGAACAGTTCGAACGGAAGAAAAGATTTTTCTGAGCGAGAAAGATCCCAAGCGTTACACTGCCGTAGAGTGCAGCTTCTGCCTCGAGGCGTGAAGAAGCGATCCGTCATTATTTCGCTCCCCGAGGCCCTGCGAGCGATCAGGAATCGCGTGCGATATCTCCTGGGAAACAAAGAGAAAGCTACTTCGAACATTATAGCTGAAAAAAAGTTAGAATTGTATTTATGATTGGAGAAAGGTAATGTTGAATATAAAATTTGCCTTAGACCCTTGAGCAAATTATAAACCAAGCTTGAATTCATTCCGATTTTGATTCAATTCATAAAAGTTCCGATAGGAAATACGCATCAAGTTAATTTCGAGAAAGAATAGTGATTTGGACAAATAGCCAGTGCCCGATTTATCCCGATAACCGGGGTAAAAGATTTTTTGGGGTCCCCTCTGTTTCACAACAATGAATAAAGAAAAACATAATTGAAAATTCAATTCAACATAGATGATTTAAATGGTACAATGTGACTTTTATTTTGTCGAAAATTCATGTCCTTGCTGATATTAGGGTGGAATTCCGCTAATTTTTCGCAATTTACGATGGCTAAATTAATTAGCCAATCGGATGCCATATTTTTATTAACATATCGCATTTTGTGATATGTATAAATACAAGCTTTTCATTGGAAAATTTTTTGTTGTTGTTGCTTATGACACTTGGACAAGCCAAGCTCGCTATGCCTTTGGCTGTTCGAATTAAGTCAATAGAGAGCGTCTTTCGTTTGGATCAGAGCACCACGAAGGTGAAAGTACGACTTTGCTCTATTTAAGGTGCCTCGTCATTTTGAATCACGATCAGATGACGAGGACACACCTATGGTGGCACCCTCTTCTCCCCATCCACGCCACACCAGCGGAAAGACTTAGGACGTCACAGATGAACGTGGACACGTCCCCAGCCCACGGTGTTCCAGCAACCCAGTGAAGGAGAGGTACACTGTGGTCACCCTCCCAACCACTGCCCCCAAAATTATAAGTATTGATACACATAATTAAGAAATTGCATGACAGGTAGAACTTGCTGTGATATGCAAATGATTAGATTTTCAGCGTATTCATACAAAGCAGGCGACAGTAGCGACATCTACAATGTGTATAAAAACAGAGATTTGACAGCAATTTTCTCATACTCAATTTCCGTTTCAACGTTGTTTTCGGCAAAGAAAGTTGTTGGAATGCCTCGTGTAAGAAGAAGAAATGCCTATCAGCACGTGTCTGACTTTGATCGAGGAAGGATTATAGCCTACCGGGATTGCGGTTTATCGTACCGCAATATTGCTGCTCGCGTCGGTCGAGACCCCATGACTGTTAGCAGAATATGGAATCGATGGGTTCAGGAGACAATCATACGGCACGTCATGCAGGATCTCAGCGACCCCCCATCACTAACAGCAGAGAAGGCAGACATCTTATCCGCATGGTCACAAGGGATCGTACAGCCACGTCACGAACCCTGAGTTGAGAAATGGAGTCATTTGCAAGGCAACAAGTTTCTGCTCGAACAGTTCAACGACGTTTGCAGCAGCATGGATTGTCTGCGCGGCGACCATGGCTTCGGCTACCATTGACGCTGCGTCACAGACAGGAGCGCCTTCAATGGTGTGATCAGCGATGAACCTGGACGCGGGAATGGCATCCCGTCATCTTTCCAGATGAATCTCGGTTCTGTATACAGGACCATGATAGCCGCATCCGTGTTTAAAGGCATCGTGGAGAACGCGCATTGCCAGCTTGCATTGGACATCGCCATACTGGCCCATCTGCTGGAGTGATGGTAATGGGGTACCATTGGATACACGCCTCGATTACCTCTTGTTTGTATTACCGGCACTTTGAACAGCAACCGTTACATTTCCGATGCGTTAAGGTCCGTGGCTCTGCCCTATCTTCGAGGCCACCCTAATGCTTTGTTTCAACAGGATAATGCACAACCGCATGTTGCCCGTACTGTTCTGAACTTCCTTGATACAGATCAGGTTCGACTGTTACCCTGGCCAGCACGTTTTCCTGATCTGTCACCAATTGAGAACATGTGGTCAATGGTTGCCGAACGATTGGCACGCCATCTCTCACCATCCACTACTGTCGATGAACTGTGACCTAGTGTTGAAGCTGCATGGACTGAGATCCCGTAAATGCCATACAATCTTTGTTAGACTCCATGCCTAGGCGGATGAATGCTGTTATTGCAGCCAGAGGTGGCTGCCCTGGGTACTGATTTCTCAAGATCTATACATCCTAATTTCGTGTAAATCAAATCACTTGTTCTTTCCACTATAATGTATGTGTCCAATAAATATCGTTCTGTTATTTGCATTCCTTCTTGGTATAGCAATTTTAATGGCCAGGAGTGTATATTCGATGCAATGGAGTAAACATTGCTTTTTCAGAAATTAAAAATGGCGTTAAATTTTTTAAAAATTACATTGTAAAAATATTATAAGAAGGATGAAGTGGATGCCCTGATTATTTTTCCTCAATTTACCAGCGTTTACAAACACCTAACAATTTTAAAAAGAAAAATCGTCTCCGTTCTTGAAGCGGACAGAGTTCTGGAACAGTGCACCACGACATTATAAACTTACAATGGGAATATAACTCCATATTTTCCTTCTCTCTCTTTACATTTAAATTACAAATACTGTAAACTAAACTTAATTTAACAGCTAATGTTTTTTTTTCCAACGGCGGGCAAACTTGGGTGACTAACCCTATGCCACAACAAGGCCAGAAATTGCTACTCATTTGTCGTTACCGGGCGGGCACCTGTGAACCAAGTCACGGAGGCGAGTAGCGTTACCCACGTCATATCACCACAAACCCGTTCATAGGGTGGGCCACATCACTACGTCATCGTAGAAGAAAGGACAAAGAAACATCCATACCCGAACCGGGATTTGAACCCGGGACCCACAGTTTTGGAGTCAGGAGCGCTAACCACTCAGCCATCGGTCGGCTAACAGCTTCTGTGTTATGTTGGAAAAATCATCCCCACTCCCCACACGCACCCACACCCATATAATTAGAGAAATTTATTTAACTATTATTTAAATATTACTAGTCTATATATAGGTGCATTAGTTTTAAGACTAATGCCATGCTGGGAATAATATCTGGGAATTTTTTATCTTTCAATTAAATTGTATTACGCTATATAACCACCCATAAACAGACAAGAATTATTGACAATAATGAGCTAACTCATTTCATTACAAAATGGCGCAAGTTAAGCATTTTATCACCATAATTTGAACCAACGGAGATATAAATGGCATCAACAAATCAAATAATGCCAACAACAAATAAATGTTGAATGGAGTAAGAAATATATATAATATTTGCTTTCAGATCTGGTGTAGGATGTACTTTTTTAAAAATGAATTCCAGACAAAGAGCGCTTCCTTATTTCGATGTTTTTGTTATGTCTCTCACAGAATGCTATCTGAACTCTTGTTTTACATGACTCGGTTGTGAATACTCAAGAAAAAAGTCACAAAACACGTCGCCAGACATAACACATTTTGCAGCTGTTTTTGATGTCGCTGCTTCCTATCATGTCCTCATGCTGGATTGTATTTTGTAAGGTTGGGTTATTGTTTAAACCCCAGAAAACATCTGCCACACGAGACACAAAACAGTAATGAAAAATTAGAAGAAAAAGTATCAATTTTCCTCAATAATGTCTACCAGTTTTTTTTACATTTTTTTTTACATAATTGATTTTTTTTTAATCTTAAGAAATTTTAATATCGACTTTCTGCGTATAAAAAACAGAAATTGAGGATATTGGTTCACGGTTTTGAGATTTTCACTTAAGATATTAGATATTTATTCTATTAGGTTGGTGCGTATGAAATGTCGGATTCTCTTTACATGCGGATGTTTTCCTCCCTGTTTTCGTTATACTTTTGTATTTGGCATAACCTCATTCATACTCGTATTGTCCATTGCCAGAGACTCATTTCAGTAAAATAGGTTTTCTCGAAGGTCTTCCCTTTTTTATTTCTTTTGAGTTTATTGCCAATATGAATTCTGCCGACATTCGCGTCATTTTCTTATATGAGTACAAACTTGGTAATAGTGCTGCAAAAGCTGCACGCAACATAAACCAAGCGTTTGGGGAGAATACGGTTAACGATCGGAAAGTGCAGCGTTGGTTCGGAAAATTTCGGACTGGCGATTTTTCACTGCAAAATGAGCCGCGCGGAAGACCCAAAACGTCTGCGAAGAATGATGACCTGAAGGCTCTAGTGGAAGCGGATCCAGCCGTATCCACGAGGGAACTTGCTATCAGGATGAAAGTTGACCATACAACGATATTGAGACACCTTTCTGAGATTGGCAAGGTTAAGAAGATGGACAAGTGGGTACCGCACGCACTGACAGAGCGAAATAAGCTGGATCGGTTAAACGTATGCTCATCATCGCAGCATCCACCCTATTCACCGGATCTCTCGCCGACTGATTTTCATTATTTCAAGCATTTAGAGCTGTTTTTAAGGGGCAAACACTATGAAAATGAAGACAGTCTAAAAAACTCGATATCAGAGTTTATTAATTCTAAGGACCAAAATTTTTTAAGACAGGCATCTACGCTTTAAAATCTCGTTGGGAGAAGTGTATTGAAGCGAATGGAGCATACTTTGATTGAATAAACAGCTTTTGAAGAAAGATATGCAGTTTTATACAATCACTTAAGAATCCGACATTTCATACGCACCAACCTAATATTATAATTGTGACTCTATATTCATAATTTTAAATGCGGAATTTAAACACAGATATTAGAATGAAAGTATTTATGAAAGTGTGAGTAGTTGTACATATTGTAGTCTCCAAGGGACATGAATTGAACGTGAGAATTTATTAGGACTGAAATTCTCCGAACCATTATAAATATCATATCCCGAAGAGGGAATCGAACGCATGAACTGATGATGCTGGAATACCAGCCATTCAATTGTCAATTCGATCCAATTTACATATTTGTATTGATCTTTCACATGTTTTACAATAATGAACTGTTTTTTATGGTTTGAAAACCACTTCCATGTTAAAATGATTCTAAGCAAATGAAAAGTTTTTCAACTGAACATTTTTTGTCACTAGTTTAGTAGGACTTATGAAACACGGTTGAGGAATATTCCTTCTGTCCCAGACACAATACATCTGGTAAAAGGAAGACGCTTTTGATGACGTATTTTTATATCATTTTCACACTTATATAAAGTTCTTACAACTCCAGAATAATGGGAAAACACTGAGCAATTGACTTAAGTAGCAGAGATAGCTGACAAATGAATTAGACCTCTGCCTTCGGTTCAGCTGTTTGTGGGTTCGAAGCCCATTTCGGATATGGATGTTTGGTAGCGGTTAGAAATCCGCGTGAAGCTTTAGGTCCGTGTTAAACTCGCGTGTACAAATGCATACCGTGGGAAATGCATACCGTACACGATGATTATGGTGCGTATATGTATGTCTTTATGGTGTATGCTTATTTTTTGAGGAAGAACAAACTCTCATGATGATAATGTAATTTTGTTCAGATTTTAATTATAATATTGTATATTTTCGCGCATACTGTATCTGTATATACAATGCGCCTCTTTTAAGTCACATCATGAATAAAAGTTTTAGGCTGTATATATATATATATATATATATATATATATATATATATATATATATATATATATATATATATATATAAAATGTTCATGTTGTATTTTTGTTAATTCCTGGGAAACAACGAAAAGAGTTTAATCTATATAACAGGAAGTGATTTGCCGCCCAACTTGTCTAGTGGTCAGCGTGCCTGACTACGGATAAGGAGGTCCTGAGTTCGAATTCCAGTTCGGGCATGGATGTACTTTCTCTCTCTATCTATCCTGTCTTTGTCCTTTCCTTGTATGAATGAGGTGTGAATGGTTGCCTACCTTATAAACGGGTCCCTATGGCATGTGTGTACTGAGGAAGTCGGACTCCACACCAAAATAGGGTTCAGTTGGAAAAGTGGAGCAGCACACCCCATGTTGCCACACAATGAATGAATGTCACACAAACAATGAATGAATGAATGAAAGGAAGTGATTTAATGTTTTGTTAAGTTGTCTACTTAAATATATGTTTATTCTGATAAATTATCTGAATATGTAGAAAAGGTGGTACCAAAGATTTCTTCCCTTAAAAAATGATGTCACTGAATTACAAATCGTCAAAATCTACAACATACGATGGTAATATTGTCCATAAGTTATTGGGTTATTCGGAAAGTAATTTCGTTTTTTCCCGACAGAGGATACAATTGTATTTTTTTTTGCACCCAACTTCACACTTAAGCCGTATAATTATTATATGCTTTGAGAGCTCATATAGCAAGGCTTGTGTTCGAAAAATTCCAATTAATTCTACGCAGTAGTTTTTGGTTGGTGGCCTTTTAAATGTGGAGAGCAATAAGCAGCATTTTTTCGACATATCTTACTGTTTTACTACAGAAAGGGTAAAAATGCTGTTCAAGCCAGAAAGAAATTGACCGATGTGTATGGAGAAGGCGTGTTGACAGTACGCCAGTGTCAGAACTGGTTCGCTAAATTTCGATCCGGCTATTTTGATGTCGAATATGCACCACGTTCGGGAAGGCCTATTGAAGCTGATAAAGACGCGATAAAGGCATCAGTTGATGCGAACCGGCGAATAACATCAGTTTATGACCACTTGAAAGGCCTGGGATTATCCTCGAAGCTCGATGTATGGGTTCTTCATGTTCCCACTGAGAGAAATCTGTGTCGCCCCATTGACGTCTGCGATTTGTTTCTCAAACGTCACGAAAATGATTCGTTTTTGAAGCGCATCATCACTGGGGACGAAAAATGGGTTGTATACAACGTCAGACGCAAGAGGTCATGGAGCAAAAAAGATGAACTGGCTGAGACCATTTCCAAAGCCGATATTCACCAAAAAAAAAAAGGTGATGCTATCTGTTTAGTGGGATTTTAAAGGTTTTTTTTTTGAGCTTTTACCTGATAACACTACGATTAATTCGGAAGTCTACTGTCATCAGCTGGACAAACTGAATGATGCACTTCAACAGAAAAGGCCAGAACTAATCAACAGGAAAGGTGTAGTGTTTCACTAAGATAACGCGAGACCTCACACAAGTTTGGTCACCACTCGCCAAACGCTTTTACAGCTTGAATGGAATATAATGCCACACCCACCATATTCTCCAGACCTGGCACCATCGGATTATTATTTGTTCCGATCACTCCAAAATTTTTAGGTGGTAAAACCTTAACCTCAAATGAAGAGGACAAAAACCACCTCGATCAGTTTTTTGCCAGCTAAGACCAAAAATTTTATGAGCGTGGAATTATGCTACTACCAGAAAGATGGCAAAAGGTGTTGGACCACCTCGGGATACAATGCCACACCCACCATATTCTCCAGACCTCGCATCATCGGATTATTATTTGTTCCGGTCACTTCAAAATTTTTTAGACGGTAAAACCTTCACCTCAAATGAGGAAGTCAAAAACCACCTCGATCAGTTTTTTGCCAGCAAAAACCAAAAATTTTATGAGCGTGGAATTATGCTACTACCAGAAAGATGGCAAAAGGTAGACCAGAACAACCAATATATAATTTAATAAAGAATTTGTTTATTATACGAAAACTGTCTTTCATTTCCACACACACACACACAAAAAAAAAAAAAACGAAATTACTTTCTGAACAATTCAATACTTAGTCTGCTATAAATGAGTGGTGGAAATCCTAATATGCAAAGATTTTATGTTATTGTTTCGGGCCGCACGGCCTAATGCGAGAAGATCCGTGGATTGTTGCCTTCTGGGGTTTACTTATGTGTCACCTTCCACTGCCAAAAGTTGGCCAAGCTGTCTTCCTGTAAGTATGCTTCGATGTCTCTTATATTAGATTCATTTCAAATAAATAATATACGACTTCTTTGATATTAGATTCCAACAATGATATGATGCTTAATTCATACCGGAAGCAGAGGTAGCAAGAAGGCAAACTCAATAGTCCACAAGTTCTTTTATCTTTTTTTACAGTTTGTTACAGTAGAAATTCTTAAAATAGATTCAATGGGATACTATTTGTTGTACGGGTCAACGTGGTTTAGCTAGCGTTAGAATAAGGTCCCGGGTTTGATCCCAGCCACTGTTGAACAAGAAGAGAAAGATGATGCCCTTCTGCCTGGGATTTATTTCAAGTGTGTACTTGGGAGTCTTCCGGATTTTTTTTCCAAGTGATACGTGAATAGAATGCACTATCATTGAAAATTCCCGCTGGAAGTCAATAGAGGGGATACTAAAACGCTTTTCAACGGCCTTCGGAAGGTAGGCTGTCCACTTCTTCTTCTTCATTGGCCTGACAGCCCAGGGTGGGCCTTTGCCTTCCTCAGAAGTGCATACCAGGACCCCTTATTTTTGGACAAGGTCATCCAGTTTGTCACTTTTAGTGTTTTTAGGTCGTTTTCGAGGCAGTCACGCCATCTGAGTTTCGGTCGTCCTCTTCTTCTGGTGCCCAGGGGCGAGCCAAGAAATTTTTTCATCACCCGATTGTCGTTCATCCGGCTCAAATGTCCTGCACATTTTAATATCTGTATCGAGATAAATTTAACACTATCTGGTTCTTTATATAGTTTATAGAGCTCAGAATGAGTTCTTCTTCGCCATGTATTGTAGCACTTTATTCCACCAAAGATGCTTCTGAAAGTTTTTCTTTCGAAAATGGAGATGGTTTAGGCTGTCCACTAAGGGTGTCAAAAGAATAATTTATTATAAAAAAGCATTCAACATACGAGGTATAATAAAAAGCTTTAATTTGAAATTAGTATATATATATATATAATTGCTTCATGAAGAAGACTATGTTCGCTATCCGAATTGTTCATTAACCGCGTTCATCTATTTACCGTAGATGTTTTTGTGAAATTGATTCATTCCTTCTGGAAACCCTAAAAATTTAATTTAAGAAATTAGTAATAATAATTTCTTAGTAAGTTTGTTTAATAAATAATATATATATATATATATATATATATATATATATATATATATAGTCTTGTATATTAATCTGTCCTTTTCATTTTTTGTTTATTTTGCATTAAAGAACATGTCCAATGTCGATTACTTTTCTCTCCTTTTTAAGATTTTCTAGAAGTGATTCATTGCATTGCTGTAGTAAAGATACCCAATCTTACTGATATCAGCTTGGTTTGCGAACCATTCTAAAAGCATTGCTCTGGCATCCTCCCACTTCTTTAACGAATGAACGAAGGGGGGCGGGAGGTGTAGCTCCAAATGAAATCTGTTTCGAAACTAGTGGTCTACTTTTGCTGGAAAAAATTTCCAGTATAAAATGGAAAATTTTTTTTCCCATTTTAGAACTTTGAAGTTTAAAAGGCAAGCAACGTCATTCAAGATAGATGAAAAATGATTTTTCGTCCGCTCAGTTTGGCAACCCTTCATGCTCCGAGAAATGTTCGTTAGAATTCCTTTTCGTTCGTTATTGGAATATGTGTTCGTTGTCCGAACACAAAAATCTTTCTTGAAAGTGTTCTTTATTCGATTTGTTCGCAGTACGAACTAACCGATCACCCACTTAATAGGAAAATGGCTGCTACAAGGCGAAACAGCATGCAGCGCGTCTAGCGGTAAAATTCGGAACTTATTGATACAATCTGCAAAATTTAAGTGAGATAATTAAAAAACAATATCGACGCATTGAACAGATATTGCGCAAGTTTGAATGCAATGACTTAACGTCATGCATAGAAAAGAGCAACTAATTGTTACTAGCTTTCTCTTTTCAGGTGCTAGGAGTTCTTAGTTGTCAGTAGGCGCTTTAGTTTAATTTCTTTCATCAGCAATACGCACTTGTAACTTGGAAAATCCTTGTGGCTCTCAGAAAACATGATTTATAATTTGAATTGTAATAGAGTTTAATTCAAATTAAAAATAGCGCTCCAAAAAATCTCTTTTTTATTTCATCATCAGTAAGATGTAAAACGAAATAATTATTGTTTCAGCTATTTTTCCTATTTATCTCAAATGCTATTTGTAAGTTTGCGGGGCCGAGCTGGCAGCCGAATGGTGAGCGCTCTTGCCTTCGGTTCAACAGTTCGTGAGTTCGAATCCCGCCTTGGGCATGGATGTTTGTAGTGGTTCGGAATCTACTTTAAACCGTAGGTCCCGGTCTAAATGAGCCCTCGGTTGCATAACAATGACCGTTGAGCGATAAACCAAACCAAACCAAGTTTTCGGGCACTAATTACGCTGATTCAAATCGATAGAGGTTAATTTGACCGACTGTAGGTCAGTGTTTTCCAGAACGAATACATCGGGTTCGATTCCAGTCGTGTGAACAACTGGAGATAAACTGTGCGCTTCTGCCCTCTGCATGCATGACTGTAAAAGTAAATGCTTCAAAAACTAGTTTTTTTGCGATACATTAATATAGATCTTAATGTAAAATCCTCCTAAAAATGATCAAAATTCCTTATATTGAATATAATAGTCCTCTAAGTCACCCGTGATGTGATGTTAAAGAGCACAGAAAATGCTTCGCCGTTTTCAACTGTGATCAAGTGACGATGTCGACCACTGAGACGGCGGCTAGGTCTCCACGTTACACCAGTGAAGAGCCACTGAACCTATTAAGGGCGCGCGACTAAGGTATAAAAAATAATTAATAAAAGAAACATTCCCATTTACCTTTTCCAATAAATAACAGATACATTTCATGTTTTTAAAAATGGTTAATAATTTCTGTTGTGCAAAAACAATTTGAATAAAATTAGTTTTGATTTGTAATAACTGGGACGGCCTGAGATTAATAGAAATCATGATTAATCAAGAGCAGAGCAGAAGTACCTCCTGCAAGACACGTACGCATTACTTTTTTAAAATCTGCTATTGGAAAGCAAAGGAAGAGACAGAAAGAGTTAACTTACTGCGAATCTGCCGCAGAGACACGAGAGCTTGCACAATTAACCTCAATTTCGCAAAGGCGTCGCCCCTGGAACAAAGCACTTTATCTTCGGTGACGTGCGTCGCTAAGGCAACCGATGAAGGAAGACTTTTTCCCTCTCGCTCTGAAAAATTTCCCTATTTCCTTCCACGGAGCACTGGATTTATCCCTAAGGGGAATCAAAAAGGATTTTTAGTTGTGTGGAAAACACAATATTGCTTCACTTGTAAAAGAAATATACTTATCGAATTATTTTCAAAGATTACAAGTTATTCTTCAAAATAAATACCAGAAAGATAAATTTTTATCAAACGGATTATGATATTAGGTTCACAAAGTAAATAACAAAATGCGCATTATTGAAAATCAAAACTTATATAAAATAACGAAACAGTGTTTGCGATATTGCGAAAAATAAAAATAGACGGCACGCATATTTATTGTCAAGAAAATAAGTGGAATACTGGTGATGGTGGTGGGACTGATTCCCATATGCTCTAGTGGAACTAGACCAGATCCATGAGATCATAAAAAGTCCAAAAGCAGAAGTGGACTTTTCACAGCCTCCTCACCAAAAACCCCAAGCAATATGTGTTGCGGGCAAAACGGAGCATTGTCGCACTTGGGGAATGATGGGTATTTTCTTTCACCGTCCTCAAAGATCATACACTTCAAGTGGCCAGTGGAAAGTCGAGGCAGTGTCGTCTGATGTACTCTGGAGCCCTTAAATGGTGTGACGGCTCCAGGATGTCTTTGGAAGTACCCAGGGTGAGCAGGAGGGTCAGCCCAGGTTTTAGAAGTCAGTTGTTTAGTAATGGAAGAGATCTCTGATGGTGTCAGTGCCAGGCGATCTTCTGGGTTCAAAGGATTACTGGCGGCAGCACTTTGCAAGGTCGTCGGCTACTTCATTCCCAGGCAGACCAACATGCGAGGGACCCACTGGAGGTGGATTGGGTGTTGAACTGCAAGGCTTTTCAACAAGAGTAGAATACTTCTACTAGTACTGTCGCCTATGGATTGCCAATTGAAAAGGTGCTGGATCGAGGATAGACTGTCTGTAAGGATCCATATCTCCGAGGAATCATTTTGTGTATTATTAGCTAACAAAGAAAGTCCACTCATGATGGCGATGAATTTCGTTTTGAAGATGGACGTGTGGTCAGCATACTTAAAGCACAATTTAAGTTATCTTATATACCGAGATTGTAGAATTTTTAATTTTTAAACTTTGCAGGGCCTCTAAAAAAAGAATAATCACACATAAGAAAAATGCAATAATGATTTGTTGAAGCAATTTTTTAAAATTAAAACGGTCTTCATTCTAGTATCGCAAAGCTTAAACTCAGAAGAAAACTCCTAAGCTTTCACTCAGGGCTTAACATGGGCAGTATAAGTAATAAGACAGTATTCTTCAGAGAGGAAGGTCCCAGGTCCGATACCACACATTTTTTAAAATCGGGAGTTGGATTTTACACTTTTGTTGTCTGCAGGAATATTTATGAGAGCGGTGTCTTGGAAGTTTCCTTTCTTAAGATACTCGAATAGGGTCCATTTTTTTTAATAAAAATATTCTTTATTTTCAGTGAGGTAGATTTTTAAGAAAAATTTAAATCGTAAGATAAAAAGAAATTTAATTATTCTCATAATATTGTGAGAAGGTAATTTAAAAAATTCTCTCTTTTAATTTCCTTTATTATTACTTGAGTATTCAAAGCTCCATTCTTCGTTTTAATGGAATGATTAGCTCTCTGACCTTCGATTCAACAGTTAGGAGGTTCGATTCTCACTTCAAACTCATTAAGGATCACAGATTTTTAAATTATTCTTTGTGAGCATAAAATAACCACGGTATCACTAACCAAATTCATAAAAAAGAAAAAATTGCCGCATATCTTGCCATTCCACAGAGAATAGCATAATGCCAAAGAGTCCATGCAAAGCTTACCTAAAGAAGTGGTTTTTGATTGCAAGTTAGCATTTATAAGCGTATCGTGTTGCAAGAGAGAAAACCTGGAAAATTCACAAATATCCATACAGATTCGTTTAAATAGAGATGACAAAAGCGCAGGATCCTTCTCTGGCTGTACAACATTTGCTGTGCTCGAACCCAAGAGCTTCCAATCAGAAGAATGCAATCCCAATCAGTAGACAGCGATGAGCTTTTGCGTTTGGTTGTTTGTCTTTTAGTTTGATTAGAACAAAAAGCAATATTTTCATCAATTATACGATATGAATCTTTGCACACAACTGTCTTATCAATATTTATTAACTCATAACTTATATCAGACGTCACAGAAATTTTATTTTCTTTGGAAATTCCACTTGAATTAAGGAATTTGACTTCACATGACGAGCTCCAGTGGCTCAGTAGCTTCACGCCGCTTCCCGTAAGCTCAGCAAAGTGAAGCATCATTTGCCGCGGGCAGTGGTTGGGAAGGTGACCACGGTGTACTCTCCTTCACTGGGTTGCTGGAACTCCGTGGGTTGGGGACGTGTCCACGTTCATCTGTGACGTCCAAAGTCCTTCCGCTGGTGTGGCGGATGTGGAGAGAGGGTGCCAGCTCAGGTGTGGCTTCGTCACCTGACAGTGGTTCAAAATGACGAGGCACCTTAAAAAGAGCAAAGTCGTACTTCCACCTTCATGGTGCTCTGATCCAAATGAAAGACGCTCTCTTTTGACTTCATTCGCACTGCCAAAGGCAAAAGCGAGCTTGGCTTGTCCAAGTGTCATAGGAAAACAACAACAACATTTTCACATGACATAAATATTCGATAGATTGCTTGATTGGCATGTATGTCAGAGGCTTCAGAAATTGCATCTCTCTTCTCCGAAATCGGCTTTCCACTTAAATTATCAAAGACAGAGTATTCAACTTCTTACGATGACAACTATTCAATTGACGCTCGTGTTTTTGATTATTTTCAAATGTTTTCCCTTCATAGCCTGAATGCGATAATGCACTGAAGTTTACGAAGCTCTTCTGCCTTTTACTAAACGTGCTTAAAATTCAAGTAGATTGTTGTTGTTGTTGTCGTGTGCCAGCTAGGCTGGCAATATGGGGTGCGCTGCTCCACTTTTTCAACTGAATCATATTCTTGGTGTGGAGTCAGACTTCTTCAGTACACACATGCCATAGGGACCCGTTTATAGGTTAGGCAACCATTTACGAAACATTTATACAAAGAAAGAACAAAGACAGGA
Source organism: Latrodectus hesperus (assembly GCA_037975125.1). NCBI lineage: Eukaryota > Metazoa > Arthropoda > Arachnida > Araneae > Theridiidae > Latrodectus > Latrodectus hesperus. The sequence continues at coordinate 2,021,418 of CM075858.1, read as the reverse complement.
TATATAGAGAGAGATAGTACACCCATGCCCGAACTAGGATTCGAACCCAGGACCTCCCTATCTGTAGTCAGGGACTCTGAATTCAAGAAGATAATTTTCAAAAATAATTTAAAACTTTACCAACAAGTGATATTATTCAATATACATAAATAAATTTAATATATATAAAAAAACTAAACTCCATAGCACGACAGCCCATGAGGGCCAAGGCCTATAGTACCCATACTGTTTTCATGACCGAGGGCTCTGGGTTGCGAAGTATATGTCCCAGTTAAGTGGTCAGCCTAACGTAAGACCCCCAGTGTTTAGTTCCCAAGCATGCTTGGTACTCAGTTAATCGACCCACTGAAGGGATGAAAGGCTGAGTCAACCTTGCCCAGCCCGAGGATCGAACCTCGGACCTGAGGCATGGGAGCGTGAAACGCTGCCACTAAGCCACCGGGCTTCATAATATATATATATATATATATATATATATATATATATATATATATATATATATATATATATATATATATATATATATATATATATATATATATATATATATATATATATATATATATATATATATATATAGAAAAAACATGAAAAATATTGAAAACAGAAATAGAAAATTATATAAAAATACTAAAATATAGGATGCAAATAATAGATAGGATATTAAATAAAATATAGGATACTCTAACAAGAGGGAGATTGCCAGCTATGCAAAATGAACACACTCTTCAGAAAAGAGCGTTCATTTTGCATAGCTGGCCATCTCCCTCCTGATGAAGACGTGGTCCCTATGCCTTCTTCTTGTCATTTGCATCATATATTTTAGTATTTTTCCAATTTTATGTTTCTGGTTTCAATATTTTTCATGTTTTATCGTATTTATATTGGCAAATCTTTCTTTAGCTGTTTTTGCGCTGTCTATATTTCCTATAAAGTATTGTAGTTCATATATTTTATTATATTGTATTTATTACTTTAATATATATTTTTTACCTTATATATATATATATATATATATATATATATATATATATATATATATATATATATATATATATATATATATATATATATATATTAATGCAGGTAAATATATATACTTATATATATTTCCTTTATAAATATATGTATTTGTTTTGTCTATATATATTTATGTATAATAGTATCATCTGTTTTAGGATAATTTTAAATTATTTTTAAAATTCCTCTATCGGAATTTTACATACATGTGTGAAATAAATGCATCATTACTTATTATTTTTTTTTGTATTAATCGCTTTCAGTGAATTATATCTTTATGAAACCATGAATTTCATTCTTAGCATCATGCATCCAGAACATTTAAAATAATATTCTGGTTTCTGTAATGGAGAAACCAAATTAAAATAATTAGATTTAGTTGTCTAATGCTTAGCAAATCTACTTTCTTTATTAAACTTCTATTCATAATTTTAAGTAAAACAAAATTTAATTAATGGCATGCTAATTTTAAATGAGTAAATGCAATTTGTAGGAAAGGAAATTAAAATTTTCAAATTGAGGAAAGTTTAATTAAAATCTGAGTGAAGCATATTCGTATCAAACGAAGTATTTAAATTAAAACTAACATGCATTTGAAAGAAGCACATATTACAGTTAAAAACGTATATCAGAAGAATTATAAAAAAGAGGAAACTCGTTTAAAAATTATACATGCCAATTTTAATTTTGGAGGAAACTGTATTCAAAATAATTACTTAAAGTATTTTTAATTGAGAAATAAGTAAATTAAAAATACTTCATTTACATATCACTTTCGGAAAAACTAATTAAAATGAAATGTTTTTTCAGAAATCATGTTTTATCAATGCGCAATAGTTATGAAATAAAGTAGCTTAACTCAATAAAAAATAAACTTCTAATTTTTATTAAAACTGTTGTGTGTGTGTGTGTGTGTGTCTCTCTCTCTCGCTCAGATACACACTTACTTAATTACGACATCGTATTGAGACGTCGTGAATCCGACTTGTCGACGCATTTGCTGCCTGGTTTCCAGTCGCATGCATCGAGTGGCAGCAAACAAGGCGAAGTTCACCATCGAATGTCTGAGTGTCATCGGCGATGAGAAAAAAATCCATTCATGATTTTCATCAATAATAAAGGAATACTTTTTAATTATAATTTTATCCGTTTGTAAAAGTTATCAAAATTATGATAATTATCAGATGTTTTCTAAATAATTAGTTTTCAAATCTTTAGCGATATTGTTTCCAAAATTGAACACGTTGATAATAGAAAAGAAGGAAAAGCAAAATGAAGAAGACAAGATAAAAGATCTACTTTATGGTTAGTTTAAATCGTTCATTACAATTTAAATTTAAATTTTTTATATTAAATATCATGCTATTATTACACGCGTAATTTTAATTTTACTCCATTATAGAAGAAGCTTGCAATAATACATATGCAAATAATCAGTCAAATTCTGAAGCTATAAATACTTTTTGTATCATTTTTGGCCAGTGAGAAAATTCATACTGTATTAAAATAATTTTATTTTAATTTACTGTAGGAGGTTTGATAGACAATAAGATTCATTTATACTGTTTCTCATTTTGACCAATCTATTCACTTTTTTCACAAAGTTTATTTAAGAAGTTACAGGAATTTACCTCATTTATTCAAATATTTCAAAAGGAGCTTTAAATCATGAAATTTTTTTCCAGAACGAATGAATCGATTTCTCAAAAAAAATCTATGGTGAATCGAGGATCGGTCAACGATCCATTTGGACAGCGAACATAGACTTGTAACGTTCGTTAACTGATCGCCCATTACACCAGGATGTCGGTCTCTGATTAGTTTAAAATAAAAATTACATTTCGTTTTGAAATTTAGAATTCAGATTTAAATTTTGTGAATATCGCTTAATCTAAAATATTATTAACCCTTACTTGAATGTCCTATGAAGTTGCGGATTCCTTAATGTAATCAATGTAACACTTCACTCCATAACTCTTCTCGCATTAAGAAAGGTTAAGGGTTCTTTTTCTCTTTTTAAAATTGTCATGTATGATTAACAGATAGAAAAAAAGTATTTACGTCATGCGATCCCATTTCTTTAAACAATACTGTGGCATAATTTTCTTTTAAAAAAGTAATGATATTCATTATTTTTTCAACTTTTCAAAAAGCATTGTTTTTCACACTACACCGAATGTGTTTTCGTTTTTCTCAATACGCCACCGATCGGAAGTGCATCGAAATGTCGATGAAAGAAGTCCCGACTGCTATATTTAATAACTGCGTAATCTTCAAAATTTCAGCTTTCATTCAATTCTCCATTAACTAATCCATACCTGGTTTTATCGTATGAAAAAGGTTTTGAGCAAAGTTAAGGAAATAGCAAATATTTTTATTTCTCTACATCGCAATTTTCCTTCTAAACCTAGATGAAAGTTTTCCACTGGAAGCTTTTGAAATCTAGAGGGAGACAAATATCTAGCGATGCAAAAAATGAGAGCTATCAGAATGGTTTGAAGTGTTTCGTTCATAAATATCCTACCACGCATGAGGAACAATACTAGAAGTGGTACCCAACATACTAATAAGTTGGGGAGAGTGTGAGGGTGTGATGGATGAGGGCGTCGTCCTCATTACTGGATGGTAGTGAGTTCGAACTCAACTGAACTACAGATTTATCGTGGGTCTAATCAAGGATAAGGATGGTTTTTGGATGTTAAGCTCCTCGATGTTCCAAGATGGCTTTGAACTTAATAGAATCTCCATAGAAAAAAAATCGCATAATGTCGGTTTCAGAGAAAGAATTCGCCATGACATAATCAATTTTTCTTCTTTCTTATCCCCTGGTTTGAATGAGACCAGGTCCATGACATCCTTCGCCTTCAAAGAATCGAGGACAGATCCAGGGCTGTATAAAAGTTCACGCTTTGAAAAGCCAATGCAGTTCAGTAGGTGTTCGGGACTTGCTTCGTTAGTATTGCTCGAAGTGCAGGTGGGAAAGACTTGTTTGCCCTGGGAGAACCGTAGAGTCCGAAGATGGCCGGATCTGAGTCTGGACAAGGCAGTCTGATCACGTCCTTTCATGTTCATGTTCAATTTTTCTTCCTTTCTTATGCAACATAAATGGTTCGGAAGTTGCAGTGGTCGCTGAGAAATGGTTCTGTCCATCTCTTTTTCTCAGAAGGTAGTGAGATCGAATGGCAACTTTAGCAATCTTATTCACTGAAGGCGGTTAGGACACGTTCAGTGGGTGAGGGTAATGATGTATTCCAAGGGAAATGATACTTCAGAGGGTGGTCATTGTTGAAACAGCGTGCTTATCTGCACCTCGCATTGAGCTCCAGTGGCTCAAGCAGTTTCCCGTTAAGATCAGCAAAGTGAAGCTTTTTCATCGGGCACTGATTGGGACGGTGACAACGTTTTCACTGGGTTGCTGGAGCTCCGTGGGTTGGGGACCCTTAATTTGTGACTTCCAAACTCCTTCCGCTGGTTTTGAGTGGATGGGAGAAGGAGGTTACCAGCTTAGGCAGGCTGCAAACTCGGTAGACAATCCGATTGAGACTCCATCTTATGGTAGACAAATGCGATCTCCTCGATGTCTTAGTGTGACATAGCTAAAACGTTGTATCTGACGTCATGGAATTTTAAACCAATGAGAGCGCTGTCTCGCGGAAAGTTGTCAGATATTTCGAACCTGCTTGAAATCAAGAATCGTCTCGCGCTCAACCCCTTTTTTGACGTAACTAAGACATCAGTGACGTCATTTGGTCTGATGTGATTCTCGCGAGACACGTCTCATGCGATCATCTACGAATTTGCGGACTGCTTAGATTTGACCTCATCACCCGACCGTGATTCAAAATGACGAGGCACTTGGTGATGGGCGAGTATTCCAAACCCGCTAACCTAAAGCTACATTCCAAGGTTCATCTGCACCACTATGTATGGATGTACCTAGTATTGAGTTGTCTCTACCAGTTAGACAGAAACAGCTGGGTAGAATCTTCGTGATTTTGAAGCAGGCCTTCGCCTGCCACCCAAGAGGTATCATTTCATTTGGAGGACATTGCGACCATTCAACGTGCTTCAGCCTCCTTTAGCGGACACGACGAATCATTCGGTTAAGACGTACTCACTACCTGTACCGATAATGAAAAAGGCCTCCTATTCAACCAGGGCACCCATCGATAGAGTGGCCACATCAGGGGTGGTAGTATCGGGGCTTGCTCCCTGCTTCTAAATGACGAAGATTCCTAACCACCTGTTGCCAGTCATTTAACTGGCAGAGCGCAGCTTTGAGTTAGGTACGTTATAGGAGACCAGTGAGCTCCAGTGGCTCGGTAGCTTCGCGCCGCTTCCCGTAAGCTCAGCACAGTGAAGCCTCATTTGCCGCGGGCAGTGGTTGGGAGGGTGACCACGGTGGACTCTCCTTCACTGGGTTGCTGGAGCTCCGTGGGTTGGGGACGTGTCCACGTTCATCTTTGACATCCAAAGTCCTTCCGCTGGTGTGGCGTGGATGTGGAGAGGGGGTGCCAGCTCAGGTGTAGCCTCGTCACCTGACCGTGGTTCAAAATGACGAGGCACCTTAAAAAGAGCAAAGTCGTACTTTCACCTTCGTGGTGCTCCGATCCGAACGAAAGACGCTCCCTATTGACTTCATTCGCACTGCAAAAGGCAAAAGCGAGCTTGGCTTGTCCAAGTGTCATAAACAACAACAACAGGAACAACTATATTGCTTATAGAGTCATTTTTAATCACAAAATAACCTATTTCTAAATATTTCTTTTTATATGAATGAAATAAACCTTGAAAAATGCATGAACTCAATCTGGGGAGGATCTTTAATTTTTTTTTTCAATACAAAGAAGATTACGATTTAAGTTTCAAGAAAATAAGTCCTGTTTTTGATGCATTATAAATAAAATTTTCCGAATTCGAAACTCTCATCATCCTTGCTGGATTCGAAATTAAAGCCATTCTCTGTTTGCTAAGCTCTAAGAAAGGCTTCTCCGGGAAAGAAACGAAGAATTTTCAATCAAAATCTCTTTCTACTCATGTGGAAAAAAAAAAGGTTTCGACAAAGAAATATTACATGACAGTCTTTATTGTAGCTTAGGTATTGTAAAAATCAATCAATTAATCTTTTTTTCCCACCAATTTCCTTTTGCATTAGAAAATAAATATAATTAAAATAGTTATAAAAATATTTTATTGTTTAGGCTAAACCCCCCCCCCCAAAAAAAAAACTAGAATATAAAAGCTAGTTTTGTATTTGATGTCACACAATGATTGTGAAGGAACCAAGCTATTTTAGGACTTTCGAAAATCCACTGCGTCCTTGCCTTCAGAGAGGAATTGACATAAATAGCAGTCGCAAGTAGTATGTTGTATCACAAGGGTGGAAACCCGGAAGACACTAAAACAGTGATTATCAACCACCGTACCACTGTACTTTTATGTGCCAAGAAATTTTTAAAATGTGCTGCCAAATGTTAGAAATAAATATAGCAAAAATTAAAAAGTATTTTTTTAATTACAATTAAAGTAATAAACGTGCTGTGTTGTTTTTGTAAATATTATATATATATATATATATATATATATATATATATATATATATATATATATATATATATATATATATATATATATATATATATATATATATATATATATATATATATATATATATATATATATATATATATATATTTTACATTTAAAAATATAATGGAGAACCTTTTTATATTGAGTGTTATACAGGGGTAAGCATTCAACTTTTACTACTTTTAAACTTACCTTTTTCATGTGTTGTTGTTGCTGCTTCCCTGTACCAAGCCGTGAGTTGAGCTCTACCAGTTAGACAGAAGCAGCAGGGTGGGGTCTTCGTATTTTGATGGAGGGGCCAGCAGAAGACCCACAATAGTTGACCTGCCACCCCAGAGGTATCTCTTCATTTGGAGGACATTGCTACCACGCTCAGTTTTAACGTGCTTGGGATTCGAACTCACCACCTTCCGATAATGAGCACGAAACCCGCCAACCAAATTTTGAAACTGTCAAAAATCTGCTATGACCAAAAACGGTTCAGAAACACTGCTTTAAAGTAACGACCGGACGAACATGCGTGCAGAAAATCGAAACACACACACATATCGTCCATTTCTCATTCATCAAGAATTGACTGTGTTTGAACCCAGGACGTTTATTTTCAAACAGTGTAGTCTGACCATGAACCCCCTGACTGCTCATTGTCATGGGCAACTCAAATTTAGCAAAACTGGCTCATTCTGCGATATTCGTGGGCACGCGCTTCCTTCTTTCATTGAGAAGCAGACCCGGCCATTCAATCGTTTGCTGGATCCCTGCGGTCAACCGCTTTGACATCATGGAAGAACTTGTGAAAGGTTCTTCACTCCTATTCCAACGATGTTACGCCCTACGTGGATGAGCCTAGTGGCAGCCGGATAGTTAGCGCTATATATATATATATATATATATATATACAAGCTGACCCAGCCACGCGTTGCAGTGGCTGAGTTTTTATAATACATTGAATAAATTTTTTACTAATTCTTGGGTACAATCAAATTAATATTTTCTAAAAAAATTTAAAATAGGTTCATTCATATGAGATTAAAAATAAAACGTTTCGCAAAAATTTTAAAATAATAGGTAAAGTATCGAAATTTTGAAATTAAGCACAAATCAACATATACTTTCTGAATTTACATTTTATTCATCTTATATTAAATTATAGTTAGTAATCAGTGACTTACTTATAAAATATACTATATAAATTAAAAACATCTAAAAATAAATATTTATAAATGAGGTAGATAACATTGACATCGAACTATTATTTTTTCAATTTTTAATTATTAAAACTAAAAAATTTTTCCGCGGTATTATACTGAAATAAAAAAATTAAAAGAATTTATCATTTGAATAAATAAATTAGATCAAAATGTTCTACTGAATAAATTAATAATTATCAAATTATAAAATAAAAATAAAAAAATAAAAGGCTGTCAAGAAATACTTACATGTTTAGGAGGTGGTATGAAAATTAGTAGAGAAAATCAGCAATAAATAAAATTTTATTTTACTATTTATAATGTTAAAAATATTTAAACTGAACACGCACAATAATAACACAATACAAAGTATAATTATGAAAGTGATTCACAAAAAATTGTTATAGTATGATTATACATCATGAAAATATATGTATCATGAAAATATATGAAAATATATGTACATCATGAAAATATAATAATAAAAATATATGTAAATTCTATATTTAACCACGCGATTGCGCGCGCACGTTAATTTTCTCGAAGATGTATAATCTAGAAAAATAAACACGTCGACATCTGCCGAATACCTGTGCAACTTAGATGCTAAACCGCCATCTATTAGGAACTTACAGAACTAAACAATAAATAAACATTAATGTCGTATAATAAATATTGAGAATAATAATTAAGAGATAAAAACTATTCTATCTTTTAAGTTGGACTATATTATAAATGGTTACAAAATTTTATCAAAATCCGTTCAGTAGTTTCGGAGTTTATCGGGAACATACATCGTGACACGAAATTTTCATATATATATATATATATATATATATATATATATATATATATATATATATATATATATATATATATATATATATATATATATATATATATATGCAGTGGTTGCAATCCACTTTAAATTGTAGGCCCCATCTTGTGTAAAAATAAATCGTTAAGCGTCAAATAAGCAAAACCAAACAACATGAATTAAAAAGTCAAGAAAACGACTATCAGTATTCTCTCAGACATTTGTCGCCGAACATAGCAAAAACATGATGATTATTGGCAAAGGAAAATTGCGTTGATAGATGAGATCTATATTCAGGTGAATGGTATAACCCTTCGCCAAAATAACTGATGTTAACCCCTTCAACAGAATTTATTTACTCTAGAAGTCTCCATTTATACTAACCGTGGTGCTCTGAGCACTTAAATAATCCTGATACCATTTGAATCATCTTAGGTAAGGATATTTTCTGAATAGACATACTCAAGTAACCTCCATTAATACCAACCGTTTAAATGGTAATCTGATACTTAAATAGTCCTGATACCATTTGAATCATCTTAGGTAAGGAAATTTCCCAGATATGTGCATACATAATAGAGCTTTTTCAAAGAATACGTTGAATGAATCCCATTGATTTACAAAGGAATGGAATTTAAAAAATTAAATATTGAAAAAAAATAGAACTATTAGTCAGTAAAAGGCCAGATATAGATAACCCCCATAGTTAAAGCTTAACTCACATATTCGCGGTTCCAGTTACTTGAAGAGGAAGGATATGTCTTTGTTAACACTTAGATTCGCATTAGGTTGTAACTAATTTGGAATGTACCTAAGATTAGGAATGTGCTTACAATTAAGGGTGCTCCTAACTTGAAATACGTTCAAGGTTTAGAAAGTATATAACTTGAAAATTTACTTAAAGTTAAGAGGATGCACCTAATGTGCAATGAACCTAAATACCTAACATGAAGTGTATCTAAAGTTAAAAAGCACATAATTTAGAAGGCACCAAAGTTTTAGCAAATACCTAAAATTTGAAATGCTCCGAAGATTCAGCATGTATGGAATTTGTCGAATTAGGTGCTCAATAGTAAGGAATCATGTTTTCATGTAGTAAGGAATCAAGTTAGGTACTTTTTTAACCTAGGAAGGAACATAGGTTGAGAAAGTACCTAACTTGAATTATTCTTAAGATTAAGGATCGTCTTACAAAGTTAAAAGTATTTTTGATGTATTCCGATGAATTCACTACACTAAGAGGTACTTCGCATGTATTACATTGCCATATGAACAATTTTATAACACCCTCAAATTAGTATTTTAAATGAAATACAAATACTTTAATGAAATTAAAAACTCCTTCTCTCCTTTGTTTAGTCAATTTCATTTCGATTCCAATAAAAATTCGGCGAATACACACTTTAATAATTTTTATGTGCATAGATAATTTTTGAAATGTGTTTGTAAAAGTATTAAAAATTTCCACAAAAGTTTATAAAATACAAACACAATAAAAAATCAAGCAAAATAATTGTTTTAACTAGTTTTACTAATTAATATATTAAATGTAACATTAATAAAAACATTAGTACCTTTTAATTATTTTCAGTTATTTTTCGTCATTCTTTTGTAAATTTTTTATTCTTAGATTTTTTATTTGTATTTTTTCACTGTTATTTTATTTTTGTTTTAATTTTTTGTATATTTTTATTATCTTTTGCTTTTAATTGATTGTTTATATTTTATAGAGTAATCAAATGTATATGATTTTGCTGTTAAGAATTAATATTTAACAAAAGTTTATTAATGTTACTAAATCAAAATATAACAATGAATTTCTGCAACACACTTATAATTTTTTCGTAAATTTAATTTAAAAAATGCACCTAAATTAAGATAAATTTGACAAAAATTAAAAAATAACTTCTAATAACCAACGTAAAAAGAAATATTACTTCTATGCCGAAACCCGGGATCGAACCAGGGACCTTTAGATCTTCAGTCTCACGCTCTCCCAACTGAGCTATTTCGGTATGTCTAAACATCATTAAATTTCTTTTATATTCTCACTTTTAATGTAAAAAATGCATATAGGAGTATATATTATGATTAATTTTAATGATCAAAATCAGCAATAAAGAAATAAATGTGTGTGTTGTGATTTCAATTTTCAGAGCTTCAAATTATAATTATCACTGAATCTCTAAATAATGTATCTATATATTATATGAAAATATAAGAAAACTGATAACTGAAGATTATCGAATATGTATCAAATTTTATTTAATTTTTTTATATATTTATTGAATTCACAGTCAAACAGTGTTTCTTTCCTAAACAATGTAAAATACCTCATGGGCATTCCGGAAAATATGATCTAGATGACACTGGGACTAATCTATTTATACTTAAAATCTAACTTAATATACATCTTATTCATTGACATAACTTACTTCAACTTACTAAATAGAATTAATTAAGTGATAATGAACACAAAAAAATTACCTTCCCCACAAAAAAAGAGTGTGCTGTCATAATATAGCAAAAAGATAATCAAGAAAAATGTAGCAATTTTCATCTTTAATTCGAAATAATTATTTAAAACTGCAATTTTGTGTTTGTGAAAAAAGAAAAAAGAAATTTGAAATAAATGTTCCGAAAGAATAAATATTTTCTTGTGAATTCGTACAGCATTGTGAATTTCTGAATAATAAAATAATTACATTGTTAGAAAAGGTTCTAATAATGGATTCGAGACTAAACTAAACTCCATGGCACGACAGCCCATGTGGGCCAAAGCCTACAGTGTCCATAACTGTTTTCATGACCGAGGGCCCTGAGGTGCGAAGCATATGCCCCAGTTAGGTGGTCAGCCTAACGTAAGACCCCCAGTGTTGAGTTCCCAAGCATGCTTGGCACTCAGTGAATCGACCCACTGAAGAGATGAAAGGCTGAGTCAACCTTGCCCAGCCCGAGGATCGAACCTCGGACCTGTGTCATGGGAGCGTGAAACGCTAACACTAAGTCACCGGGCTTATACAATAATGGATTAAGCTAATGATAAAATTGATATATTTTTTATTATTTTCGTTTTAAAAACTGCACACAAGTCAGTATTTACAGAAGTAAATTGTGTTGTTGTTACTAATGACACTTGGACAAGCCAAGCTCGCTATGCCTTGGCTATGCGAATTTAAGTTCAATTGGGAGCGTCTTTCGTTTTAATCAGAGCACCATGAAGGTGAAAGTACGGACTTTGCTCTACACACATGCCATAGGGACCCTACCACATGCCATAAGGTAGGCAATCATTCATACCTCATTCATACAAGGAAAGGACAAAGACAGGGTAAATAGAGAAAGAAAGTACATCCATGTCCGAACCGGGATTCGAACCCAGGACCTTCTTACTCGCAGTCAGTCACGCTGACCACTAGACAAGTTGGGCGGCAGTAAATTGCGTTTTTATCACATTTAAAAATAAATGGTTCTTTATTTAGCACTTACTAATAAAAGTTTCGAAAGTAGACCATCGAGTGGAGACGAGGCTATAATTTTCAAATTTGCTTCTGTTTTCTTTGACACCGCTGTGTGAATAGCTTAATAAGGCATTTTAGAGTCCACCGCGTTAATTGCCTTGCGAGAGAACTTCTGATATATAGTAGGCCGTATTCGCGTGGTGCAAGAGAGAAGACCAGGAAAACTCCCAAGCACCCACCTGGACAGACATGCATGCAGGAAGCAGAATCACAACATCCTTCTGCAGTTGTTCAAATCGGGATCTTTTGCTCTGAGAAACGGCGTTCTACCATGAGAGCACGATGAGCCTTACTCTTTTCTTTGCAGTAGTAAGGAATTGAACCACATTTAACTGTCAATGGAAGCATATTGAGTAGTCGTGAGCACCTGTTTGCTTCCCTATACCCAGCTCAGGATTCGACTCCACCAGTTAAGTGGAAGAAGTCGGTTGGGAGTCTTCATAATTTAGAAGCAGGGACCGAGCAGAAGATCCCCCCCAAAACTTGAATTGTCACCTCTAGAGGTATCATTTCAATTGGAAGACATTGCGATCACGATCTACCGAACATGCCACAGCTGCTTGTGTGAACAAGGCAGATATTCAATTGAGTCAAGATTTGAAAACACTACCTTACGATAAGGAGAGGTATCGCCCCAACCCACTACACCTCAGCATGTGGTGTGTGAATATATATAGGAGGATTCTAAATCGTTTTTACAAATGAAGAGGGGTGATAGAACATATCCAGACAAGCAATAATGACATAGGGTCGCATTGCACTCTGAGAGGCAGAAAAGAGGACCTTTCACCTGACAGTGCTGAAGAATGACGAAATTTTAAAATTGAAAATAATTACCATTTCTTGCGAAATTTTCATTACAATAATTTCTATATATATGCTTCGCATCCCAGGGCCCTCGGTGATGAAAACAGTTATGGGCACTGTCGGCCTTGGCCCACATGGGGCTGTCGTGCCATGGAGTTTAGTAAATTTAGTAAAATAAATAATATATATATATATATATATATATATATATATATATATATATATATATATATATATATATATATATATATATATATATATATATATATATATATATATATATATATATATATATATATATATATATATATATATATATATATATATATATATATATATATATATATATATATATATATATATATATATATATATATATATATATATATATATATATATATATATATATATATATATATATTTATATATTTATATATATATATATTTATATATATATATATATTATTATATATATATATATATTTATATATATATATATATATATATATATATATATATATATATATATATATATATATATATATATATATATATATATATATATATATATATATATATATATATATATATATATATATATATATATATATATATATATATACAAATATATATGAATATACTGCGATATTAAATTGTTTTTACAAATTAAGAGGGGTGACTATACCCATCCAGACAAGCAATAATTACATTGGAACATAGGGTCGCACTTAACTCTGAGAGGCAGAAAAGAGGACCTTTCACTTGACAGTGCTTGCCCAACACTTACAACAGTGTTGGATAAGTGAATGAATAATACCAAAAGTTTCACAATCCTATTTACTGTTTAGTGAAAACCTCACAGTAAATGCTCAAAATGCCGTCCTTGTGTTTCGCGTTTCACAGTTGACACCGGCGAAATGAACGCCTGGCGCATCCCCTCGAAGCCTCCGAGCAAGGAATGCCAGTGGAGCTTCGCATTGTTTTGCACGAACTCTAATTCAACAATGGGTAATTTTTATCCCCCCCCAATGGAGCGTCACATCGTGTTCGTAAAAATCGCCAACCTCATAATTAAATAAAATGTCTTGAGCTGAACCACCAATTGAACTCAGTAATACAAATTTGTGTATAGATTTATTAGGACTCTTTTCATTTTTATCTGGACTTTTATTCTTTTTAGGACTTGTATTATTTCTATTTTTAATTTTGCTATTTTCTGTTCATTCAATCAATTTTTGTTATGTGTATCTCACCTTTTTCTTGTAAAGGAACTGTGATGCCAGTCTACTGCGCAAACCATTGCAGGCTTTTAAGCCCCACTACCTGTTGACTTTTTACTTGAAAGAATGTCCCCGGGGTTTCATCACCTGCAGCCACATTCGCCTCTATTGAAGGATTGGGGGAGCGGAACCTGTTAACCAATTGGATTAGACCAAGGCTCTCTCGCATCTTTATATATGTATACGTTAAAGCAGACCATTTGAGACCCACGAAAATTGAATGCATAAATAAAAATTTTTTTTACCACGAGTCTACTCAAGTGCACAGTTTTAATTTTTCTCTTCATTTCAATATGCTAATGATCCATCTGTGCACATTTCATAAGGTAGTAGACCATTCGAGACCCACGAAAATTGAATGCATAAATAAAAATTTTTGTACCACGAGTCTACTCAAGTGCACAGTTCTAATTTTTCTCTTCATTTCAATATGCTAATGATCCATCTGTGCACATTTCATAAGGTAGTAGACCATTCGAGACCCACGAAAATTGAATGCATAAATAAAAATTTTTGTACCACGAGTCTACTCAAGTGCACAGTTCTAATTTTTCTCTTCATTTCAATATGCTAATGATCCATCTGTGCACATTTCATAGGATAGTAGACCATTTGAGACCCACGAAAATTGAATGCATAAATAAAAATTTTTGTACCACGAGTCTACTCAAGTGCACAGTTCTAATTTTTCTCTTCATTTCAATATGCTAATGATCCATCTGTGCACATTTCATAGGATAGTAGACCATTCGAGACCCACGAAAATTGAATGCATAAATAAAAATTTTTGTACCACGAGTCTACTCAAGTGCACAGTTCTAATTTTTCTCTTCATTTCAATATGCTAATGATCCATCTGTGCACTTTTCATAGGATAGTAGACCATTCGAGACCCACGAAAATTGAATGCATAAATAAAAATTTTTGTACCACGAGTCTACTCAAGTGCACAGTTCTAATTTTTCTCTTCATTTCAATATGCTAATGATCCATCTGTGCACATTTCATAGGATAGTAGACCATTCGAGACCCACGAAAATTGAATGCATAAATAAAAATTTTTGTACCACGAGTCTACTCAAGTGCACAGTTCTAATTTTTCTCTTCATTTCAATATGCTAATGATCCATCTGTGCACATTTCATAGGGTGGTAGACCATTTGAGACCCACGAAAATTGAATGCATAAGTAAAAATTTTTTTACCACATGTCTACTCAAGTGCACAGTTGTAATTTATCTCTTCATTTCAATATGCTAATGATTCATCTGTGCACATTTCATAGGGTAGTAGACCATTTGAGACCCACGAAAATTAAATGCATAAATAAATTTTTTTTACCACGAGTCTACTCAAGTGCACAGTTCTAATTTTTCTCTTCATTTCAATATGCTAATGATCCATCTGTGCACATTTCATAGGGTAGTAGACCATTTGAGACCCACGAAAATTAAATGCATGAATAAAATTTTTTTACCACGAGTCTACTCAAGTGCACAGTTCTAATTTTTCTCTTCATTTCAATATGCTAATGATTCATCTGTGCACATTTCATAGGATAGTAGACCATTTGAGACCCACGAAAATTGAATGCATAAATAAAAATTTTTTTTACCACAAGTCTACTCAAGTGCACAGTTCTAATTTATCTCTTCATTTCAATATGCTAATGATTCATCTGTGCACATTTCATAGGATAGTAGACCATTTGAGACCCACGAAAATTAAATGCATAAATAAAAATTTTTTTACCACGAGTCTACTCAAGTGCACAGTTCTAATTTATCTCTTCATTTCAATATGCTAATGATCCATCTGTGCACATTTTATAGTATATGCTAATGGAACTCGTGTTTATTTCCCACTTCCCTCCAGAAAGTCAGCAGACCATTTCGTCGGTGAGGTTCTGATGACGTCATATGCCAGTATCTAATTGAAAGTCGAAAACGTATTGCAGTGACCTAGCCTTATCAGCCACTCATTACCCCTGGTTTTTTAATAGCTTTTGTCAGGAAAATTAAATTAAGAGATTAAATCGCCAAACATCACAAATCTCGCCATCACAACTGCAATAATAAGAGAACTCGTAAAGAGAAAGTAAAAAAAGTAAAACAATACAAACCTACGAAATTATACTTTAATAAGAGTCGTATAGCTACAGTTAATTCTTCAAGTGTTTTAATTTTAAATGCAAACAGAAAAATATATTTTTCTCTTTTCAGCTGTCGTAATTATGGGTGCGTCACTATCACTGAACAAAGTAAGAATTTTTTAAAATATATGAATTCTGACAAACAAACAAAAATGTATTTGCAGTAAAATTGAATGAATTCGGTTTTTCTATTTTTGTGTTTGAAGATGGAATTAATCATATTTACTTATGTTGAAACACTTTTGTCCTGAGAAACGTTTTTATTTTATTTTATTTTGTTTCCATTCACACGTCGCTTTTCATTCCTCTGCAGCATCTGGAAGAAAAAAAATTCGATAATAATTGTGTTTTCTGATTAAAATTCTTTCCAATTGTTTCCAATGATGAGAAAATTATTGAAATTATTACTTTTTCGATTGAGTTGTGCTTATGGGTGTGTGATCGTCACGAAAAAGAAGCCAAGTATTGGAAAAATAAACAATTCGAATTGTAAATGTGTAAAATGAAAGGTTGTTTAAATATTTTTAATTTCTTTCTTTGCACGTGGATTGGAATTGACTCAAGCTTGCAAACGTCAACTATTGAAGTCGGTAAAATGTAGAATACGCGAGAAGAAAGTCGATGAAGGGGCATTCCATTCCGTGAAGGGTTATTCAACTTTAACCAAGAAGGAAAGAAACCAGTGGCATAATCTTACATAATAAAATTAATGTGATGATAGACTGGGGGGGGTTTACAAATGATTCATCCAGTTTGTTGTTGTTGTTGCAGCAGCCTGCTTCCTTGTATCCGGCCCTGGGTTGGACTCTGGTTGGGGACCAGTTGCCCCTGGGTTGGAGACCAGTTAGATAAAAACAGCCGGGTGGAGTCTTCGTGATTTTGAAGCAGCGGTCAAGCAGAAGACCCCCAATGCTTGGTCTGCCCCAGAGGTATCATTTCACTTGGAGGACATTGCGACCACGACCTATTTAACGTGTCCCAGCCACCTTCAGCCAACACGACGGGTCTTCGATTAAGTCGGGATTCGAACTCCCTGCTTTCCGAACGACGCCCTAACCAGTCAGGTTAATATCGATTTTTGTGTAAATTATGAATGATGCATTGTGTAGAAAATAACATTTTCAGGTTCCTTACTCATATTTATGAATATTCAGATCATGTTTCAAGACAAATGTCTAAGTTGTAGTTAGGTTCGACAGACACATGTCCGAACATGTCTCTGCCAATGATCTTACGAACAGCAGTCATGGAATATTTGAGAATAGTCAATGTTGTCGATAACATAAACACTGATTTTCCATGTCCCGAAAGAAATGCCCTGATGGCCGCTTAATGGTCAGCACCACGTCCTTCAGTTGAACTGTCCACGGTTCAACTCAGGAGTGGATGCTTGTGGTGTTTTTGTATTCAGATTAAACTGTAGGTGCTGCCTAGTTAACATTCTTATGCCTAAGATGACTGTTGAACGCTGAGCAGGTGACAAAACTACCTCTGATATTCTAAGAGGCTCTAGGCAGAAGATACGTTTCATCGTAGGCTTCATAACTGGGCACTACTATTTCAGAAAACACCTCCATAAAATGGGACTGTTTTAGCAAGACCATCTGTAGGAAATGTCGTACGCAAGAGGAAACGGACAAGTATATCATTGACGAATGCGAGGCTCTTGCCCTCCCTAGATGAACTTCTTTAGGCATCATCCATACTAGAGAGTGACACCTAGACTCCATGAAAGGGTTATCGGACTTTATTCATAAAGTGGGTGACCCGAGCCACTGGAACTAGGAAACATTGGGTTTGGAGTGAATAGTACAAAATGCTGATGAAAGCAGGGGTGCCCAATGACATACAAACCCAACTCTAAGAAGAAGAAGAAGTGACAAAACTTGAGTGCCACCTATGTTGTTGGCAACAGGGAACACAAACACATCCAAAGAAATGATGATTTGGCAGTCAGTGCTCTTTCCTTGAGTTCAGTCGTTCGCGTCGATTCCCATTTACAGCGGGGGTGGTTGTACTGGTTCGGAATCTATTTTAAACTGCAGTTTCCGGTCTTATGAACTCTTTTGTGCAAGAAAATGACCGTTAAGCTGTAGGCAGGTGATAAAACACAGGCACAGTCAACGCTGATGGTAATATCATGTATCCTCAAAGAACTGTCAGGAGGACTGCCAATTAATTATCGCTGTGGCTTTTGATTCAACAGCTCGTGATTTGGATTCTAAACTTGGCCAAAGATGTCTAAAATGACTCGGAATCTACCTCAAGCTGTAAGTTTCGCTTTAATTATAGCAGACGTTGAAAAAACATACGCATTGAGAAACGAACAAGCCAACTATTCTCAAAGAAACAAAACATGAGGCCAGGAAATATTAGGGGCTATCAAAAAATTGCGCGGAACAAAATGGTTTCAGTTGTTTAGGCATCAACTGCTGCACAGTGGCTCTTGATGAGCCTCACTGAAACCATCCATGACACTGATCAGATTTTCATAAAAGCTCTTTTCCTTGGTTGTTGTTGTTATTAATGACACTTGGACAGGCTAAGATTGCTATGCCTTGGCTATGCGAATTTAAGTCAATTGGAAGCGTCTTTCGTTTTTTAATCAGAGCACCATGAAGTTGAAAGTACGACTTTGCGCTACACACATGCCATAGGGACCCGTTTATAGGATAGGCAATCATTCATACAAGGAAAGGACAAAGACAGGATAGATAGAGAGAGAAAAGACATCCATGCCCGAACCGGGATTCGAACCCAGGACCTCCTTATCCGCAGTCAGACAAGCATTTTAATGAATGGGGAAAAAAAGTAAATCTACGTCATAAAAATATTTGGCTTTCCTTGGATTTGTTGTTGAGCTTCTTAAGATATGACCTCTGGAAATTCTTTTAATTCATATGTTTCTGTAGTTGTCTAAATCCTTTTTATTCCACGACTTTTAAAATCAGCCGAGTGAATGGAACCTTTTAAGAAACTCAGCTTATATTACAAATAAAAAGAATGAAAGAATCTTTTGTTGTAATTCATACACAGTCCTTTACTGACATTTCTTTTTATTAAAGTAGAGAAATAAAATAAGAACGAATTTAAGACTTGCTTCGTTTCCAGGGATCGAAGTATCCATTTCGGGGAATTCGGTCTCTGACAAGTATGCCTTTGTCATATTACGCGCTTAATGGAAAAGAAGCACAAATTGTAGATTTTGTTCTTTGGAACATTAAACTAATGAAAAGCGTTTGTAGAAACAAAATAATGGCTTCATTTCGATTTCAATTTGTGGCAAATAAAGATTTGAGCTTTGTGGGAAAGTTAAAATACCGTAAAAATGAGTTGCAAAGAATTGTTCTTACAAAAAATAAATTGATTCTGCAGTTAATAAAACAATATCAGTGTTATAATTTCCTCTTCAAATACTGGTTTTAAATTATTCTTTGGAGGAAAATATTAGTTTTTCTAGGGTAACACAGAAATCAGGATTGTAGTGATATTTTTTCACTCGAGTAATTAAATATCGATATCAAAATTTCAGAGCAAGTCTTGCAAATGATTTCTTCAGTGAAACTTCTATCTCTGACAATTTGTGGTCCATGAGATTTACAGACAGAAGAATAAATTATACCGTTCAAATTTATTTGCAAATGAGAATCATCTTTCAATTTTCTTTTTGGATCATCTTTCAATTTTTTCTTTTGACAATTTCACACATTTTATAAATTTATATTTAAAAAATATCTGAAGAATTTATATATATATATATATATATATATATATATATATATATAGTGTGTGTGTGTGTGTGTGTGTATAAATATATATATATAAATATATATATATATTATATATATATATTTATATATATATATATATATATATATATATATATATATATATATATAAATATATATATAGGTATATATACATATATATATATATATATATATATATATATATATATATATATATATATATATATATATATATATATATATTAATAATAATTAATATTGTTAGCCTAAATAAGCCGAATATATATTATCAATTAAAGAAAGTGTCCAGAGAGAGTGATGTATTTGAAGAAACGTTTAAAAAGTTAGTAAGCGAATATTGTAAAACACGGCACTTCAAATGTAGCAGCCAAATAAGCACCTGCTGTCACTTCCAGGGGATATTTTGGAGTTACAAAGTACAGATAAATTAATGTGACTCATGAACGAGTAAAGTGACGCTGCAGATAATTTTTTACCTACAATGCATGACAATTGTTAATTAAAACCGAGCTTTAATAAGAGGAGAACGTTTCCAAGAGTTATCAGTTGGAGCTTTATTATTAATTTTTCTATTCATTTCCATTACCTGAAATCAAAATCCAATGAGTTTCTTCTTCTTCTTCTTAGAGTTGGGTTTGTATGTCATTGGGCACCACTGCTTTTATCAGCATTTTGTACTGTTAACTCCAAACCCAATGTTTCCTAGTTCCAGTGGCTCGGGTCACCCACTTTATTCATAAAGTCCGATCACCCTTTCATGGAGTCCAGGTGTAACTCTCTAGTATGAATGATGCCTAAAGAAGTTCATCTAGGGAGGGCAAGAGCCTCGCATTCGTCAATGATAGGCTTGGCCGTTTCCTCTTGCGTATGACATTTCCTGCAGATAGGGTCTTGCTGTCCCATTTTATGGAGGTGTTTTCTGAAAGAGTAGAGCCCAGTGATGAAGCCTACGATGAAACGTATCTTCTGCCTAAAGCATCTTAGAATTTCAGAGGCAATCCTCGCTGATGATCCACAGATCATGCTTTCAGCGTGGGTTTGACCAGGAGTGTTGAGCCAAGCTTCATGCATCTTCCGTTTTTCCCATCTAAGAACATTGGTTTTTATTTTGTCTTCCAATGGATCCCACAAAAAGGTTCTGCACCGATGGGAGCAAAAGACGATCCTTGTTTAGCAAGTTCATCAGCCCTTTCATTACCTTCGATACCTTTGTGCCCTGGCACCCATACAAGGATCACCTTGTTTCTAGTTGCCAGTTCTGTAAGAAGGTTTCTACATTCCAAAACCATTTTCAATTTGATTAATGAGTTAGTAAGTGAATCGAAAAATTCGTTTCGGTCAACACGTTACTAGAGGGATCTGATGACAAAAATTTAGGCCATCCTCCTTCTCTCCCTTCCTCTCTCTCTGTATATAGGATGATACATAATGAAATATGTTTACAGATTGATGCATAAAAGTAAATGAATTATGAAAAGGCTTTTAAAAGGTGAATGTGACTTTTCCGTTTTTACAATAGAATACATTAATAACTTTTTGAACTAAATATATCTATTTAATGTATCTTTTTGTATTGCAATGCTAAAATGCTTCTTGTAAACTAAATAAAATTTTTGTTGCGGCATATCGCACCTGGTGGACAGTAGTATCCAGCCAAGTCTACGAGCCCGAACGCCTTCAAACAATGGAACACAGCCTCAATGCTCGAGAATAGCTGACCTTTATTCAAGCTGATGCAGGCCAAAATGTGGGCGGCAGCAGCTTGAGTCGCATTGCATTTTGGACACAGGGGGATAAACTTTGCGGCTTGTCACATGACGCTGTACAGGAGTGTGCTCACTTTGAAATCTCGCGAGAGTTGTCTGGTCGCACCTGTTGCCAACCTCAAACAGAACAGCACCAGGGCGATTTTCAGCATACCATTCATGCACGGGGGCTCTCCTCCAAAAACAAGACGCATCTTGTCTGATCCGGGGGGTGGCGACTTTTGAAAAAGTAAGGCAGTTTTGAAATTCGTAGATGATCGCATGAGACTTGTCTCGCGAGGCAAGCTGAGCATCTCGCGAGAATCGCATCAGACCAAATGACGTCATTGATGACATAGTTACGTCAGAAAAGGGGTGGAGCGCGAGACGATTCTTGATTTCAAGCAGGTTCGAAATATCTGGCAACTATCCGCGAGACAGCGCTCTCATTGGTTTAAAATTCCATGACGTCAGATACAACGTTTTAGCTACGTCACACTAAGACTTGGAGGAGATCGCATTTGTCTACTATAAGACGGCGTCTTAATCAGACTGTCTACCGAATTTGCGGCCTGCCTAAGGCAGCCACCTTGAGCATGAGCACTTACGGCTACCCTCTCTGGCCAGACCATCAGCAATTTCATTACGGTACACATCCACAAGCGATGGAGGCTGAAAGGCGATGTTAACATTGGCAATCAAGGAATTCAAAAGCCGGGTGATATTCCTAGTCGTTCGTTCCCCATACCCTCACTCTTCAGATAAACGCTGATTTGAGCTACGACCATCACTCAAAGCGCAAACGTCAGTGCAAACACTCTCGGTTATGCACCATTTCGAAGCCTCCTTAACAGCTGACAGTTCTGCACGGAACGCGGGGTCATTGTCGGGGTTCCTTTCACAGAATCCGATGCCGATCGCCTTCCCAACAAATAAAATTCGTAAAGGTATCACTAAAGTGTGAGAATTAAATATGCGTATAAACAGCGTCTGTGTGAAATCCAGTAAATTATTAAAAGTTTTTTGGCCAAGTGAAACCAACAGCTGTTGGAAATTCAAATCCCAGAATATTATCCCTTTGGATGCACATTTATTCGAATAATTTTTTGCATTTGGAGCACATTTAGTTTTTTGGGGTAGAGTCATTTGTAAGAACAGTATATTTTATGCAATTATTAGAATTTATTGGCTTCCACCTTTTTTTTTTTTTTTCCAAAACCTTTTTCTATCACTTGTCTGGCCTATCTATTTGTCTCTTCCACTATGCTATTCCAACAATCTTCATTGAGGACTTCATTCAAAACATCCAAAGGTTTAGGATTAGCACCTAGTCTTCGCAGACACAAAGGATTTATTCCAGGCACTTCACGAAACCGTTTTACAGGAGGTACATTGTCTTTTTCTTCCCAAACCTAATTTCTCAGGAGAAGATTCACTATCACCGCTTGATAAGTATGTTGTACGTCTTTTGCATCTTGATTTTATCTCACTATCATCACCACTATCATTGTTACTTTGAAATAAACAAGAATGAACATGTTATATAGTGTCTCATTTTCAACGACGTATCAGAACGTCATGTGCGACTTTGGTCAAATGAATGCATGACGTTCTGATACGTCAAATGCGGTCAAAGAGTTAAAATGTAAAATAAAATTTTAAAATATGTGAGTGTGAATAAATATTGAATTGTTATAAAATTAAAATAAAAACTAATATATATTCAAAAACTAATACAAAAACTAAAAATTGAAATAAATGTAATAGAAATAGAAGTGCACTCTAAAAATTCGTATCGTTTTCATTATCATGAAAGAAACGAAGGAATGCAGTGAAAAGTATTTTCAACTACAATCAATCAGTTGTAATCAAATTAATCGTAATTTTACTTGTGAAAGGATCCAAGGGAAAACCACTGAGCATATAAATTGTCCTCATTGCTTTTAAAAATTTCAGAAAATAAGAGAACAAAGAGAGAAAAAATAATAAAAAGAGTGGAACAAAATAAAATTTATAAATAAGAATTGGCAGAATAAAAAGTCGCAAAATTTAATAAGCAGGTAATGTTAACATTTGAAGAATGAATTGAAATCAAAAAGACAATATAAATGTATATATCTATATATTTTATATACATATATGTATGTATACAGACATGTATAAAATTTTTGATATGAAAAGTGTAATATGTATATAAAGATTTATTATTATATACATATGAACAATATACGTTTATATATGTTATATAAATGCATCTATAAGTATTAAATTGTTGTGTATGGTTATATATTCTATTAATATTATTGTTAGTGTTTATTTCTCGCGGTCACTTTATTCGCAACTGCAAGAAGGAATAAAAATGAAACTTAAGTTTGTTGCACTTTCTTCCACATGGAAGGGATGTCGGGGAAGAGGAGCGAGTAAAGGGGGGTGGCGAGAGACGGACACGAGAGGGCGCAGCCATCCACTGTGCAGCAAAGTCCCAGTTTCAAGGTGATCCTGGGGCGCCCGCTTCACACCGTCTCGAGGAGTTCCCGTTCCCGAAAATGCCGCCCAAGCACGGGAAAAAGAAGACCAACCCCCGGACAGACAGCCGTGAGTGTTGCTCTTTCCTTCTCTCTTCTCCCAACCACTCGGACTGTCCCCTTTCTGCACTCCCCCTCCAACCCCGAGTGTCCTCTTGAAGTTCATGCACCCATCCCCCCATCATTCTGTTCGGCACAACTTCGGCATTTCCGAAATAGCCCCCCTTTTTTCCGCTCGGGAAGGGAGCACCCCCTCTCGGACTGACCACGACTGTTGGTCAGTGGTACATTTCCATATGGACGGAGAGCTCCTCCCACCCGCGGCAGAATCGGGACCATTTGGTGTGAGATTCGAATTTTTAAACTCCTGAACTTTTCAAACTCTACTCTTGTAGGAAGATGATTCATATATTAAAACGATAGTATATATATGACATTCAATTTATTTTAATTTACTAGAGCCGTTTCGAGTGAGTAAAATTCCTAAAATAACTTTTCACTTAGATTATTATCTTGTGATTATTTCTCTAAATCGGAAATAAAGTCCTGCATTTTAATACAATTTCCTTTTTAATACTTATCTAGTACTATGTAAAATTAGAAATAATTCTTCGGTTAAGAAAAAAGTCAGTAAAGATATATATATATATATATATATATATATATATATATATATATATATATATATATATATATATATATATATATATATATAAAAGACATGATAATTTACATATAATAAGCAGATGGAATATACAACCAGTAGATAATTCAAAATTTTAAAAAAGGTATTTTCATTCAGTATGTTCTTTTAAATTTTGAATTATCTATTGGTTATATGTTTCATCTGCTTACTATATTTAAATAATCTTGTCTTTTTCATCATGTCCTGTTTTTAAAAAAATTTTTATTACTTGTATTTCTTTGATTTCATTTGAGCAGCTTTCGCTGAATTCGAATGAATTGCTAACCTTATAATTTTTGTGTTTATTCTTGCATTTATTTCAAATTATGCTTACGATATTCCTAATCATGATTTATATATATATATATATATATATATATACACACATATATATATATATATATTTATAACCTTTTGTTCGAATTACAATCACTTATTTCTTTGTTAAATTGCGATATTAATCACTCTTTTAAACATCTTAAGATAGTTTTCCGTGCAAGACAATAATTTTTGTTTGTAAAATTATTATTTTAGATTTGAAAAATTTAGAAACATCTAAAGTTACACTTTTCATTTAAGTTATATTTGTTTATTCTTTCATTAAAAAATTTCTAATCTTTAAGCTTCGACTTTATAGATTAAAATTATAAATTCTTATTATTACACTTTCTGATTATTTCTTCGGTTCAGAAAACCATTTGAAAAAAGAACAGTCTTTAAATTACAATGATTTAATGTTTTTGTTAAATTATGATTATTTCCTCAATTAAGAAATTTGAAATTAAATTTTATTCAATTTAAAATTATTTATTTTTTGGTAAACTATTATTTCATATTTCAGAAAAATTTAGAAATTCCAAAACTATTTATTACAATATAATGGAATATTATCACTTTATTTTCTGTTACGAAATTTCATCTGCGCACGAAAGGTCACTTTTTATTTAAATTATAGTTGTTAATTATTATATTAAATTGTTATTATTTCCTAAATTATAAATATTCATTAATTAATAAATATTAATTTTCATTTAAATTATAATTATTTATTGTTTGTTAAATTAATATCATATAGATTAGGAAAATTCAGAAATCACTAAATATTATCCATTTAAATTATAATGATGTATTTTTATATTAATCTCAGTATTCAGAAAATTCATTTACTTATTAAATGTTGTTTTTAGTTTAAATCATAATTATTTATTTATTATATTAAGTGATGCATATTTTCTCTCTTAAGAAAAGTTCCTGAGTTGCTAAATGTGGCGATCATTTGAGGTTTCAAAACAGTTTTATTTTATTTAATAATAATTATTTTCTAGAAAAGAAAATTTCGGAATCGAATGATAATAATATTTTTTTAATTATAATAATTAATTAAAAAAGATTACAACTACCTTGAATAAAGAAATTAATAAATTTATTATTCATTTAGATTACAATTGTTTATTATTATATTAACTTGTAATTATTTTCAAAATTTCAAAAACGCATATACAGCTATGTATTAACGTTTATTAAATTACAATTATTTTTAAAATTTATTATTCCTTCCTCTAAGAAATTTCACAAAAATTACTAAATTATTTTTTTCGTATAAATTATAATAATTTGTTATTATATTGAATTAAGGTTGTTTCTTGTAGTCTAAAAATTCATCAGCTTGTTAAGGATTTTTTTCGTTTCTCAATTTCAATTATTTATTATCACATTATGATTATTTTCTCTATTAAGAAAATTAATCTTTTAATGATTGCATTTCATTTGAACCATAATTCTTTATTATTTTCAGAAATTATATTTGTTTTCACGATTAAAAAAATTCCTAAATTAATAAAAAGATAAATTTTCATTTACATTAGAATTATTCATTGTTTTGTTCAGTTACGTTTGTTTATTCAGTAAAGATATTTCATTATTCATTAAAGATAACATTTAATTTGCATTTTTTTTATTATTATATTAAATGATTATTTACAGAAGTAGGAAAATTGGTGAGGTATTTAAAATTATAATTTAAATTTCAGTTACTCATTTTTGTATTAAATTACGATTTAATTGATAATCCATACTGATGACTTACTAATGATTACATTTGCCTGAAGTGCTAACAATTTAGAACTCTTACTATTAATTTTCTCTTACTATTATTTTTTTCTCTTACTATTATAATAACTCTTACTATTAATTAAATTTGTTTTCGCCTTTTTCTTTATCATCATTTTGTTCTCAAGATTGAATATAAAATAAAATAGGATTTTTGTTATTCTATGAACATTCCTAATCTTATTAAAATGCGGTTTGGATAGAAATTCGAATATTTTATCAATATATTTTAATTTTTCTGTTCTTCCTTTTTAGTACAAACATTAACAATGCATCGAGAAGTATTTTGAAATGCTGTTAATGAATATTTTCTATTCCTTTCATTTTTCTATAATTAAACAGAGGAAAATAAACAAAAAAGTTCGATAAACTGCGCTAATTAAATAACATTTCCAATAATTTCAATTTCAAACATATCTGTAATTGTTGCTATTCATTTCTCCTTCTTCTGTCACTCCATCTATACACGTATTTTGAAAACAATATAAAATAAACTATTCAAATTGAACAGTACTTCCTATAATTTTAATTTCCTTAATAATCCTTAATTATTGTTATTCATTTCTACAATTTCAGTGTTGTTTCGACTTCATTTATACACACGTATTGTGAAAACAATAAATTAAAGTATTCAAATGCCTTTTCTTAGAAGTCTTTTAAATGGGATATGATAAATGCCTACAAATTTAAATATTTTTTTCATTATTTTGACACAATCGTAAAATTTCTAAGGATTAATATAGCATAAAAATGCTTATTTATGTATCTGACATTTCATTGAATGATATCGATTGTCTTTTTGATATTAATAATTATTATAAATATAATATTAACCTTTAATATATATATATAAATATATATATATAATTATAACCATTATAAATTAATAAACTTAGTTTGTTACTTAATAATTTACATTGCTATGCATCTGGTTAGAAATTTCCTAAAGATAAACTAAGCTGCATTTGAATACATATATATATATATATATATATATACACACACACACATATATATATATATATATATATATATATATATATATATATATGTATATATATATATATATATATATATATATATATATATATATATATATATATATATATATATATATATATATATATATATATATATATATATATATATATATATATATATATGTATATATATATATATATATATATATATATATATATATATATATATATATATATATATATGTATATATATATATATATATATATATATATATATATATATATATATATATATATATATATATATATATATATATATATATATATATATATATATATATATATATATATATATATATATATATATATATATATATATATATATATATATATATATATATATATATATATATATATATATATATATATATATATATATATATATATATATATATATATATATATATATATATATATATATATATATATATATATATATATATATATTGCGTGTTGAATTATATTCACAGTCATTAATTATTTATTCATTTATTTATTTTTTACATTAGCCTACTAAAATATTTAAAAAAAATTAAAAAATTATAGTATTTTCTAAGGTGATGTAATGTAGGCAATACTCATTCTCGGAAAATCAGTTTCAAAGTTCAATTTTAAATTTCCCTTAAAGAAATAATACATAAGACGATTGAAAGTTGTCGCTGAAAAGTTACTTTTTAAATAATATTTTAAACTAATTGGTATTTGTTTTCATTTATATAAACAACTGCGAAAATTTTTGTAAGCAGTTTAAATGAGTTACATGTAATAAGAGTTATATGTGGGAAGATTAATATGATTTTATATCATGCAAATTATATTCGTGTTTTTGGTGAGTTAAGAAAATAAATAGATGAGAAGAAAAAAAATTATAGTTACTGAAAAAAAACTTTAAACATTTTAATTTAAATGATAAAAGGGTGACTCTGGTTTAACTGAATGTTTCAATAGCTAATTTATTTTCACACATAATTTAAATGGAACAAAGCAAATAATTATAATTTAAATATTAAGTTAGAATTATATTGTCTCACTCAAATAAGTGATAGATTTTTGTTCGTCCAATAAAATAAGAAGAACCTGAATATTACGATTAATGTAAATAGTTTTAAAATTAACAATTTTACTAGCATACAAAAATAGCGTAGATAATAACTGTTTACTTAAATAATTAGTTGATTTCTTTGAAATAATTTAAAATGATGGCAAAAATATTATTGTTGTCTTACATACTGAATGACAAAAAAATGCCATGAATTTAAAATGACATTATATGCTTAAAATATCTCAATTTTTGCTGGTTTAATGAAAATATGATAACAAAAAATAATTAAAAGAAAGTATTAAAGGATTATTTACTAAAATGAAAGTAAAAATGTTATTTGCTCCGTTTATTTAAGATATAGTTGATTATTAAAATAATTGAAAATGGTCAGAAATAATACTATTTTAATATGCATAATATAAGTATTGATAAATATGCAATTTACATTATGAAAACAAACAACCACATCCCTGTCTAGTGGTCAGTGTGCTGACTGCGGATATGGAGGTCCTAGGTTCGAATCCCAGTTCGGGTATAGATGTACTTTTTCTCTCTCTATCTATCCTGTCTTTGTCCCTTCCTTGTATGAATGCGTTGTGAATGGTTGCCTACCCTGTAAACGGGTCCCTATGGCATGTGTGTACTGAGGAAGTCGGACTCCACACCAACATTGGGTTCAGTTAGAAAAGTGGAGCAGCGCACCCTATAATGCCAGCGTAGTTGGCACAAGAAAACATCAACAAAATAAAAAACAGCGGCCAGTAATTGTTTACTGAATTAAATAAGTAATCATTTTTAAGGAGAATTATGGTAGCATTAAAATTATGTTCATCACTCCGATAATTTATTTACTTTAGTTTTTTTTAAATAAAAAAATTAAGAAAATTGGCAAAAAGGTATATAATAGTATCATTTCGGAAAATATTTTTATTTATACGAAAATATATTAGTTAATTCTTTATCTCAATAAATAATTATGAAATCATTTAAATGAATTAAACAAAATGCTAAGATTGACGTTTTGTGTGTTTAAATTAATTTAACTTTATATTATTAATGAAAATACTTTTGTAATAAAATCAAAACATAGAATTATATTTTATTTTGTAAAAAATTTTATTTAAAGAATTTGAAAAATGGAAATCTGTATTATTTAGATTTTTCATGGGTAGAGAATGATATTAGTACATGAAATTTAAACGTTTCATATAATTTTTGGAGTTCGCAATTTTAATCTTTGAATTATTTACTCACTTTGATGTGGGACTTCTCGATGTGTTTCGATTTAAATAATACTTTTAAAGAGCCTATAAAAACAAAAGAACCATATTCTATTCAATCAATCAATGCCAATTTTTTGCTTTTATCGCTTAAGTACACGGCTCAATTTACTGAACAATTGTAATATTTTATATTTTATGTGTTTATTATTTATTATTATGAATGAAATAAACAATATTTTGAATATTTAATCCTTGTTTGAAATTTTTAGAATTATACTAGAATGTGTTTAGCATTATTATTCATGATATAGAATATAATCAATTATATATTGCTTTTACTATTTTTAAATACTTAATATCCGACCAACTTGTCTGGTGGTCAGAGTGCCTGACTGCGGATAAGGAGGTCCTGGGTTTGAATCCCGGTTCGGGCATGGATGCACTTTTTCTCTCTCTATCTATCCTGTCTTTGTCCTTTCCTTGTATGAATAAGGTGTGAATGGTTGCCTACCCTATAAACGGGTCCCTATGGCATCTGTGTACTGAGGAAGTCGGACTCTACACCAAAATAGGGTTCAGTTGGAAAAGTGGAGCAGCACAGCCCATATTGCCAGCCTAGCTGGCACACGACAACAGCAATTTAATGCAGTCTAAACGGTTTTGAATATATTTAACATTGCTCTAAGCAATAAAGAATATAAAACTTAAATCAAAATATTCGAAATTGAATATTATATCATTTATGAAATGATAACTCATATTTATAATTCATCAATATCAACAAAAATTAGCTTATAGCTAAAAATATTAAGTTTATAATCCTTGAAAAATTTCTTTTATAGAATTCATCAATACTTCTAATCATTAAAATTGGAAAAAACCTAAAATGTATAGATACGACAAATCAATTTAATATATTTTCTATTTACTTGCATTGGAGTTTTATAAACTTTTAAACAGGCATTTTATGATTTAATATAATTGGAATAAATTAT
This sequence comes from Latrodectus hesperus, assembly GCA_037975125.1. NCBI lineage: Eukaryota > Metazoa > Arthropoda > Arachnida > Araneae > Theridiidae > Latrodectus > Latrodectus hesperus. Next base: position 1,989,909 of record CM075858.1, on the reverse strand, counting down.
ATCGAGTTAATTTATCGAACAGTTTTATGAAATAGTTTACTTACTGTATTCAATTTAGAGGTCGGGACTTACTGGAGTTAAATTTTAATAAAAATTTATAATCCAAAAACAATTGTTTTATCAGTTGAATTATCAAGAAATATGAATATATGTATGTTGAAATAACTTGCATGATGTTTTCTAAACAAATAATAGACAATTCAGATAAATCATTAAATCATACAATTGTTAAGCCTCTAGCGTCGAACAAATTATTCCAACCAGAAAAATATTTCAACATATTCCAGTTATATTTAAAACTAATACCAAGTTTTCTCCGTTCTAAAAAATGCAGAATTAATTTTAATGCAGTCAATGTTGTTATTGTTGTCGTGTGCCAGCCAGGCTGGCAATATGGGGTGCGCTGCTCCACTTTTCCAACTGAACTATTTTAGGTGTGGAGTCCGACTTCCTCAGTGCACACATGCCATAGGGACCTGTTTATAGGGTAGGCAACCCTTCACTCCACATTCATACAAGGAAAGGACAAAGACAGGATAGATAGAGAGAGAAAAAGTACATCCACACCCGAACTGGGATTCGAACCCAGGATCTCCCTATCAATGCAGTCAATAACTGTGTGATAAACAAATGAACAATAAACAAGAAAATGTAACACAGAAGGACAATAAAATGTCTGATACGTTTAAATAATTCATAAAATTAGAAAGACGCGTTTTATGTCAATTATAGCCGTATAAATTTTAAAAGTCCTTATATCTGTGATCAATAAGCTTAAACGCCTTTCGACGCAAAAATAATAAGAATTTGGTGGGTGATTTTATATCCTGACCCCTATTGCGGTTACAGTTATTTAGGTCATTCATGCTATTAAGCTTCATTTCTATAAGCAGTCTTCTTTGCTAATTCTCAAAAGAGGGATCACCATGGTCTAGTGGTGAAGCATTGCAATTTGGAGCTTATGATTCCGAGTTCTATCCCAACCACTACTGAAAATAGGGAGATGGATCACTTCTGCCTTCTGAATGCACATCTGTTGGGGTGGGTGCTTGGAAGTTTTCCGGGTTTCTTTTCTTGCAATACGACCCACTCTATAGGAAATGTCCTCCTGCTGGGAAACTTACACTGTGGTTACTAAAATGTCGTAAGCAGCCTTGGCCCACTAGGTTCTCCACTAAGTGGGTGTCCAAAAAACTTCTTAAAGGAAGAATTTTTGAGGTAATATATGAAGTTATTTAGATGTCCCAAAAATTGGGCCATATCCAATTTTCTGTGAAATAATCAAAGATCACGATAAAAAAGAAGGAAATTCAAACCGTTACAATAAACTGTCTACTGTTATTAAGTCATAAAGACGATATTTACAGGAGAACAGCTATTCGAATGGGAAAGGATATCGCTTGTAGGAACCCTCACACTATAAAAAAATACCTTCATTTTATGAATATATCTTAATCATTTCAAAATGTATAAACTTTTTATCGATATTCGGTATAAGTATGATATAGCGCCCAAGAAATTTCTCGCCAAATCTGCCGTCATTTGTCTTGATTATAGTGTTTCCAGTTTTACCTGTGGTGTTGCCAATTTGAATTTTCGTTGCCTTACTGGATTTTTTGTTGCTAGGTTTGTTTTTTTCTAATATTTTACATCATTTTTGTGTCATATATACGGTTTCTTTAAGTGGCAACAGCGTTAGTATTGCTTGGCAAAGAAAAAAAAAAGTCGCCAAAGTCATCAATTTGGGGATATATCCTACTAGTTCCCGATACTCTGTATTTCCTGCTTAAATATGTCGTTATGCATGTAATGATATACATGAGTAGATAAAAATTCGTAAATTTAAAACTAATAAACAAGCTTAATTTTATGAAAACGCGAAGAAAATATATGGAATAGGATCAAACTTTATATTATTACATTTATGGTTGCATTCTACATCCGAAAGACTATTCAATCCTTTCCTAATTTCTAATCGTCTGGTCTAGTGGAAAAGTACGAGTACATGAGCTGCCACCCGGCTTTCCGAATTTCCTCACAACATCATCAGAGAATTTTTGGTAAAAGTTTACAATCGGGTACCTCTTGATTTTTAGCGATATTTTTAAGCCAAGATAGGTAACAAGATGGGTGATACACAAAAGCTATACAAAAATAGGGTTACCATGATTACCAGAAATTAAAGTTTATCACCAAACCAAGTGGTAACCGATTATGCACCAAACTAGAATTTTAACGTGCTATCAATCAAAGTTTACTCTGTCATAGTCAACATTTTAGTCTTCATAGTCAACATTTTAGTCATCTCGAAAGTTTCAGAGGACATGAAATTCCGCCATCCCATCGGTTGCGAAACTTCAGTCAAAACTTTTAAACAGAAACCAGTGCAGCTGCGAAAGCCTGTTGCGGTTTAGTCTCTTAATTAGATCAGGTTTCGACCCTTGATCCAGTCGAAAAGCAGATGCTGGGAGTCTCCGTTAGTCTTTTATAAGGTTCCTGATTTCAAATCGTAATTCAAATAAAACCTTCTATTGGAGTGGGAAATTCGAGAGGACAGACTCAACTAATAGGCCAATCTCGTCATATGCACTGAGGTTCAAAAAATTGAGGTGACTGACTTTGTTAATGAATGGGAAGGGCCTATACTTTGAGTGACATATATGAATGGGAGAGGCGTGCTCCTTGATTTTATATATCCTATATAGTTGATTTAATGATGTTGAATATGGTGATAACAATTTCTTAATTATGTGTATCAATACTTATAATTTTGGGGGCAGTGGTTGGGAGGGTGACCACTGTGCTCTCCTTCACTGGGTTCCTGGAACACCGTGGGTTGGGGACGTGTCCACGTTCCTCTGTGACGTCCAAAGTCCTTCCGCTGGTGTGGCGTGGATGGGGAGAGGAGGGTGCCACCTCAGGTGTGGCCTCGTCACCTGACCGTGGTTCAAAATGACGAGGCACCTTAAAAAGAGCAATGTCACACTTCTGATCCAAACGTAAGACGCTCTCCATTGACTTAAATTTCCACAGCCAAAGGCATAGCGAGCATAGCTTGTCCACGCGTCATAAGCAACAACAACAATATTTTTGGGGCCATTTTGTTTCACCAAACACTTTTAACGATAAAAAGAAATCGCCAATTTTCGCCAAAATGCACAATAAAATATATTTTTACTATGAACGGTCCCCCCAGCTGAAATAAATTACCAAAAAAATATAAAAAAATGAACTAAAATCATTTTAGTAATACAATTTTATTATTCTGTAATTTTTAGGTTAGGTTATAGCTAAGTAAGTTAGCTAAAATTTGTGCTTGGGTAAATTTCTTAAGTAACAATAAAAGCTTATTGATGATATGAAAAAAAGATCTAAAAAGAACTTTAATGTCACAGGTCGCCAAGATTAGTAAAAAGCAGATAAATGTGATTAATTTGATGATTCTTTCTTCTTGCCAAATAAATTTTTACTAAAAGCAATTAATTGCCAAATGTAGGTTGATATTGGGTTCATATCTTAATTCAGTCAATAGGTTCCTTGTAGAAGCAGGTGTGGATGTGGAGAAGAAGGTGCCAGCTCAGGTGTCATCTCGTCACCTGACCGTGGTTCAAAATTACGAGACACCTGGTGTTGGGCCCGTTAACCTAATGGTACACTCCAAGGCTCAACTACACCGCTATGTTTATATGTAGAAGCGGGTACTCTTCAGTTTGGTAAAAATTTTGAGGGTAAATATTGGAGATAAAATTTAATTTTTGGTAACCTGATATCTATCTTAGTTTAGCTTTTGAAAAATGGCAGCAGCCAATTCTGTACTCACGTCTTGGTGTTAAAAAAATCGCCAAAAATTCAAGGGATATCCATTTGCAAACTTTTATCCTAGTCAAATTTGCAGCTAGACATGGCTCCAAGACTTGACAGTTGCCATGTGATAAATACCAAACGTAGATTGCTTAGATTACATATTTATATATATTCGCATTTGAATTTAATAATTGCGCCTAATTTAGCTTTATTTGGCAAATTAATAGTATTTTCTTAAAACATTTTTGTGGTTTATTTTTAATAATAAACAAACCGCTAAATATATGAGTAATTTTTCAAATGCATAAATAAATCACTTACATATCTGACTTTGATTTCACAAGAAATGTAAGTCACGAAAGTTAATAAAAAATACTTATAACTCTGATTTGTGCCATTAATCTTAAATTTAATGCTGAAAATGTTATTTTGACAATCCGAGCTCACTGCATATAATGTATTGATATGGATATAATTTATATGGCATTAAAGGTACAATTCCATTATACCCCAGTACTATAATCATGGAGCCATGGTAGCCTAGTAGTTAGGGCATCGACCTTCCATCCGAAAGAGTGGGGTTCGATTCCCAATACCACCAAAGACCCACCGAGTACATGCGATATACGTGTTCGTTAAATCCGTGGAATCGAAAGTCCTGTAGTCGGTCGTTGAGCAGTTACCATGGGTGGTCAATGGTCTGGAGAAGCTTCCTCCCCCTTCAAATCAATGCCAAAATTGAAGGAGTAGATTTTTTGGTGCTGCCATCTATCGGAGAATTTGACTAGCAAAAGTCGTACTTTCACCATCATTAAGCTCTGTTGATTAAACGAAAGACGCTCCCTATTGACTTAAATTCGCATAGCCGAGGCTTAGCGAGCTTGGCTTGTCCAAGTGTCATTGGTAACAACAACAACTATAATCATTGTAATGGAAACAAAAAATATCGCAATTACTGCTGAAAATATTTGGTTCTTACATTGCTTAAAACACGACATGATTTACAGTTTTAGAAACAACTAAAAAAATTGTGAACTTTTTATTTACATTAACTAAATAAATATCATTTTTTTTGAAAAAACTTATTTAAATGCCGAAGTTCATTTTTGACGAAAACTGCTTAGCAAGCTCTTCAATGATCGATTACAGGGGTATAATGGAATAGTACCGCACAGTATGAATTAAAAATATGCAATTTTTTGTGGGAATAATAATTTAAAGAATTCTATCTAATAAACATTGATTCATCAATATGATTTTATGAAACATATACCTATATAGTTGCCGCCCGCCCTCTCTAGTGGTCAGCGTGCCTGACTACGGAAAAGGAGGTCCTGGGTTCGAATCCCGGTTCGGGCATGGATGTACTTTCTCTCTCTATCTATCCTGTCTTTGCCCCTTCCTTGTATGAATGAGGTGTGAATAGTTGCCTACCCTAAAAACGGGTCCCTATGGCATGTGTGTACTGAGGAAGTCGGACTCCACACCACAATAGGGTTCAGTTGGGAAAGTGGAGCAGCGCACCCCATATTGCCAGTGTATCTGACATACAACAACTATAAGTTAATGGGTTATTATTTATGCTTATTTGTGAAAGATTAAATGTTCTCAAACTAATAACAATTTTGTCAGTTTGTGATGAAAATAGACTTTCTAAAGGGCTTGTGATTCAAAACAACATCGAAACTGAAACATGAGTAGACTGTCAAATGCGTGCGGATGTTAATACTTATATTTCACATTTTTCTTTATATACGTTTTAATATTTATATACAAATATCTTGAATTAGATACATTTATAAACATGTGATTTTTGAAAATATGCCCTCATGAAAATATTTCCTCCCCGTTTTCGCTGTAGCATATTTATTTGTCTAACCGATCACACCCATAGAATTTGATAAACTGAAAATTAATATTATCAACTTTAATTAACTTGTAAATTTATTCTTTGTCTTTCTCCCTTTTTTTAAAAATTTTATAAAACATATTTATCACATAATCAAAAACTGTAAACATTTTCCTTAATTATTTTTCCTTTTTTTTGTTACAGCATTGACTTTATTTACCTTTTCCAACTATTCATTAGTCTAGTAAGTCCCATGTAAGTAAATTTAGTTTTTACAATCCTAAAATTAAATTAAGAGTACATTTACTATTGTTTCGAATGATTTGAACAACTTTGTTCTAACTTTTAAATAAGCTTTGAGTGAAGAAGAATTCTTTTATCTATGTAAATAAATATTAATTTAAAATTAAAAATAATAGTGAGAAAAAACTTAAAAGCGTTATTTATCTTTGAGATACAAATGTAAATGAATCAAATTCAAGTTGATTGCTTTTAAAAGACGTTTTTTGTACAAACTAGCTCGTAATAAGCAAAATATTTCTAATTTTGTTTTAATATTTTTCTATTAATTGATCAATAAAAATGTACTGCTAATAATTATACATTTGATAATTTAACTCAGAAAGCAATTAAATTTTAGTTCAGTTCTAAATTTTGATTACATGTACTGAAATTCAAAAGTTTGTCATTTCTTGCCAAGAGAATTTACTTGAAAACAGCAAAAAAGAATACATTTCCACCAGATGGCTCTGTATTGTTCATCATGTTGTACCGCGCTTCGGGGTTCTTGTCGATTGAGAGTTGATTCAAGCAACCACTTAATGGGAGCACAAAAGACTTTTATTCCTAAAAATTCCACTAGATATGCGAGATTTCCGCTGTAACAATCACAATTATACAGCTACAATTCGTCAGATACAATAAGAAACAGCTTCCAATCACAGGTCTCAAATACATCAGACAGAGAACAACTAGCAGTCACATCTTCGCTCACTGACTGTCTTCACAAAACTGACTCTTCCATGTCGGGTTGCGGTATTTATACCTGACTTGGCGGAGAAATCTACCAGTTTCGCCAAGGTTCTGGAAGCTTCTAGGCTATCTCGATAAATATTGGTCCTAGAGCTTAGGTAATGGATGTTTCCTAAAGTATCTATTTCTCGCCAAGTAGCCAAGAATCTCGCCAACTGTCGCCAAGTTTTCTCGCCAAAACATCGCTAAGTCACCAAATGATTAGAAAACCCGCTTTTAAACTACAACACGTCTAAATACCGCAATTTTTGCCCAAAATGAGAGAATTTCCGATCTGTCTAAGATATATTAAGACAAATACAATTATTATTTATAAATTTGTAACAATATCGAATGGATTGTCTTTGTGCCGTAAGAAAAATTTTAAAAATAAATCTACAAGATTGCTGTTGAAACGTATTGCATTTTGTTGGTCATTATGAAACATTTGAAGGAATTTTTTAAGTATTCAGCTTAAAGTATTTTTGCGTTATGCGATACACATTACTAGAAGATGAAACCTTTAAAGAATTACAAATTTTGAGAAGTCCTTAAAGGAAATTTTGAAAAAAATGTATTTTGTCTGCTATGTTACAAAAATATAGATTTATTTATTTCCTCATTGCTAAGGTTTGGATTCAAATAGGTGTCTTTTATTCGGAACTGATTTCTTAAATGTAAGGGCATTTCTTCACAGAGAAAACATAACTAATAGACGAAAATAAGGCTCATGGGACATTTTCGTCGGTCAGTTTTTATATATATATGTGTGTGTGTGAGTGTGTATGTGAGTATGTGTGTATGTATATTTCACATTTATAAATTAAATTACAGCTTTATATAATCAAATTAGCAATTAAATAATATTAAAAAGTAAAGTAAAAAAGGTAAATCTTCATGATATTTCAATCTAAAATATTCAAGTTAAAATTTATTGATAAATTTTCGTTCCGGAATTTATTTTGAACTACTGCAATTTTAATTTGTTTGCTCCAGGCAATTTCAATCTTTACTCTAATATTTATAAAACAATTAAATTTAGCATAAGTTATTTATTTTGCGAAATAAAAAAATTTTACACATGCAAAAATGCAAAATGCACAAATGCAAAAAACTCTATACTTTTTTTCTAACTAGAATCAAAAGAATGTTTCTTGAATAATCATGAAGATACAATTTCGATAGAATGATAAAAAAGGTAACGCTAGACAACATTTAATACAGAACAATGTCATTTATAAAAAAATGGAAATATGAACCTATATTTGCTCTTCCTAAATGAATTAGGAACTTTCTTTGAAACAAATCATTTTCTCAAGAACAAAATTTGATGTCTGGCATATTTTTTCTTTTTGATTTGTTGGACAAAATAAAACATCGTTTGTTTAAATAACAAGGCTTACGAGAGGTGGGCACTTCTTATATTTAATTATGAAAGTTTGTTTTATTATGAATGGATTCAACATGTTAGCCATTCAGATATAATAAATGAAAAATTAAGTAGATTAGTTCTTTTTTTTACATCGAATTCATTTATTTTAATTGCATTCATCGTATCTTGGAAAAATTAATTAAATATCTCGAGTTTCACAAAGTTGTTATTCTTCTTGTTGTATGGATTAATTAGTTTAAAATTAACATGTAATTGTGTGTGTATGGAAGATTTATTTAAAAATCATGAATAATTTTAAAAATTAAGATTGTTTTGTTTTGTTTATCAGTTTAGCTTAATTTAAATGAAATCGTTGAGATATATATTTTGATTTTTTAAAATGGTTTCTTTGTTATTGTGCTCCAGTAATCAATTGTTGAAATAAATAACAATATTTTAATTATACAGCAATTTATTGTAGCAGCTAATTGTGCTAAAAACACTATAATTTAAGCTAGGTGTTATTGAAGTATTAAATGGTAATTTAATACGTGCCTAAAGAAGTAGCTAATATCTTCTTTTCTCTAATTAGTATGAGAAATTGTAAATTTTCATCGATAAATTTTTGCTAAATTTATTTCAAATAATGAATTATTACAAAACTAGCATCATGATTTACTTAAAAAATATTTGTTGTTTTGATGAAAACAAAATTTTTATTTGACTAAATATATAGATATGCAAATAATTTTAGTAGGGCTTAAGAAATAACCAATGATTTAAGACAATCTAACAAAAGAAATTCAGCCCAACTTGTCTTGTGGTCAGCGTGCCCCCTAACTGCGGATAAGGAGGTCCTGGGTTCGAACCCCGGTATGGGCATGGATGTACTTTCTCTCTATCTATCCTGTCTTTGTCCTTTCCTTGTATGAATGAGGTGTGAATGGTTGCCTACCCTATAAACGGGTCCCTATGGCATGTGTGTAGAGCAAAGTCGTACTTTCACCTTCATGGTGCTCTGATTCAAACGAAAGACGCTCCCAATCGACTTAATTCGCATAGTTAGCGAACTTGGCTTGTCCAAGTGTCATCAGTAAACAACAACAAACAACAACATTTAAGTGCTGTCGATCCTCCCAATAAAGAGCCCCCCCCCCAAAAAAAAACACAATTACTAGCCAACGAAAAAATACATCAAATACGTGGTTTGCATTGGTGAAGTATTTATGCTTCTTTACATAAGTGTTTTTTCCTGATATGTATTTTTATGCTTCTACAAATCAAAAAAATAAACATTTGCCAAATATCTATCGTAAAAAATAAAGTGCAAATGTTTTATACACTCATGCATTCTTTTTAGGGTTTCTCTTTAAATAGGCTTTTTTTTGTTGTCATTAAAATAATGAATTTAAAGTTTCCTTATCTTTCAGTGTGAAACAGTTGAAAGAACACCTTTCTTCTTCTTCTTAGAGTTGGGTTTGTATGTCATTGGGCACCTCTGCTTTTATCAGCATTTTGTACTATTCACTCCAAACCCAATGTTTCCTAGTTCCAGTGGCTCGGGTCACCCACTTTATTCATAAAGTCCGATAACCCTTTCATGGAGTCTAGGTGTCACTCTCTAGTATGGATGATGCCTAAAGAAGTTCATCTAGGGAGGGCAAGGGCCTCGCATTCGTCAATGATAGGCTTGGCCGTTTCCTCTTGCGTATGACATTTCCTGCAGATAGGGTCTTGCTGTCCCAATTTATGGAGGTGTTTTCTGAAATAGTAGTGCCCAGTTATGAAGCCTACGATGAAACGTATCTTCTGCCTAGAGCATCTTAGAATTTAAGAGGCAATCCTCGCTGATGATCTCCAGATCATACTTTTAGCGTGGGTTTGACCAGGAGTGTTGAGTGAAGCTTCATACATCAAGAACACCCTTAATCAAATAGTTTCCTATTGTAATAGAAAGAGATGTTACAATAGTAAACCCACCTGATTGATATTTTACTTATGTGCGGTCTATCATCTAGGAAAATTAATTTTTAGAATTTTTATCCTAAATACGAAAAACCGCAATATTTTGACAGTTATTTTTAAGCATCGAATTTTCCACCAGGAACTGAAAATTTGAAGACACCGGCCCTTATAACAAAAAAGTACCAACATACTTGTCGTTACCTAAAAAGAAATTTCTCGCAACCCACAAAAATGAAGAATCTCTAGAATTGAATAAATGACACCAAGACTTGTATGGGAGACCGCTTCTCACTCCCTCATCCACCCACGTGAGGGTTATTTCTTCTGAATTCAATAAGACGTCAGTAATGGGAATTGTTTCACAGTTTTCTTTTACTTTCGACCTCCCCCCTCCCCCTAAGTGGATGGAAGGCATTTCTGAGTTTAATGGAAGGAGCACCCCTTCGGGCGGCATTCCCTCTCACCTTCACAGCAGAAACCCCTGCAGCCAGAAAAGGAAGATAAAATGGGGAGAGGGAGACAACATTCGGCAAAAATCGTTTGCTGCAGGAAGCGTTCATTTGCCGGATCGAACGGAGCCGGACCCTCTGAAGCGTATCCGCTCGATGGACGCTCCATTTAGCCCCGACGTCGACTGCACTGGAGAAAAAGGTATTACTTTATGCAGAGGGTCATCATTTCTCCCTCCCTCGGAGCACCCCCTCACTTGGTCGGAAATAATCGAAAGGGAAAAACGAGAGCAGGAGAAATAACAGATGAGAGATAAGATAACTCGAACGATTCGGAAAGGGGGAGGGACAAAAATACAATGACAAATTTTTATAATTTTTTTTCAGAGTATTTGACTTTTGTTTTGGTATGAAACAGGGTTTAATCAACTGCTCTCTGTTTTACCGTTCAATGACCTCTTTTGTCATCAACATATTTCTCTCGTGCCATTTCCAGGACAGTTTTTAATTCTTTATTCACTCGCTCTCGGATTTCTAGCTTATCGAACTTTCGAATTGCTGCACAGACCGGATGCCAAACTCTGATTTTGGAATTTTTTTTTTTTTGCCGGATTTTTCTTATGTACAGGGTGATTTTTTTAATGTGACAGTGTTTGGAGCGTCCTGTAGCGCGATCTAATAAACGAAATGACACCAAACTTGGTGTTTAGACTAATCAAGACATGGGACAAAATTCCGTAAATAAAGTTTTATTTCAAAATTCACAGCTAGGGCATTTTGTGGCGCTGCTGTAGTTTACAATAACGAGAATTAGCATAAAATTCAGGTATCAAAGCAAAATGCAAATGTTGTTCGATGACAGTGCCAGTAATGGAGGCTATAAAAGAAAGTAGTAGACAGCTCCGACAAATAATCTCAGCTGAAGTAAATGAGATTCAGTGGCCATGCCTCTCACGTTACCGGAACGTGCGTTTATGTTGGCGGAGTATCAAATTTGTCTATTCTAAAGGACAGCATAACAAAGGCAGTGCAGGACATTCCTCGTGACATGTTACGTTCGGCTGTGGGGAACGCTGTACGCAGAATGCACGGTGTTAGCATTTTCTTTTTCTCGCATTTTATACATTGTAAACCGCCCCAAAATGCCCTAGCGGCGATTTTTGGAACTTTTTTTACGGAATCTTTTTTCCTTTGTTTTGGTTAGTCTAAATACCAAGTTTGGCACTATTTCGGCTATTAGATCGCGCTACAGGGTGCTCCAAACACTGTCACTTTAAAAAAGAACATCCTGTATCTGGCAATCTGGTTTTTAATACACCGTGGATATGGAGACCTATAAGAATTACGCAGAAAATTCTATTTTGGCAACCATTTACGTCATCGCACACGTCAATATTCGTCCTCTTGGCAACATTTCTTCAGTGCCAAAGAATTTCAGAATTTGGCATCTTGGATGATGCGTCATCTGTCCCGGAATCGCCAACAATCAGATTGCGGTTATTATCCAATAAGGTTGATTGTGTAAAATAGCTGAAATAGGCAGGCAGGCTTCAAAACCTGTGTGTTCCAATCCAGTGAATTCAATTTATTCCAAGTGCCATCTAGGGGAACAATTCGAATGATGGTGATGACAAATACACAAGCAAGATTAGATTACGTTAGGTTAGGTAAGCATTTCCAGCAGCCAAGCGAAACTACTTATAACAACCTAACCATGGTCGAGTGACAAAATTGGTGCATTCATCTCCTCTTCATCTCCTGTCACATCAAATGAAGGACTATGAGCACCGCGGATCTTTCTGTCAGGAACACGTTGGTTCTATCAGTTTTTTTTTTCTTGGCTGCGTCTAGTATCGAACCCCTACTTTTTTCACCACTCTTATGTTTGTTTGTTGTTGTTGTTTGTTGCCTATGACACTTGGTAAGTCAAGCTCGCTATGCCTTTGGCAATGCGAATGAAGTCAATAGAGAGCGTCTTTCGTTTGGATCAGAGCACCACGAAGGTGAAAGTACGACTTTTGCTCATTTAAGGTGCCTCGTCATTTTGAACCACGGTCAGGTGACGAGGCCACACCTGAGCTGGCACCCTCCTCTCCCCATCCATGCCACACCAGCGGAAGCACTTTGGACGTCACATATTAACGTGGACACGTCCCCAACCCACGGGGTTGCAGCAACCCAGTGAAGGAGAGTATACCGTGCTCACCCTCCCAACCACTGCCCGCGGCAAATGATGCTTCACTTTGCTGAGCTTACGGAAAGCGGCGTGAAGCTACTGAGCCACTGGAGTTCGAACTCTTCTAACCACTCTTCTAACTTTGTTCAACAACTGCTAGAATCTAATGAATGAGGTTTTACTCAAAATATTTCTTAGAATCAGTTGGATCTTCCCATTTGTCTAAGGGCTAGAGTGGGCTGGTTGGTCAGGGCGTCCCTTTCACTATCAGAAGGCAGTGAGTTAGAATGACAGTCATTGGTAACACAAAAGAAAAGCGTTTCGAATAATTCGTACTTCGACATCGGATATTAAAAAGCCTAATGGTTTTTAATTGCCCATATGAACGGTAGTGCTTTTTGATGTCCACAGCATATTGACACCGGTATTACTTTTCGAATGGCCTTTTTCATGTGGATTTAGCGAAAAAAACCCAGAATACCCCCACGCACTCACAGCAACAGAAGACCACAGAGAAAGCAGAAGCACAGCGTTCATCTCAACAGTTGCTGAGGTTATGACCAAAACCTTTTCTACTCCAAAGAGAGGGCCTCTGTCATTCAGCAATAATGGGCCTCCAATGTTTCGTTATGTGACATAACGTGGTAGAAAACCCAATGGTCCAAGACATTTTTAATATCCTCGCTAAATTGTTTTCTGGGAGTAGCTTCACTTAGACAGTAGACCGCATTCGCGCATCAGGGTGGAGGAAGTGCAGAAAACCATCAAGCACCCACGCCTTGTCTGTCCACTTCGTGACTCACATTGACAAGGTAGCTATCATTATAAATTTCAATTGGTAGTTTTAGTTAGAAATAACTCTGCGGAATATTTTATCACAATAACCGAACATAAAAAGTCTTGTTAATCAATGTTATAATAGAGGGTGTCATGGCAGTAGTTGGGGTCGATGCTGAAGAGGGTCGAGACAACAGAGATGCAGTAGAACAGATGCCTCGGATGAACTCCTGTGCAGTGCCTGAATTCTGCGAATGTTCTAAATCTGTTGGGCATGATTTTCATACCTCTCATGTGCCCAGTCCGCGATTCTGCTGATGGTAGAGGTGATACCACGGTTAGGATTAAGCTCCGGTAGGCACCACTTTTTTCGTAGTCCCCCGCAGAGCTGATGCCTTGCAACAGCTTTTGCATCGAAGCAAGTTTAGTTAAGTTTACACCAGCAGAACTCCCTGTACCTAATCCTAAAAGGATTCTATCAGTTTTGGTGGAGACTACCGGAAAGAAATGAGAAGATTCCACCGCTTCTGCCTGAGGTCACAAGCCTTCCAATTTGAAACTAAAACAATACACTTGCAGAATACAGGAAGGTTTTGACAATACAATTTGTGATAATTTGATATGTACAGATGCTAATTACAATGCAGTATTCACTTCAGTGCAGTTGAAAATTGAAACAATTGTTTAAACACTTTAAAAACAGAAATCTTGAATAAAAATAAATAAGTAATAGTTAAAAGAGAAAGGAGGGTTCATATTAATAATTTGCTTGGATAACTGAATAGAAGTACAGTCCATAGTTCTTTGTGCGGGAAAAACCCAAATTTCTGTTAGAATAAGTGATTGGGGAATTGATACTCACTTAATAATCGATGCACAGTCACTGATCACAGGTCACAATTCGTTAAGTGGTATAGCATAGGAAGAGTTAGAGTTCATCTTCACTAGTGGGTTGCATCACTCCATCAGATGCCTCCTCCCCCTCATCATTATTATCCTCAGGGATTTTTAAGTACCTATTTTCTATTAAGAAGTTCATTAGGGCTATATCTTTCCCTTTGGCATGATGATCATTTATTAAATTCCTGTACCACTGGGTTACCAAATATTTACTTGGAATCCTGAAATGCCAGCTGCTCGTCAAGGGGGCGTAAGGAAAGGCAAGTGGTAGTCGTGGGAGGAAGATTGATATTTCTAGCTTCCTTGGCGAGGGATTCCGCCTGTTCATTTTCCTCGATGTTAACATGCGCAGGGACCCATTGGATGGCGCAGGTTTTCTCCCTTGCAACTATGATGGACAGAAGTGCGTTGATGTCTTGGGCACGTCTCGTTTTACCTCCTTTAATGGCCTCCAGAGCAGATTTGCAGTCAGAGAATATGTTGATGAATGCAGGGCTCCATGCCTTTAGTCCCATATGACCTTTTTTTTTACCTTTTATTTTTTTCTCTTTGCACTTGTCACACGACAACAACAACAACAACATGAACTTAGAACAATTAACTTCGAGCATCCTTGATAATTTCTGTTTTAACAATAAAATATTCATAATTATATATTTTAATCCCGTCATGTGCTAAATTAAAAAACAAAAAGATTACAAAATTTAAGCATACCTTTCCTTCTTCTTCTTCTTAGAGTTGGGTTTGTATGTCATTGGGCACCTCTGCTTTTATCAGCATTTTGTACTATTCACTCCAAACCCAATGTTTCCTAGTTCTAGTTGCTCGGGTCACCCACTTTATTCATAAAGTCCGATAACCCTTTCATGGAGTCTAGGTGTCACTCTCAAGTATGGATGATGCCTAAAGAAGTTTATCTAGGGAGCGCAAGAGCCTCGCATTCGTCAATGATAGGCTTGGCCGTTTCCTCTTGCGTATGACATTTCCTGCAGGCAGGGTCTTGCTGTCCCATTTGATGCAGGTGTTTTCTGAAACAGTAGTGCCCAGTGATGAAACCTACGATGAAACGTACCTTCTGCCTAGAGCATCTTAGAATCTCAGAGGAAATCCTCGCTGATGATCCACAGATCATGCTTTCAGCGTGGGTTTGAGCAGGAGTGTTGAGCCAAGCTTCATACATCTTCCGTTTTTCCCATCACAGAACATTGGTTTTTGCGGTCTTCCAATGGATCCCACAAAAAGGTTAGTCATACCTTTAAAATAATAACATGTACTATAAAATAAGTTTGTAAAATTTACAAAATGAATTTACAAAAATCATTTCGTTTCAATTAACATCTATGTTTTATTTCTGATTCTGACAAAGAGTTACATTATTTAAAATAATTAGATGGCAACGTTTCCCCCAAACTACAATTAGCTCCATACCCGTCAGTGAAGATGCACCAATTAGTCTTGCAACCTAAAATTATTTTATTTTAACTATATAAAACCATCTCGCGCTAATGAATATATTCTCACACAAACTTTTTTCATTTCTAATTTTATGAAAGGATGCAGATCTACGTAAAACATTTTAATAACATATCTTAAGAGATATTTAATTTTCGTTTCTGCATTCAGCGAAAAAAATTTAATTATTTTTCTCTGTTAATTTTCATGTGTCTTTTATCTACTTGAAAATTTCTTAATTAATTCAAACTTACATTTGTGATAATTCATTAATAGTCTCAGTAACTATATATATATATATATTAATCCGAACCTAACAATCAAAATCTTTCCCGGCAAATGGTGCCTTTCAATAGAGTTCTTTTGAGATGCAAGTTTTCCGCGCATTTCTGGGGCTGAGCTAATTAAGGGAACAATGGACGACCCCCGAAGAAGGCGTCGGGGCGCCCTTTTGTGTGTGCCGGGGCAATCTTTCTCTGCCCACTCTTCATCAGGTAAATGCCCTCTCCAGCGGCTAGAAGGGGGATTGGCTGAAGGGGTTGATATTAGATGAGAGCGTGGCCGTGCTCTGCTTTGTGGCCCGGATGTCTGGGGAGGGGAGGAAGGAAGGGGGGTTCTTAATGCTCCCCATTTGATGCAGACATCAGATGCGGGGATTGGGTGCTCCTTATCTTTGTCTCTTTGAATGCATTTTGCCGACTCGTCTCACCCCTTTCCACCAAAAGCAGCGAAGTTCATTGGCGCCAGAAAGAGAATAAGTCGGTTTTGAACGTGTGAGTCTATTCCAGGACACGTTCGTGTTATTAGTAAGCACGTTTACCAGATTCCATAGGTTTTTGTCTTCACTGCAACCGAGATTCACTGATCTTGAATTACTCATGCATGAAATCGAATTTCTCAGCATCAAATAACGCAATTTTATAAAAGCGGTCGCTTTGTAAGGAATGCATTTGGATTGTTGTCTGCCTCACTAGGGCACTTTTTGTGCACACTAAATGATCCTGAACCTACAAATGAAAATGGATTTTCAACAAATGCAAGCAGCCGCGTCATAGTTGGGGAGTTTTTGGGAAGTTGGGGGAACTGAAAACCTCAAGTGCCGACTCTACTCCGTTTCAGCCCGTAGGAAATTGCTTCATTAATTGGATCTTGAAAATGAGAGGTACAAAGTTTCACAAAAAAGCATGCAAAACTAAAATAAACCCAATGTCACGATAGTCTACAGGGGGGCTAAAAGTGTCCATACCTATTTTCCACACCGAAGGTTCTGGGGTGCGAAGCATATGACCCTGTTAGGTGATCAGCCTAAAACGAATCCCGCAGTGTTAAGTTCACAGGCATGCTTGGTACTCAGTTTTATCCACCCACTGACTTGATAAAAGGCTAAGTCGATCTTATCCAGCCCGAGGAACGAACCTCGGACCTGTGACTGAGTGGCGCGATGATCTACCGCAGTTCCACCGAACCTCTTGTAAGCTTCTCGAAAGGGCAGATATGCCACTATTATTATCCAGTACCGTATGTCCAAGTTAAACTTGCATTAGGTCCAATGTACGCCCCCGCAGATTTCCCAGCACCTCACCCAGAACTGGACACCACCAGTTATGTGAAAGCTGCTACGTGGAAACCCCTATAAATTAGAAGTTGGAATCAAGCAGAAGACTTTAACAAAATACTTGATCCACCACCCCAATATTGCTTCACTTGGTATATTTCACGAATGTGATCAACTCAGTCGCCTTTCGACGGATTTTCGGTTGAGCTGGTATCGAACTCATTACCTCCTGATAATGAGAAGGGAGGCCTATCCAATCAGGCCACCTCTGCACGCCATTCAGCTGCCTGTTCAGCGTAGTCAACAAAAAAGGAGAAATTCACGTAAAAACAACTTTTTCAGCGTAAAAGTGCTGAAATTAATTTTTGCTCTAATTGGGTACCTTGGAGGACACCGCAGCCTTCAATGTAATCAGTTGGTGCGGACAGCGGGAAAAAGGAATTTTTCAGCTTGGATGTTGAGCTCGTTGCTTGAGGGTGGCTTCATATCAAGTTGGTTGCTTGGGTTTTATAGCTCAATGTCCGGTCCGAAAACAGATAAGCCGATAAGATAAGATATATATATATATATATATATATATATATATATATATATATATATATATATATATATATATATATAAATATATATATATATATATATATATATATATATATATATATATATATGTATATATATATATATATATATATATATATATATATATATATATTATATATATATATATATATATATATATATATATATATATATATATTATATATATATATATATATATATATATATATATATGTATATATATATATATATGTATCTCTATATATGTATATATATATATATGTATATATATATATATGTATATATATATATATGTATTATATATATATATATATATATATATATATATATATATATATATATATATATATATATATATATATAGGTAGATAGATAGATAGATAGATAGATAGATAGATAGATAGATATAGATAAATAAATACACACACAGTCGAAAATGATAAAATTCAATCCATCCACTTTACAGAGATGCAATAGCCCTTTAATACTTAAATCGAGTTTAATAAAAACTCTATTTATCATATTAACAGATGATTAGTTGGATTTCGACCAATCGTGCAGAACCGTGAGTTCTATACCATTGTTTAAATTGTATATTAATTGACGTTGGAGTTATGCATTTTGTTAAACATGGAGTTCCTTGTCAAAGCTTCTCCATGTTGATCCATGTGATGCGAAATTTCATAAAATATGTATGCACATTTTGTAGGGGAAGGCTTCGGAGTTTTGTTATATTTCTACCTTTTTTATACCATTCAATATGAGCTGCATCCTATTTTCCTAATATTTAATTCGGGCCGTGTTCATGAATGATCTTCGTAGTTCAGGAAGACGGCCCCTATTGAATGGGAAGTTCACCGCGATGATTATCATGGAAGCCTCGCACCAACCTTGTCTTTCATTGTCAGTTTGATATTTGACAGAAGGTACATTGATTGCGGAAGGCCTCAGTGCAGCCTTCATCGTTGTCCGAGCACTGTCTTCTTGAGGACTTTCCATACGAAGTGCAGTGTATTTATTCATCACTGTCCAAGACTGTCTTCTTGAAGACTTTCCATACATAGTGCAATGTATTTATTCATCATTGTCCAAGACTGTCTTCTTGAGGACTTTCCATAAGATGTGCAGTGTATTTATTCCTCATTGCACAAGCACTGTCTTCTTGAGGACTTTCCATACATAGTGCAATGTATTTATTCATCACTGTCCAAGACTGTCTTCTTGAGGACTTTCCATAAGATGTGCACTGTATTTATTCCTTATTGCCCAAGCATTGTCCTCCTACGGACTTTCCGTATACATAAATACATAGCGGTGCAGGCGTGCCCCGGACTGTACCTTTAGGATAACGAGTGTGGAATACTCGCCCATCACCAAGTGCCTCGTCATTTTGAACCACGGTTAGGTGACGAGATCACACCTGAGCTGATACCCTCCTCTTCCCTTCCGCGCCACACCAGGGGAAGGACTTGGAACGTCACATATTAACGTGGACACGTCCCCAATCCACGAAACTTTCCATACACAGTGAGTGCAGGGTATTTATTCATCGTTGTCCTAGCACTGTCTTCTTCAGGACTTTCCGTACATAGTGCAGTGTGTTTAAGTGTCTCAAGAGAAGAAATCTGGAAAATCTCTAAGTAGGTATGCATACAGAAATGCAGGCAACGTCTATTAGAATACCTAATGAACCAGTTTTTCACTGTAGCCTAGTAGTAGGAAGGCGCTTCACAGAGAGGAAAGTCCAGTTTTCGATCCTAGCCACAGTTGAATAACGAGGGATGAAGGCTTCGCTTCTACTTCCAGAAGCAAGTCTATCGGTGTGATTGCTTGAAAGATTTCCAGGTTTCATCCCTTGCACACCATGTATACGGCTCCTCTCTATGAAATGTCCAACTGGAAAGTAATAAGAAGCAGTGGATATTAAGTTGCCTTACCGTAGCTTTAAGGTGTTAGATAGCGCATACTTTTCGGAAATTGTATTTATGTGTAGCGAAGAGATTATTCCGAGAGAAAATCTCAAGTATCCTATTTGGCAAATATGCGTGCAATCATTTTTCAAAAGTTGCTGATATCGAATCTAGACCTTCTACATGGAAGAGAGCCACCTTAGCATACGCTTCTTCTTAACCACTCTACTTCATCATATTGCAGATGAAAATCGCCGTCAATAAGTTCGTTTCAAGCATAGAGAATTGCGCAAGAATGCATGAAATCATTAACTGATAATCACAAAAACCGTTTGCAAGTGACACTTTCAAGGAGAAGTGAAAAATGTGGGCCTTATTCTTGTGGAGGAGTGGATGTCATCACAATACTCCCACCAAAATCCTGCCCCTCTTTCATCGGAAGCGTCCATCGATTACTAATGCCATCGAAGAGAAAAAGAAAAACGGCTTTAGAAATTTTTTTTCTCGGCCATCTTCCATCGTAGACAAGTCTGTCCTCTGCGGGGGTGGGGGGTGTGCGCGTGACTCTGGCGGAAGAGAAATGATTTTCATCTGTTGAGCTTGAGACTTGTCGGATCATTTGGCTGGCATCCAATCTCTCCCTCGACGGATAAAACAGAGGGGGAAGAAAACATTTCTTCTCCCATTCATTCATCCCCCTTTGTTCTATTCAGGAAGAATACGTACACGTATGTTGTGTATTGTCTGTCACGAATTTTCTTTCTTTTCTCGGAGGATTAAAGCAGTAAGGGACAACAGAATGAATGGAGATAAAATAGAAAATCGATAATTAATTTCGTCAAACTGATTACCTTTATACTCTTAAAAAAATCTACCAATTTAAAATGAGCAATAGCCCATAGTTTCGGATATTTTTGGGAATGCACATTCCCACCCCCCTTGGAGATTGTTTGATAACATTTTATTTATTTATTTGACTTTTAATGTTATTAGTTAAGGTAAATACAAAAGCTTCCCTCGCAATTTTTAACGAGAATGAAAGCTATTTTTTAAGAAATAAAAATGTAGGTATTTTATTTTGTACTTTATAAATGCATTATTAAAATATAGATATTACTTTAGTTACGGAATATAATCTATCTACATTTTTTTAAATGTACATTTTTAAAAAAATTTAAAAAATGTAGATGGATTATATTTCGTACATAAGGAAAAGAATAGAAAGATAAATTTATTTTACTGCAATTGTGTAATTTGATAGAATTTTTAAATAAAATAATTGCTGTGCACTATCATTGTATATTACATGCTAAAGCCTGGTTTGGTAACTGAATGAGTTGCACGTGGGACTTATATTAGACAGTATAAAGTGGATTTCGAATGACTATAAGCAGATAAGTCAGAAAAAAATTAAAGATCCTCCCCAGACTGAGTACATGCGTTTTTCAGGGTTTATTTCATTCATATAAAAATAAATATTTAGAAATAGTTTATTTTGTGATTAAAAATGACTCTTTAAGCAATATAGTTGTTCCTGTTGTTGTTGCTTACGACACTTGGACAAGCCAAGCTCGCTTTTGCCTTTGGCAGTGTGAATTAAGTCAATAGGGAGCGTCTTTCGTTTGGATCAGAGCACCACGAAGGTGAAAGTACGACTTTTGCTCTTTTTAAGGTGGCTCGTCATTATGAACCACGGTCAGGTGACGAGGCCACACCTGAGCTGGCACCCTCCACACCACATCCACGCCACACCAGCGGAAGGACTTTGGACGTCACAGATGAACGTGGACACTTCCCCGACTCACGGAGTTCCAGCAACCCAGTGAAGGAGAGTACACCGTGGTCACCCTCCCAACCACTGCCCGTGGCCAATGATGCTTCACTTTGCTGAGCTTACGGGAAGCGGCATGAAGCTACTGAGCCACTGAAGCTCCCGTCCCTTGTAAGACTGAAGAGTGAAAACTCGACTTGAATCACTTTAAGTTACCGGGATTTCCCGACAGTACAGTCAGTTATCTGGTATTCGGAAGATCTATGATTCTCCCATAAGAACATCGATACCAACTTCTACAACATAAAATGAAATAATATCTTTGAACAAGGCAAGGTAGACTCATTTTATCACCCCTTTAGTACATCCGTAAAACTGAGTACCAATCATACTTTGGCAATGAACACGCACTGTCAACTTAATGCAAAACCCCCTGACGAGGCATATGCTTCACATAGCAGGGCACGCGGTCATAAAAACAGATGCGGGCATTGCAAGCTTTGGCGCTCCACGTGAAGCCTTATGAGTTAAGTTTAAAATGAAAAATATCAGATGATAGAATAAATGAGAACGAAAGATACATGAAAACGAGTTCGTAAAAAAAGATTTTTCAATTCTTTTTTTGTAAATGGGAATTAAAAAAATATAATTGGGACTCAAAACGTATGCCGATTGCAAATCAAAATGTCCATTTCCTTTGTCATTGATTTGTGGGTTTCCTTACCCTAAGTATTTTATGGTTCAATACACAATTACTTTCCAGAATGACGTTTTATAGACAGCGGGTCGTATTCACGTGTCGCAAAAGAGGCAATCCAGAAAATTCTCAAGCACTCACCCCGATGAACGTGCATGCAAAAACACAATAATGCCATTGATCAACAGTCGATAAAACGATCCCGGGACCTTTCGCTTTGAAGAGCGGTGGGACCTTGCGCCATAAAACCCAACCAACCCACTTGAAGAACGGTGCTCTACCACTAAACCACGGTTAACTTACGGCCGATCCCTTACAATTTTTTCGGTATGAATCCAATTATTCATTTGACTTGCTTTGTTGCCTTTAAATCTCGCCAAAGTGATGTTTCATTTATTTAAGGAAAGTATAAACACATCCTTATATTTCAATTTCCTCTTTCTTTTTTAAACATTTGAATTACAGATCAAATGAAGGAAGAGCGGAATTAAGGCAAACATCTATTTCAAACAAACACCGTCAATTTTTTTCTTCCTCGAAGCAACTCGAGACAAATTTCGTTGCAATCCCCCCAATTTAATTCGTGAAAATCCTTCAGACTTTATAAGCCCTGACAGCTTCACGTGTTTCTGAAGAACTTTTTCAATTCGATTTCTACTCAATTTTATAAGAAAGGAGTCTTACTTTTAAAGAGAGTTTGAGCAGAACAACGTTGCCATGGTAGCGAGGTTGTTTTGACATTAATAAAATGAGAATATATATCAGTTATTATCTTTTTTCTTCCCTGTTTACGTTTTGCAAACGCAGATTTCCAGCGAATTTCTTTTTTTTTTTTAAAGACTTATGTGAACGTTGACTATTTAGTTTTGTTCAAATCGTAAAAAGAGTTCTCAGTTGTTCCCCCCTTCCTCCCCAACCCTAAAATCTTACTTTTTCTCTCGGTCAGATTTTACATTTTAAACTGAAAATAAAATTAGTTTTCCTGTTATCCTAAAGAACCATTTTCAGCTTCCTTTTGCCTAATTGATGACTGAATGTTTTGCGCAATTGCCTTCCATTCAATGGTTTATAGGTTCGAGTCTCATATTGGTCACGCATGTCTGTAGTGGATCAGAATCCACTTTAATTGTAGGTCACAGTCACATTAATTTACAAGTGCAAAAGATGATCGTAAAGCGGCAAAAACTAAACAACAAAATCAACATTCCAACTGAAAAAACTGAATACAACCAACCGTCTTACACCTTCATACATATTCATGGGCAGAGATCGACATGGGATCTGGCACTTTCCTTTTACAACCGTACCACACCAGCGGAGGAACACTGATTATCACGAAATAATTTCAACATGCGTATAACTTCTCAAACTGATTGCATCATGCCGGTTCGGGTAAAAAGCTCGCGACTACTCGTCACCAGATGCCTGTCAACTACTGATGGAAGTGTCAGCTAAGTGATAGCACCTCATTCTTCCAATGGAGGGTCTCAAGTTAGATCCCCAACTATTGCTGGAAGAAAATCCGGCAACAGTTGAAACAGATATCACGAGACGTTGAACATTCATAGGAGCTCTTAACACGACGTTGAAATCAGGATCAAGTATCAAACCTGCAACTCTTAAATACGCTCTTCTTCCCTCCCCCTTTTTGTTCATTAATTGGAATGAGAGCTTTATCTAATTTATAATAGTGGACCTCATAGTCTGAAGTCTTAATAACAAGACAATTTAGGTCATCAACATTCCGTCCGGAAGGATTGGGTTCGATTCCCAATGCCGCCAAAGACCCACCGAGTACATGCCATATACGCGCTGGTTAAATCTGCGGAATCAAAAGTCTTGTGGTCAATCGTTCAGTGTAATGGCTTGCAGAAATTTTCCTCCCTCTCCAGATCGAAGTCCAAATGGAGGGAGTGGTTCCTTTGGTGGTGCCATCTATCGGAGGAGTGCTTAGAGCAAAGTCGTACTTTTACCTTCGTCGTGCTCCGGTTAATATGAAAGACGCACCTTTCTGACTTCATTTCGCACAGCCGTCGGCTAGCAAGCTGAGCTTGTCCAAGTGTCATCAATAACAATAACACAACAACTGGACAATTTAAATATCATATCGATTTTTCACCCTGACACCACGTAGCGAACAGCATAACTGCTCAAGGTTCTTCGAGACAGTATAGAGTCCGCCATGTAGGTACGAAGCTGAGTTGTTGGCGCTTTTTTCATTCGGTTCAACAGATCGTGGGATCAAATCTCACCTCGGGATTAGACGTTCTGAGTGTTTTGGAATCCCCTTTAAGCAATAGTTCCTGGTGTAATTAGCCCCCGTGTACAAAATATTACTTTTGATCAACAAAAATACCAAAACAAGGATCGCCTTTTGCTCCCATACGTGCAGAACCTTTTTGTGGGATCCATTTGAAGACCGCAAAAACCAATGTTCTTATATGGGAAACACGGAAGATGGATGAAGCTTGGCTCAACACTCCTGGTCAAACACACGCTAAAAGTATGATCTGTGGATCATCAGTGAGGATTGCCTCTGAAATTCTAAGATTCTCTAGGCAGAAGATACGTTTAATCGTAGGCTTCATAACTGGGCACTACTATTTCAGAAAACACCTCCATAAAATGGGACAGCAAGACCCTACCTGCAAGAAATGTCATACGCAAGAGGAAACGGCCAAGCCTATCATTGACGAAGGCGAGGCTCTTGCCCTCCCTAGATGAACTTCTTTAGGCATCATCCCTACTAGAGAGTGACACCTAGACTCCATGAAAGGGTTATCGGACTTTATGAATAAAGTGGGTGACCAGAGCCACTGGAACTAGGAAACAGTGGGTTTGGAGTGAATAGTACAAAATGCTGATCAAATCAGAGGTACCCAATGACATATAAACCCAACTCTAAGAAGAAGAACAGAAATACCATTAACCAACAAAACTACCACGTAAGTTGCTTGATGAAAGGATATTTAATAGGAAATGGGCTGAATCCACGTGTCACAAGGGTGAAAACCCGGAAGCAATTTTTTAACAGAAGTACATGAAGATGATAAATGCGCAACATCCATCTCCTGCTGTTCAGCAGTGGCTAAGATTGAGCCTGAAACTTCCACTCTAAAAAAAGGAGCTGTCCTATTGCTGTTGCACGGTTAGCCCTTGATCTTTGTGTTTGCAGAAGTCATTGTATCATGTATCGCACTGCACCTTTTAAAATTGATTTGTCCAATTAGTGTTTTACATTCTGCAAAGCGTTGCGGAAAATAATCACTAACTCCCTCATCTCATTATTGAAATCTGTATTTTTAGAATATATTGTTACCCTTTGCAATGGTGTACGAAAAATTGGAAAATTCACAGCTTTTTTCATAGCTTAGATATAAAAGTAAAAGTTTATGAACACAGTAATAATTAAAATGATATATGAAAGTAATAAAAATTTAAATCGTCCCTTTGCCGTCCTATTTTCAACGTGTTCAGTTTTGGAAGCAATATCGCTGAATATTAGAAAACTAATTACTTAGAACAACAAGTAATTTTCATGATTTTGAAAACTTTTACAAACTGAAAAATTATAACTAAAAATACAGAGAGTATTAACACATTTTTAGAACGATTTTGGGGCCGTTTAATTAATGTTTAAAATGTAAAGACTATTTTTTAAATATTCGATCTGATAGCATTTTTTTCTGGACTATAAGTTTGCATCGTGATTTCTATGATAGAAGAGCTTTTCGTAAAATTTCCAGGGGTATTGCTTTCCATTCCTCTTCCACTACTTTCCAGAGTCCATCCATCGTAGTGGGTTTGTGTTTAGAAAGAGCTCTTTTCAACAGACCAAAGGCACAATAGTCCATAGGTGAAATGTCAGGGGACTTCACAGGAATATGTTGAAAAGGTATGTATGCAATAACTGCATTAGTCTTCATTTTTTCAAGGAATGCAGCGGTAGTTTTCGAAGAATGACTTGTAGCTTTGTCTTGTTGATGTTTCACTTTTTGAAAGTCTTTGGGATAAAGAAGTGGAATTTTTTCTGTAAGTATTGGACGTAAAACTTTCTGATGATAGTATGATGAGTTGATTTTAAAAAATTTTCTACTCTTTTTATTTTTAACCTTCCATTGTAGAAGAAATCTGCGATTATCATAAGCCCCTTACTGAAACTTTCTTTACATCGACTGAATCAGGTGTGTAAATTTTTTCTCCTCGTTTCCTATAGTAAATAAACTTTTTTTTTTGCAGTCATTTAGGTAAACCCATGCTCCATCAAGGGTCACAATGTATTTCCATTTATCTCCTGCTAAATGGTTTTCATACAGGATTCTACAAAATGTTTTGCGTTGAGCCACATGTCTCGGCAAAAGCTGGTGAACATTATGTTTTTTAGCTTTTTTAAGTTGTATATCTTGATTTGTTATTTTATTTATTGTTGCTACACATGTATCTAAAGACTTTGCAATTGATTTCTGTGTTGATGGATTTTCTCTTGTTACCTGCGATTTCACTTTAGGAACATTTGAAACAGTCCGTACTTTTTCCGGATATTCGTTTGTAGTCTTCTTTCCATGCAGAAGTAATGATTGACGGTTGTTACCTGTCCGATTAATTAATGTTGCTTATTTTGAACATAGAAATTTTAATACCATGCATTTTACAACGCTTTTGAATCCTGGAATAAGAATATTTCTCTTCGGAAAGCGCAGAAACATATCCCTCAGTCCACAGCTTGTTTACATGCGACAGTTTGAAAGAAGAATAAATTTAAAAGTAGCCGACGATATTTCTTATTTCAAATAATAAGCTGTTGCCAAAAATTTTTATTTCAAAACATTTACTTTTATAAAATTCTTAATCGAAATCGTTCTAAAAATGTGTTAATACCCTCTGTACTTTCTTGTTACTGGTATAATCACGAATGGACTTTTTCTCGTCGCCGGTGACATTCACAGTGACGCCAGACATTCGGTAGTGAACTTCGCCTTGTTTGCTGCCACTCGAAGAATGCGATTGGAGAGCAGTTAGCAAATTCGTCGACAAGTCTTATTGGCGATGCCGTCTCAATACAATGTGTGAGGTAGATGAAGTGCACTCTGACATCATGAATATTTTAAACCTATGATAATTTTTATAAGTGGCGTAAGCATGATCTCTAACAGGAACGAAAGAAACAACCCCTTTATGGTAAATAAAATTAACATAAATGTACTAATTCGATGAAAAATATCATTTTAAGAGAGCTGAAATTTTTAATGATATTCAATAAACTTATTTTAGTAAATAGTAACACATAACTGTATATTGATATTCTATCACGTTAAATTCAATTTATTATGATAGAAAAAGTTTTGAAATTTATTAGTATTGAGTTTGTGAAATGTATTGCCCTTTTTGTCTTGAAATTATTTACTTTCTTAATTAAAAAAATATGTTAAGTAGGATGAGATCGCTGAATGAAATTAAATTTGAAAGAAAATTGCATAAGTTAAGTATTCACCAGCAATAAATTCACCAGCACACACAAGGCACATAGTCTAAATTTTTAAATTCATTAGTTTTCAGCTTACGAGATCTTGTGTTAGGTTGTCAAATTTGAAATGAGTTGCTCATCTAAATGAAAACATTTGTTTTATTAAATTACCTTAAGCTGGTAAAGATGTCGCTGTTCAATTTAATGTAAGAAAATTATTATGTAATTTAATATAAGCATTTGTTAATAATATTATTAGAAAATTGGAAAATTTTTAAGTTTGGAATTTATTAATATATTTCATATTATATATACAGCTTATTAGTTTGCCACATCGTTTGTTATAAAGTTAATAATTTCAGTATAAATTAAAAAAATTGGTATTAGATGACGTTAATTTAAATGATAAATCGCCATTAATTTGATTCTGGGTAATTATTATAGAATATAAAATAATATTAATAAAGTAACAAATTTGATTATTATAGACAAACTGCAAGTTAAAGTACTCATAATACAAATGAGCATTTCGACTAAAATTTACGATATTATATGGTTACAATGTTATTTTTTAATTATATTTTTATCTTAATAAAAAAAGTTTAAATTTCATTTGAGGCCAAAAATGCAAAATTGAATTATCGCCAGGAAGTAGAAGATAGAATTTATTCGCAATTCCTATGAATATCTTGCGTTTATTTTATATTATACGCTCTAAATGCAAAATGAATGTATTTTTTTACAAGCATGTCTTATTATGTCAGAATAAAACTAATGTCTCAAATTTTTGACATGGTTAAGCCAAAAGTTAAATCGGAAAAAGATTTGACAATCAAAAACATTCTGTCGTAACAATTTGTCGCCAAATCTACTGTGCTTAATGATACTCGCCAGCTTCGTCTAACTGTAACTTCAACTAAAAGAACTTTGTCGCTTCATAGATCACCAAGATCTGCTGTGCGGTCTTTTGTCAAAAAGACTAACGACTGAATTCCGCCATTAAGGTGGCACACACGAAAACTTTTCTGTCCCCTTGGAGGACAGACAGGAACCATCGATTTTCGGAGCAGATCGAATCGTCTGCCTTTCTTGTTATGCTTTCTGATTTGAGTTGAGGACCATTAGTGACGGACTCCGGCCTCCTATTAAATCGCTATGTTTTGTGTTGAGAAAGCTTTCAGCTGAGCTTTAATATTGTTTGATGGTTATAAGTTTCTCGAAAAGCAAAAAAAAAAAAAGTTATCGATCTATCCATCTTTTAATCATCCATCTCTGCTGTCCTAAATGTTTCGCTGTCTTTTTTTCCGTTCCCATTCTCATGTGTATTTAATGGCGCGTGAATAACGAGAAAATAAAAGAAAATTTCGAAACTTTGTTGTGTAAGAATAAAAATGAAGTTTTTGGAAAATTTGATTTTGTTAATTTGTTCACGAGTCTGTGATTTTTTTAAAGCAAGGTAAAATGATTTTCCTTATTAAATTGTTAAAAGAATGTTATAAATTTCCTATGGCCCACTTTGCGAAAAACTTTCACGCATTCATATAAGTTAAATTTTAAAGTATTTATCTTTTTTAAAAGAAAATATGGTATACTTCATTCTAATGCCCTTTTGTGGATGTAATGCAGGAGTTTGAGTAAAGTGTGCGTTGTTAACCTCGCTAATGAAGGCAATAAAGACGAGAGATAGGCTGCCTAGCAGTTGGGGTGGTCGGATATTGTCCTGTGAGGAAACACATTGCAGTTACTTAATGGATTTCACGGGGGAGGAACACATATTTAAGAATAGTTTGACCAATCGTATCATTACATTGAGTTAAAAGAGAGGAGGAAACATTCTTAATTAGAAATCATTAAAGAATGATAACAAGAATCAGTTTAAGTCAGTGGGTACAACCTTGAAACTTGTGTTCAATTCAGTTAAAATACACTTATACATTGAAAAATGGTTTTTACAATTAAAAACGGTACTTTTCCGTTTCGCCGGCGCAAATCTCGCCAAGCGAAAATGAAGTCGTCAATTGGCGACAACACATAGTATACACATAAAAATTTTTAAATAATGTTGTTTTACATAAAATTTTTTAAATTTATTTATTTAATTGTTGTTCTCGTGTTCACGCTATGCGTGGAATGATGGATGCCAGAGCTTCAATTTATTTACTTATTATATTAGATTACAATTTATCGGGTGATGCTTATTTCAAAATCTTATTATTATTTTTTAATATTTTTATGTGAATTTGTTACGATTATTATTTTTTTAAGATATATTTTTAAAATCTGATTTTTTCTAGAGAGATTTTCTGATTTTTTCTAGAGAGATTTTATGAGAGAATTATTAAATTTGTATATATGGCAACATAGCATAAAATTATGAAATGGAAAAAAAGTGTCGAAATTAAATCGTTGATAGTAAAAGGCCGTTACTAGTTTTGGAAACGTAGCAGTAAGAGGTTTCCAGCGGAGATATTCCCTCTAGCACCGGTTGTATCGTTTTTGGCGACTTTATCGCCAGCGCCGGCGAAACGGAAAAGTACCTTAAAAACCGAAGAAATATTAAAATAAAACATTTCACACTATTGTGATAGGAAATTAGCCTATTCATATAGATTAATTCTACAGGGGGGTACCATTACAAAATTATAAACATTATTTGTCTTAAAATACCTCCGATAAATCGGAAATATTCAATTTTTGGGCAAAAATGCGCAAAAACGCCCCTTTTACTAACTAAATGAGCATTTGGCGAGGTTTTTGGTGTATGGGTGAGAAATAGATACTTTTTTGAAAAAATTCATCACCTATGCTCTAAGACCAATATTGAGTGAGATAGCTTAGAACCTTCTAGAAACTTGCCGAAACTCGTAGATTTTCACGCCAAGTCGGGTATAAATACAGCCACTCGTATCAGAATATTTAGTAAATACTCTGGGCAGAGAAGCCGCTGAGTTAGTGAACACGATCATTCTTGATTGCTAATCTAGTGCATAGAAACTGTTTCTGGCTGTATCAGCAGTAATGGAGCTTTGTAATTGTAATTTCCACAAATGGAATTTCTTGCATTTAGTTGAATTTACTACGAATAAGTCTGGTGATTTTTAAGATATTATGTAGTGTTGTTGCTTATTCCCAACTGGCGTGACAGTACCATCACACCAGCCCCATGAATCCAAAAATAGTCAGTCTCTCAAGCACCACCTCCGGTCTCAACCCCATGTCCCCTCTCCCACACCCAATGCACTGAAAAATATGAGATGGGGAGGCCTGAACCACTCGACATTTGGGACAGAGAGGGTAGACCTGTATCAAAACTTTCTAACCCAAGATTCATGAAAAGTGGGGTGTAAGAGCAGCTTCTGTTGGTACAGAGTACCTGGAGCACCCAAGGCAGAACCCAAGGGTAGAAGTCTGACTTTGCTCGTTGCCCCAGGCCTTAGCTGGACATATGGAGTGGCCTTCACGCCTTGGGTGGCCTTCACTACCAGGAGATTACTCTCCCGACGTTCTTCACCCACTCCGCCCAGGAACACCCCCTCACCGGCAACTAGTGCACACTATGAGGCAACCTGGGGGACTTGAGGGGGTTAAGATATTATTATATCGATTATCAACCTACATGAATTCTGAA
Organism: Latrodectus hesperus; assembly: GCA_037975125.1. Lineage (NCBI taxonomy): Eukaryota > Metazoa > Arthropoda > Arachnida > Araneae > Theridiidae > Latrodectus > Latrodectus hesperus. The sequence goes on along the minus strand of CM075858.1, from coordinate 1,958,550 downwards.
GCTTGGTATAGTACAATATTGAATCAGACACAGCGGAATAAATACAGCTAAACGGATAAGAAACCTGATAACCGCAATCGTTATATCACTAGACACTGTGGTGACGATGAAAGTTAACACGTTTGATACCTGACTCAACTGCAATTCGTCAATGTATTGAGTGAGATTTGAGACGATAAGCTTTCATACTATCTACTCCTGTTTTATTTATGTTGTTCAGTTTGACACCGTGTATCGAATACTCATGCATGTATCACAAGGCCCATAATAGACACGTATCGCAAGGAAAGAAATATGGAAAACTCCCAGGCACCCACCTGGAAAGATGATGGCGGTTAGATATCCCGCTTCTCATCTTCGACTGGGCTAAAGGCCTTCCACTGCCCATTCATCGCACCGATTGAAGTGTGGAGAAGAGAATACATTTGTCATTTGGTCGTGGCTTAAGAAGAAGAAATACCCAATGGACACACAAATAAATGGTTTCATTTAGTAGTAAATCACATTCTCAGATTAACTGTGGTATTCATTTTATTACAAAAAATATAATTTAGGAGAAAAATGAGTTTTTGTACAGTGCTCCCATATGGTACATGAAACCTCTGATTCCCGCTAAGTTTGATTTGTAATAAAATGAATACCACAATTTGTCTGAGAATGTGATTTATTACTAAATGAAACCATTTATTTGTATGTCCATTGGGTATTTCTTAAGATATAAGCCATTACATTTATTAAAAGTATAGATTAAATATTTTTATTTTGGTAAAGTCGTGCAAGTAATGCTTTTTTATATATTCTTAATTTAAATTTATCTGAATGAATAAATACCGAATAGGTAGAAGAATGTCTAGCTCCCTGGATTTCATTTCAACAGTTCGGGGGTTCGATTCCCATCTCTGGACGTGCAGGATTGCACGTTCAGAGTTCTGATGATGAAACCCCTGAAATGATAGCTCATCGAGGTTTGCGTTGAGAAACAAACGCAATCGTGAAGCAACAATGCAGTTCTGAAGCACTCAACCCCGCACCGGATGCCAAGAGTTCAAAATACATCTCAAATTTTCAGGTATTCTAAATTTCTGATGTGTTTTGTGAAAAACTCAATCCTACTCAATGCGAGCTATACGCCTACGAGCATAAAGCTCCAAAACTGCTTCTGTCATATTACTACTACTACAAAATCAAATTTTTATTTTGTTTCTTCATTAAAAATCAATTTGTTTCTCTCGAGATAAATATCCAAAAAGAAATATCTTTTTTAAAAGTGACATAAAAAAAAAACATTTTTATCTATATATTTAACCCCACAGGAGTTAATAATTTGTTTTGCTTATCTAAAATAACTTATTCTTAATCTACGCTTTCTGAAAAATGCTCAAAAACTAAATCAATTTTTCTTTCCTAATAAGAAAAGCGCCATCGATAGCGTATCTTGCTCAACCCCCCTCTTCGGGAAAACACCGGAGCAGGAAAAAACGCACCGCTGGCGGGGAAGTGGGAGGGGCGTCGATCACCCCAGTTATTAAAATATCCAGGGATCTAATTATAGGACAAAGGAGTTGGGGGAGTCGACGGCATTTTTCACCACGAGGGGAGTAGAGGGGGAGGAGTGTAATCTTCAATATTAATTAAAACATGTTTTCGTTTTGAAACTCAATTTCTTATATAAAAATGTGTACAAACAGAAATGTTCGATGAGGGATCGTTTGCCAATTTTCAAATGTAATTTTTCGTCCTTCACTAGTTTTATTCCTTGTTCATTACAGAGAAATTTAGAAATTTATGAATATTTACACATATTGTGTTCGCATTATTTATCAACATTGAATATTCCACAATTTCGATATTGTCAAATCGTGACGTTTCGTAAGAAGTCTGTGGTAGTCTAGGGGTTAGGGCATCCACCTTCCATCCGGAAATGCTGGGTTCGATTCCCAATGCCGCCAAAGACCCACCGAGTACATGCCATATACGCGCTGGTTAAATCTGCGGAATCAAAAGTCTTGTGGTCAATCGTTCAGTGTAATGGCTTGCAGAAAATTTCCTCCCTCTCCAGATCAATGTCAAAATGGAGGGAGTGGTTTCTCTGGTGGTGCCATCTATCGGAGGAGTGCTTAGAGAAAAGTCGTACTTTCACCTTCGTGTTGCTCCGGTTAATATGAAAGACGCACCCTCCTGACTTCATAGCCGTCGGTTAGCAAGCTGAGCTTGTCGAAGTGTCACCAATAACAATAACACAACAACTGGGCAATTCAAATATCATATCGACTTTCCACCCTGACACCACGTGGCGAACAGCATGACTGCTCAAGGCTCTTCGAGACAGTATAGAGTCCGCCATGTAAGTACGAAGCCGAGTTGTCTAGACAAATGAGTAGCTGTTTCTGGCCTTGTTGTGGCGTAGGGTTCATCTTGTGTACCCGCCACTGGATTAAAAAAAATGATTTTTACGTGCGATGCATTCATCCGAGCGAAAATTTGTAATCATATTGTATTCCGAAGGGAATAAGAGGAGATATTTCACTGAAAACATTGGGATTCTCAAAGCAGTGCAACTTTAGCACCTGAAGTGCTGCAGGAACTAACTTTTTGATTGCTGATATTGTGAAACGTATATAGATCAACGTTTATTCATTTATTTTTAAAAAATTGATTGGCAATCATTGGGAAAGACACGAATGTAATAAGAATTATGAAAGGTATTATGAAGCAGAATAATCTGTTCGTACATAATCTATAATAAATCAGAGTAATTTATTGCGGGAAAATGATAATGAATCTAAGAGTTTTTGTGAAGAAAGTGATAATGAATCAGAGAATTATATTTTTTATAAGAAAGTCGTAACGAAGAAGAAAAAAAATAAAAACCTAATGAGAAAATGGATAACTATGATTAAGAAATTAAAGGTGAATCAGAGAATAGTAAAATTCAGCATTACATTCATGTACATGAGTGAAATCAGAGAACGGTCAAACAGAATATAGAAAATAGTTGACAAAGATTCAAAAGATAGTAATGAATCAGTGAAATAGAATGTCATAAGAAATTACTTGACTAAGCTGCAGAAGATAGTAATGTATGTGTGTGAATTAGAGAATTATGTTAACGAAAATTATATTGAAGCAAGAAAATATGATGAAACAAATTTGAGAATTACACTGTAGAAATAAATTGGAATCAGATAATTAGAAACCTGAGATTAAAAAGCTGATATATATCTATATATATATATATAATATATGAATATATATATATATATATATATATATATATATAATATATGATATATATATATATATATATATATATATATATATATATATATATATATATATATATATATATATATATATATATATATATATATATATATATATATATATATATATATATATATAATAACGCTGGCTTAGTAGCAGCGTTTCACGCTCCCATGACACAGGTCCGAGGTTCGATCCTCGGGCTGGGCAAGGTTGACTCAGCCTTCCTTTCATCCCTTCAGTGGGTCGATTCACTGAGTACCAAGAATGCTTAGGAACTCAACACTGGGGGTCTTACGTTAGGCTGACCACCTAACTGGGACATATGCTTCACACCACAGGGCTCTCGGTTATGAAAACAGTTATGGGCACTGTAGGCCTTGGCCTACATGGGCTGTCGTGCCATGGAGTTTAGTTAGTTTTATATATATATATATATATATATATATATATATATATATATATATATATATATATATATATATATATATATATATATATATATATATATATATATATATATATATATATATATATATATATATATATATATATATATATATATATATATATATATATATATATATATCTGCGTTCTAACTTAGTTCTGCTAGAAATAACAGTAAACCAACAAAGGAAGAAAAAATAACAAGAATATATTCGTTGAATGTTTGATTACATTACATAATGGATTACATTTTGTAGCAGTGTTGAATGATGATGCTACAAATTAGATGCATTTAGAAAAATTTATCTCTAACAATGATTCAAAATTAGATGACTGGTATAAAAAATAAAGTTGATTTCTTTTAAATAATTGTTTTTTGACACGATGTTTCGTGCTTATTCACTTCTCAAAAATACTTCAAAAGAAACATGATATTCAAGCTATTACACTGTACAATTAATACATTCCAAATGATAAAGGAGATATCCTATATTTTTTTTGGACATGGCATTCTCAGAGGTTCCATTTGGTAATTAAATGATGTCTTGGCGTCAGTCTTTTGGCGACGTAATTAACCGCTTTTGTTTGGCGTAGAGAAGAAAGACGACAGCCTGAGAGTGAGAATACAAAGGATGAGATAATTAGAATTCCTCACTCTGGAAAAGTTTGCGACAAAACCTGCGCGACCGAAATCGTAATTAAGGAAACCCCTTTTGTGTATTGTTCCATGCAGTTTTCTTCCAAAAGATCATCTATTTTAGGCAAGCAGCCCGAAAGTGAATAATTTTTATCATGCGGCTGCAAATGTGATCATATTTTAAGAACAAAGTTTGTCACAGCATATTTCCTCAAGAAAGGCACGTGATATATTGGTATGAACACCTTCGAATTTCTTCTCCTTTTAGTCATATTACAACTCTTGTTGTTGCTTTCCTATGACACTTGGACAAGCCAAGCTCGCTTTTGCCTTTGGCAGTGCGAATTAAGTCAATAGAGAGCGTCTTTCGTTTGGGTCAGAGCACCACGAAGGTGAAAGTATGACTTTTGCTCTTTTTAAGTTGCCTCGTCATGTTGAACCATGATCAGGTGACGAGGCCACACCTGAGCTGGCACCCTCCTCTCAACACCACATCAGTGGAAGGACTTTGGACGTCACAGATGAACGTGGACACGTCTACAACCCACGGAGTTCCAGCAACCCAGTGAAGGAGAGTACACCGTGGTCACCCTCCCAACCACTGCCCACGGCAAATGATGCTTCACTTTGCTGAGCTTGCGGGAAGCGGCGTGAAGCTACTGAGCCAAATAACCGCCATCACAAAACGATAACTGGGGGAGTACAGTAAGGGGCCTTCTTCCTTGTTTCTGTATTACGAGGACTCCCACCCCAAAACTTACACCTAATTAGTAAACTCTTGGCTTGGTGGAGAGTAGTATGCCAAAGTACAAAAATAGGAAGATAATATTCATGCTGGTCATATCTAAAAAGAATGTGTTCAATGCTCTCTAGCGAGAAATATCATTGACAAAACATAGTAAAAATTTAGTGAGCCTAATGTGTAAAAAATGCAATGCTGGGCAAACATTTATTTGCATTCATCATGTATCTGTGTACTTTTCAGATTCCTACATTTTTTTCTACTGTCCCCTAGAAGTGACATTTGGAACTAATTTTATTTCATAAATTCTAAGTTCAGCCTACATGTATTCAACAAAATTTATTACATTTCATCTAATGAATTAGCCTGTAGAGGGCGCTGAACAACTCACTTTAATTTATGATCATGTTTATGTTCATATATGCATTATTAGTTTTTATTTAAAATGATTTCACGAATTTTATCATACTGAGCTCGTTTTCAATTCTGAAAAAACACTTTTTGGCAGATGCTTCTTCTGTGTAAGGAAGTTATTTACAATGATTATATTTCACATTCTCTGAATATTTTTTAGAAGTTTCACTCTATGAGACATTTTAAATTCTAAAATTTTCTAGTACTTGAAGCTTGTTTCTCAGAATTTTCAATCTAGCAAGAACATATATTTAAGTATTTTATCAGCTTCACAATAGAAAATTTGAAATCATAAAGTCATCGACAAAATTTGAAATTATAGTTTGAATTCTTGAAGAGTAGAAAAATCTTCTTACGTTTCTTTATAATGTAACTTCGGGTGTATTTTCGAATTTGCAACAATTACGTAATCTTACTTAAGTACTCAATAAACTATTTCCAAAAATTTTTTCTTAAATTGCTTGTTTGTATTTTGAAATACGAAAATAATTTTGAAATTTATTTTAAAAAAGCTATACTGTGCAAAACTTTTTGTGGTCCGCAAAATATTTTTCAGAGTAGTACACATTTTTTGTTGTAAAAAGTTAAAATTTTTAGTTTAAATAAATTAATTTAATCCTCTTTTTGGGATCAATTTGTACTTCCTAAATTTTTCAAAAGAAAATATATCAACATCGAAACGACTCTCTTTATGGTATCTGTTTCATTTTTAGATAAATTTCGAGAATTTAGAAAAATATATAACATATAAAAAATATATATTTATGTTACGCTTTCATATTGTTATTATAAGTTTCATTTTCAATTCTGTCTTTGCATTTTTCTACCTATATTCTTTACACATATATATGTCTACGATTTCAAAGTATTCACTTTTTGATTTTGTATAAATAAAAGTCACAAATTATACGTCACAACAAATGTTGCCAGCGGAAAACGTTTCTTCATAAAGCCATTCTTTAATTATGACAAGTCTTGTTGCCATTCAAATTAAAAAATATCTAACTTTCTGCTTGTAATTTATAATTGCTTTTTCCGCTGCAAATTCGCCTGATTTTCTAAGATTTTCTAAATTAAAAGTAAACTTTTTCAGAGTAGTTTATGTGGATTATTAATGGCTTCACGTAGTTTCCTTAACTTTAGATGTATTTTTTTCCCCTTCTGTATTTTATCTTTTGGCACAATTTCTACTCGGCTGAGATTTTTCATTTTGGATTTATGGCTCAGCGGAATGACCTCATTAAAAAAGAACGAGAAGAGGGAATAATAAAGGGAAATGCAATTTATGTCTTCCCCAGCGAGAAAGCTTGATTTTTCCCTTCTCGCCTTCCTTGCTTCGAATAAAAATAAAGAGGGATTCCCTACCAGAGCTTAATGCTTTGATGCCAGATGTAAAATACAAAAACATCGTTTGCGAGAAAATAAAAATAAAAATGAAAACGAGAGCAATTTTTATTAGATCTGCATGTGTGTGTTTGGGGATTTTCACCTGCTTTTTTTTAAAAAAAAAATAATTTTAATGAAATGAAACTGGAGAAGAGTATAAATTTTGAAAGAGGGGGTAGGTAGGAAACAATTTTCAAAGCTCACAGAACCGGAAGAATGCAGCTGCTAGATTTGTGTGTCATGAAGAATACGAGTTTCCTTTTCAAATCAATTCACTTCCAAAGCATGAATCATTATTACTTTTTTTTATTTTCGCAAGGATGCTTGGGAAAAAATGAGCTATTAATATTTACAAAAGGAAAAAAATGTTGAGTTTACGATGAAAACAAGTCCATTAAAGCGAAGTGGATGAGGCGTGCGAGGAAAATGGCGAAGATATATTTGTAGTATTGATCCACAACGCAGTTGCATCTTTTTGTTCGCGCCGAGGGATGACAGTACCTTGCAATCTGTGGAATTGGAAGAGCCTTAATGCTTAACGGTACTCTTTTTATAGCTTAGACAGTTACAGTCCCGAATAATTCTCTTCGAAAAAAATTTTTTTGCAAGAAAAGGAATAAACATTTTTCTTTTTATTAGCTAATGCATAATACAACGACTTTTTTTAGCTCTAATTTACATACGTTTTTTTATCTTTTATTTGATTCAGTAAAAAAATGTTTTAAAGACATTTGCTTTCACGAAAGAATATATTTCTGAAATAATAAATTTTTCTGTAGCATTGTTGCAGGAAAAAGATATTTTCTAATTTGTATTTTCCTGTGATAAAACAATAGAATTTAATTTGCTCCTTCTGTACAAACTTCATTTTTAAACTGTTAGAAATTACAAAATATATTTTCTTGGGAAACTTGCAAAAATTTACAAAGAATTTAAGAAAGTGTTAAAAGTGATTGAAAATAAAAAGTTATTTATGCATATTCATCTGAATAAATTTTAGCAATGAAATTTCTATATATGACTTTAGACTAATTGCATTTAAAATTATACTTGATAGATTAAATACAAAAGTATGATTTTCATATCAAAATTGAATGCTGATTTGCTTCTTTGCCCCTTTACAATCGCTTTTTCTGCGGAAATGTACTCATAACATAGGAATCTATGGTTTGGTAATATTTGGTCTCATAATATAAATATTTTAATTTAAATAAATTAAACTAAACACAGTAGCAAGGCAGCCCACATGTGGGCCAAGACCTGCAATTCTCATATATTTTTTCCTGACCTGGGGTTGCGCAGGATGTGAAACACTTAGGTGGTCACCCTAACGTGAAACCCTAAGTACTTTAGTTCTCAAGCATGCTTGGTACTCAGTTCTATCCACCTACTGAAGGGATGAAAGGCTGAGTCAACCTTGCCCAGCCCGAGGAACGAACCTCGGACCTGTGTCTTGGGTGCTAATACTAAACACTGGCCTTCATAACAGCATAAATTACAAATTATATTCCATTCCTTATTGAAAAATGGCCAAATATAATTTTATGATAAAGGTAAAAAATTTACAATATTTTTTTATGAATTCCTCCTCTATTTTTATTTTTCTTCTTTTAATATTTTTATATTCTAAGGACACCTAAGACTTCAAATTTGGAAATGTGTCATAAGTTCAGTCTACATTGATGATACATATATGTGTGTGTCTGTGCGTGTGTGTAGGCGTGCTTGAGTGTTTGCGCACGTGCTATATTTATTTTGAATCTAATAATTAACGTCACAATGTAGGAGCAGTTCGTAGTGTCATGGCCACTAGAGACATAAGGCTCAATTAATTTACATTCGTTTAGCGAACAGATGTAATCTTGCGTTCATTATTGAATAAATGTTAATCATACTACGGTCATAGTGAATATAAAACCTTTCATTGTTATTAATTATGTTACATAATATATCTATACAAGGTACTTTTCCATTTCGCCGGCGCAGGTGATAAAGTCGCCAAAAATGATACAACCGGCGCTAGAGGGAAAATCTCAGCTGGTAACCTTCTTGCTACGTTTCCAAAACATGTGACGGCCTTTTACTATCAACAACTTTTTTCAACTCTTTTTTTTTTACATTTCATAATTTTATGCTAATTTACAAATGTAATAATTTCATAAAATCTCTCTTGAAAAAAATCGAATTTTAAAAATATAGCTTAAAAAATAATAATCGTAACATATTCACATAAAAAAATAAAAATAATCCATATTAAAAAAATATCCGAAAGATCCTTGAAAAATTTTTATATTATTTTAAAATGTTTATGCCTCCAAACTAAAAAAATTCTTATAGCTAACATTTATTAACATTTTTATGTGTATACTGTGTGTTGTCGCCAGTTGGTGACTTGATTGGTGCTTGGCGAGTTTTGCGCCTGTGAAATGGAAAAGTACCCGATACAAAATAAAAATTAATAACATTCATATTAATTTAGTGAAATTATTTCAGCGTTATTCATTATCGAATTATTTCATGACTCATAACGTACTTTTATACTGGTACACATCCAAAAGCAAGTCAGTGAAAGGGAAAAGAGTAGGGAATTTCCCAGTAACAAACTCGTCACCAGGGATTTCTAGATAACACATTTTGCAGAAAATCATTTTACAGCGTAAGATGAGACAGCAAACATTTAAAGTAATGTCACCCAATTAATGCCTTTAAACATTTATTTAACCAATCAGGTTTTCTACCTGAAGCGGTATTAGTTTAAAAAAAGTAAGCTTTCAAAAACAATAAAAAAACTAAATATACTGAAAGCTAGGAACTTCGATAATAATTTTTAAATCCCCAAATTTTTCTTTTACTTTACAAAATACTATAAAATTAATTACTTTTCTTAGAAGTATCATCATGTGATTATATTTATTCGTTCTAAAGTATAAATTATTTGTGTACAATTTACACACGAGCCTTTTTTTTTTTGAGTATTGAAATAATAACGGATTTGTGTGGAATAATTTTTTTTCGGGTTGGGGGGAAAACAAAAGCGCTTAAAACAATGACTCCGTAAAAATCGAGAGAAATAAAAAAATTTAAAAAAATCGTGCGTAAACAGGAGTCAGTTGTTCCCTCTACCAAAGCTATTAAGAAGTAGTCTCGTACAAACCTATTAATATACTGATATTTCCCCTCATTAACCCCCCCCACCCACACACCTTCATCTTGAGTTCAGAAATGGCAGTTTTATTTTCCCTCGGAATGGGGAAAAAGAAACGGAGTTGCCACCATGAATCGATCCGCTCGTTTAATTCTCCCCCTTTTTATATCCCTACTGCTTCAGTTCCATTTATTAATCGTTGTGGAGAGAGATAGAGGGCGCTGCGCTCATGATTAATTAATTAAGCGTCCGATGGCGTCTGTGGAGAAGCTAGCAGAAGAGTAAATTAAAAGAAAATTCCTTGCAACTTTTTAAGTTCATTAGCGTTGAGCAATTAATATTGTTTTTGATTCGACTTTTTTATTTGTGGATTTTTTTTTTCAAAATAAAAATAAAGTGGGTAACAAATATTTGCATGATGATTTAATTCTGTTATTATATTAAGCTGAGCAATTACTCAATAAGGATTTTCTGATTTCTTTGCCGTGCGTATTTGTGTTGTTGTTGTTGTTTACTAATGACACTTGGACAAGCCAAGCTCGCTATGCTATGCGAATTTAAGTCGATTGGGAGCGTCTTTCGTTTTAATCAGAGCACCATGAAGGTGAAAGTACGACTTTGCTCTACACACATGCCATAGGGACCCGTTTACAGGGTAGGCAACCATTCGCACCTTATTCATACAAGGAAAGGACAAAGACAGGATAGATAGAGAGAAAGTACATCCATGCCCGAACCGGGATTCGAACCCAGGACCTCCTTATCCGTAGTCAGGCATGCTGACCACTAGACAAGTTGGTCGGCATTTGTGTTTTTAATGCACATGAAATAATAAAGTTTACTTTTCCTTAATAAATACATAATTGACATTAATAAAATAAACATTAATAAATTAATAATTGAAAGTTAACACACAAAAATATTCTACAATTAGAAGGTTGAAGCGTCATCCTGTTAATAATGTAGGTTATATTGATGTTATTAAATCTTTAAACGAATTATTTCAATACTAATTTTGGACATTTTAGTGGACAGTTAAATAGCTGGAAGTTATTTTAAGGTTGTCCACTTAAATGGCCAAAGCAATATTCGATAAAAAATATCACAAAAATTACATAGTTGTTAAGGCCTAAAGTTGTTTAGGCTTCATTGAGAGAGAATAATCTTTTCTTAGACAGTGGGCCATATTTCCATTCACAAATGTATATGCACACACATTATTCCGCTGCTCTGTAGTGGCTGATATCGAACCCAGTTATTTTCTGCCCGAAAACGATCTCACCATTCACAACTACGGGGATTCCTAAATTAATTCAGAACTCATACAAAATAAAAAATAATAACGTTTTTTATAAATATTAAAATTAATTATTTTAACTTTAAAAGCATGTTTTAAATTTGAAGGCAAATTTAGGATTTTAACTTCAAAAGAAAATGCGTATGAATACCACATATTTCTGTTCAGAAGGTTGCAGATTCGATACCGGACTTAATTGATAATCGTTATACTGAGAGGATTTATATATATTCATTGTTAAGTATGGACACTTAGCTAGGGAAGAAGGGGATACCAGCTCAGTTATCGACTGCATCAATTCATTGAAAATTATTTTGTAATCCTACAGAATATTAAATTGATTGTAATTAAATTATTATGTCATCAAAAAGCAATAATTTCCCGTAGAAAATGTGAAACTCAAGTATTCATGTATTTAGACCTTTTGCATATATTAAACACTATTGTATTTCGAAATACGCAGCTCAAAACAATTAAAAGATATTGAGGTCGTGTGTTTATCTTGCACCTGTAGAATCATATGGTTGATAGATATTTTTTAATATCTAATGGCGGGCACAAGAGGGTTGAACCCTATGCCACAACAAGGCCAGAGACTGCTACTCATTTGTCGTTACCCAGCGGGCACCTGTGAACCAAGTCACTGAGGCGAGTAGCGTTACCCGCGCCATACCACCACAAACCCGTTTATTGGGCGGGCCACATTCATACAGCAGCACAGAAGAAAGGACAGTGAGAACACAGAAGGAAAGAAACATCCATGCCCGAACCGGGATTCGAACTCGGGACCTACAGCTTAGGAGTCAGGAACGCTAACCACTCAGCCAATCGGAAGGCGGTTGATAGATATTAAGTTAGTTAATACGTTCGTAACGTTTTTATTCAGGATAACTTCGAAGCAGGGTTCGAATGCTGGTTCGGGCACGGTTGTTCTCTTCTCTCTCTGTGGGTGTTTCTTTATCCCTTCATCTTCGGGGCGAAGATACCACACCCACTGGGTGGCCCCCTGTAAAAGATGCCATTTTCTTGCGCTTCCTTACCTCCTTGCGTTGAATAGGTATATCCTAAGGGCATTAGAAAAAAATATTAATTAATTATGTATTCGCCGTTGTTGTTTACGACCACTTCGTACCTCTTGGCCAATTTGAGGATGCTGCTCCGTCAGAAACTCTCCTGTCTGGTATCGAAGTTGCTAAACCAATTATCTTCATTGTCGAAAGTAACGCCTCTTCTATGGTTAGACAAGGAGTGTAAAAGATGGTAATCCTTCAGTGTAAGGTACGGAGAATATGTCGGGTGATGAAGGACTTCCCATTTGGAATCTTGGAGCGCGGCGTCGACCATTTATGCAACCTGGGGGTCTGAATTTTGTCGTATAAGAATATGGTTTGGTCTTGTCGATGGAGTCTTTTCATTCGAATAGTCTCTTTCAAGCGGTTTAATTGGGTTATGCAGAAATCCTCTTTAACCGTGACCCTGACATTCTTTTCGAGCATTCTCCGGTGAATCATGATCTTCATGGATAATAGATCATGGTCGTAACATAACGCTGCGTGGTTCTCGTTACGTTTCTGAGCTTCAACTTTGTACCCTGAGCATGTCGCCTTCAGGATATTTCACTGACACAAAATACCTGACAACACTTTTATTTGATACTAACATAGACAAACATTAATTACTAATACTAACATAAATTATAGATACATATATATATTTTGAGATACATATACCCGGAAGTGGGACTTTCCGCTACCCTTCCACCTACCAATTCACTGTTCCTTCTCCTCCTTGCCCACGCTTTCGCTTGTCTCAGTGCCCTCACAGTGGTTTTCTTTGGATATAGGTAAAGCCTGTCTCTCGGCTTTGACACACCTCCTGGAGCCACCAACTCATTTCTTTGCCCCATATTTATGTATGGGCTCCATTACTTAACCCCAGTGATGATTCGGTACAAAAAGCGTTGTTTATGACTGCGTGTTGCTCGATGGCGGACGATATGTTGAGAAGCAATGTGAAGGAGATTTTCTTTGTTGCTTTCTCGTGAAGCACCCCAGCTTCCAATTTTTCAGCAAATCCCGTTGAATGAAGATGGTTGTAAAATGTTTTATGTAATCCCAGTTATTTTGTTCGGCCAATTCACAACTTGTTTGGTCACCGTCTTCCTTAAAAAACGTGTCAAATTTAGAAGGTCTTCTCCAGCGGGTCGCATCGTCGACATCAAACTCTCCATTTTTGAACTTGGCAAACCATTTCCGTGCTGTAGTGTGTCACCTTCTCCGTATACGTTGCAAATGCTCCGGGCTGCTTCAGCAGCCTTTTGGACTCTATGTCTATCTTAATCGCACGAAAAAATTGTGATGGTTTCCCGAACCTGTCGTTTCCAGGATCGTTCAGTAATACCAAAATATCTTCTTTTTTTAACGACAGATTTATTTTACATTAACAAACATAACATATTTATGCACAAACATAAATTTAGATGGTTCTTTTTACATTATTCGAAACGCATGTAATTTTCATTGCCTGGAAGCTGTACCTCCGCTACCTCTCGTCTTTTTACACACCCCCACCGTTCCTCTCGCTCCGACACACTCCCACTCTATGTCTCCTGTATCTCTTACATCCGCACATAACGAAATCGAAACTTCTCGTCTGTTAAGTGTTTGATTTTCACAAAGATTATTAGCACAGTTTCGTAGATCAGAAAGTGCTCTATTGAATACATATTACGTATACATTTTGGCAAGCAGCGAAAAATCGTTATAAAACAAAATGATATATAAAAATGTTATGAACTTATTCCCCAACCTAATACATTATTGACAGACGTAGTAGGCTATATGAGTTAAAAATGACATTTGCTTAGTAGAAAAAATGCGTTTTATGGATCATTTGGATACAATAAGGGAAAAAACACAAGTTATGCTTAAGAGAAAAACAAATAAAAATGGTTATTTATTTAAAAGTAAATCGTTTTTAGTAGAAGGTACGGTTTCCTCGGACAGCCAGCAAAGGTGAACACCTTTTAGGCATCGAGTTAAGGAGACTACAAATGACGGACGTATTCATAGATAGGGAAAAGGTATCAAAACGAATCCCACCAAATCTCAATCAGAAACCCCGACGGCTGTTCCGTCTTTCGCAGTGAACTTATTGCAATTAATGTGGGTCTTGATACGGTTCTTTCTCTCCCTGGGAATGAGGAAATTTGGATTTTGTCGGACAGCCGGAGCGCCATCCAGCATCTTACTAACTGGCACAGAGTCCGTGATAATACAGGAGTAGCTATCTTGGACAAGCTTAGACGGCTCTCCTTATCTCGTGAGATTCACTTACAGTGGATCCCTTCCCATGTAGACCTTGCGGGTAACGAATTGGCTGATGCCTTAGCAAAAAGAGGTACTGACGAGCCTTTGCTTACTCCGGCGTCCCTTACCTATTCTGAACTATACTCTAGACAGAAAGGCCTTGTTCGGTCTGCATTTGCCATTCCCCCCGTGCACCATTGGTACCAGGGTAATCGTCCCGGCGGATCTCTATCCCTCCGGTGCAGCAGACTGGAACAAACTACAATAACTCGTTTTCGAAGTGGCCACCTAAGATCATTGGCATTTAACAACAAAGAAAAGGAATTTCCAATTTGCGCTAAGTGTTTCAAAAGCCAAGCCACTCCGGATCATATCCTTGAGTGCTTGGGACTCGATAAAGATCTTCTGGAGCGACCATTATTGGTCATTGATTTCCTGAGAGTGTACAATGTCATAGACTTGGTCTAGCGCTGCTAGACAACAGGGATCAGCAACAACAACACAAATGACGGGCTGCAATATTTTGTCCCACTCCTCTAGAAGAACTCTTTCCAGTTCTTGGGGAGTCTGTGGAGGTGGTAGGCGTCCAGAAATTCGTCTGCCTATAAATTTAAAAACATACTCTATTGGGTTCATGTCCACTGGTCACATTCCATTTGCATGATTCCGTCCTCCAAAAAGAAATCATTTACCACGTCAGCAGAATGTGGCCTGCAAATGTCCTTCATTAACATGAAGTCATCTACAATTGCTGCAGCTCAAGGGACGACAAGAAGTCTGAGGGTCCCATCCCTGCATCTGTGGCCATCAGAACTCATTTCGAATGATATAGAGAACGGTGCGCTCAATAATGGAGTTACCATCTTAGACTCTCACTCCCCCATGGCGAAATCTGTCACTTTCCAGCACGAACGCCGGATTGTTTCTAGTGCCACGTTCCCTCCTGATGAAAACACGCCTAGTTATCAGGATGTGATAGAATATTACCATTCATTTCTTTTCTCCAATTCGTATGCTCTGTTGCCCATTCCCTGCGATACAAGGTTGCCTTGCTGCCTACGTGGCACACAGCATTGGTCGGCAAGCTCTGCAGAGTGAAGGCGGTTTCAGAGAGTTTTTGCGGAAACTATGCCGTCTATAGCCGAGCGAAGGTGTTGAAAAAGAGCTGCTTTCGTATTTCGGTCCCTCCGAGCCATCGACGTTAAGTAGCGGTCTTCGTGGGGCGTTGTGGTGGGTCCATGACTTTGTCCTGATATTCAGCCTGCATTTCTAGTCTCGAAAAAACGGTTCCAGATCCTGTAAATCACACTTTGCAAAACTCTAAAGGAGCCTCATCTACTTAGGAGTGCCCTTTTCTGATCGGCCAACGATTCCACAAACTTCTGATTCGGTTCAATGACTTCGCACAGATCGAAACAACGCGCTTGCCTGTCAATCTCTCAATCATTCTTTTCTGCTTAGACTTACACGAGGTCAACTCTCTTTCTCTGCCGCTAAAGTCAAAAGTGACTTTTAACATCAAATTCAAAATTTGCATACTGCGAATTTGAAAGTGAGAAAAATTTGAAATTGGGATTCTCTTCTTCCATTTTATACAAAAAAAATTTACCCGTACCGTTATTTTGTAATAATTATAATATCTTTTAATTGTTTGAGCAATGTACATTAATCTGCGAATTTGAATGTGCATTCTTTTATATATAATCTCCTTCAGTACAGTTTTTGATTCTTCTTTAAATTATACAACTTTTATCGAAACAAAAAACAGCATTTATTTATTTTATTACATTACATATATTCAGACTTGTGTGCTTGATTCTTGAGATCCGCTTGTAAGTCTTCGTTGATAATAGGACAAATATCACAATGACAGACGTACAACCACAGAAGAATAACGAAGAAAACACCCAGGGCCATGGTGGGAATCGAACCCACACTCCTACGCTCTCAAGCGATTAGCGGTGATGCTTTAGACCACTCAGCCACGGAGCGCCCACAGCATTTATTTTTGTCATTTTTAGATAAAGTAATTTATTAAGTAATGTAAACGTTTAATATGAACAACCGCATGAATAAAAGAAATCACTGGAAAAGTTGTGAAAATTAGTTATAAATGTTATCAATAGACGGCATTGTAATCTGTTGTTCAGATTTTTTTAAGTAATTTGTTTTGAAGCATGTAAATAATACTTGAAAAGACTATTTTTTAAAATACGCTTTATTAATTTAGATTTAATAAATCAATTTTGGCTGAAAAGAAAAATATTGAATCATATTTGTAAACGGATACAAATTAAAAATTATTGAAAACCTTATTTGGCAAAAAGATGAAAAACGAAAAGAATAAAAAGATACAAGTATTTATTAGAGCAAGCAAATAGATTTGATTTTTTGTGCAAATGATTAATTAATGAATTGCAAATATTTAAATTAATAAACATTTTTATTATTAGTTCAAAAATTATTCTTTTGACGATTTCAAACATTACATTCAGATTTTAAACAATTCTTGGAAACTATAGAAAACAATATTATTTAGCGACAAAAGTTTTAAGTAATTTTTACAGCTTTCTGAATAAACTAATTGTGTAATTTTCGTTTCTTAACTAATTGTACTTAAATTATTTGATTAAATAAAGAAAATCTACTAGATTAGCAAAATTCAAAATACATGAGAATTGAAATATTTTATTTTGAATTCAAGTAGTTTAATATTCTTTGTATTATTTCTTAATTATGTGTTAAAAGATGAATAATTAATCCTTCGAGAAAAATGTGATCAAACGAATATGAAGGTTTCAAAATATCGCGGTTTTTTATTGCTCTAAACTAAAATATCGAAGAAGAATATAAAATAAAATGTATTTTTTAGACTCTCAATCAATATTTCAAAGTTTTTGTATCCTTATTAAATATGACCAGGGAGTTTAAAAAATCAACATTCCATGAGCAAGGGAACAAAAATTAGGGAGAGAAAGATTTAAGATTATTTATTGTAAATAGATATCCGTTATAATATTTTTCTTCAAAAGTATTTTACGACCGAAACTCCAAACGTGGCTGTAAAAAAGAGCGATAAATCGTGCTTTATTCCGCAATTTTAGCCAATTGGCGAAGATTCTCGGGCATTTTACACGGCTATGAATCAAAGCTTTAATAAGGTTTTGAAAATGATTGTTTATTTTTTGTACAAAGAAAAAATGTTGGCATAACGACTGAAAACTGCACTAATATTCGAAATTTATAGATTTTTAGATAATTGATTGGTAAAGTTTTTAAATTATTCGCTAACATAAGAAGGTATGTATTTTTTCCCAATGTTTTTTAAACTTAAAACATCAGAACCACAAACATTCTAACCTAAGAACGTTTAACAATTTTTTTTTTAGAAATTGTAATTAATCGGAGTTTTTGGCGCAGAATATTTAAAATGTTTTATTCTAGAATCGAATAATTAAAATTGTTCTTTCCTGACACTGTAGTGTTCTTTTAAGTATCTCAAAATTGCAAAAATGAAAGTAATTTACAAACGCGCGCGAGCGCGTTTGAAAACTTTAAACTTTTAACCTTTTTTCTGTGGATTTTCTCTGGATATTTTACATTTCCAAAAAGGATATAATTTAAGCATGAAATACAAGTTTGCCATTAAAATTTGTGACTTTTCCCTTTTAATATACTATCTATAAAAAGATTGTGATATTTTGATATTTAATTAAAAAAAAGAAAGATAAATCTAAATTAATAATATTTATACATAAGTAATTATAAAAACTAATTTTTTTATAGATTTCATTAATGTTGATTGGATTTATTAAAATAAGTATTGTTAGTTATTTTGATTTATTACACTTTTAATTACAAACACCTATATTTATAAAAATGATATCACAAAAATTATCAATTTTTTAGTCTAAAATATTTCAGAAACAGCAAAAATCTAAGAATGAATTCATTTTTCTATAAATCATTTAAGCTATTAATTTGAAAAATACAGTACATATTTAAACGACATAAAAATCAAATTATTTTTTTTTCCAAATGTTTTCAAGTTTTCGTTTTTAAAAACAATGAGCAGATTTTGTGTTAAGATCCGTGGCGCGAAAAACCTCAGAGAAATTCGGTCATCAATTTAAAAATATCTGTGAATTTTTTTATGGCTGGATGGGAGAAATTTTAAATGCGTACAAGTGAACAAACAGCAGTTTCACTTGAAACATGATATGATAAAGAGCATACTGTCTTCTGATATTAAAATTGTGATTTTCGAAGTGAAAGATGCTGGATTCGATTCCAGCCGCTTCCCAACAATACAGATTGGTTGCTATGTTTTTCTTGGTGAAAATGTGCTTTGGGTCCCCTGTTTGGCGCATTTTCAAAAAGTCGCCAACTGGCGCGTTTTTGCGTGTTGTCTCGCGGATTTGAATGCTCCGAGAGACACTACGCAAAAACGTCGTTTCTATGTCGACGAACCGAAATCCGTGTTTTTAACGAATTTCACCGTTGGTATGGCAACGAAAACAAAAACAATGGTTTTTTTTTTGCGAATTGTATAACAAAAAATACACTACAATATGGAGAAAAATTATCATATTTTTTAAAAATTAATAAATAAAAATACGCAGAAACAAATAAATAACTCACGTACTACCTCCAGGGCAAATTCAACGGTAATAAAATATCGTGCATCAAATTTTAAATTCTACGGTTATTTCAAAATCAAAATAATTAGCGACCAATAGGAATACTGAAACAAAAGAGTTGTTAATGAGCATGCGCCACAAGGAGTGCAGTTAGGATGAAATAGCCAGGGTTACCACACTTGGCGCCTCTATCGCCCATTTGGCAAGAAAGGGGTACCCAAACCACAGATTAACCTTTCTCTTTTTTGGAAGCGCATGTTTGGTTGTGCTTGAAAGATTTCTAAACTTTCTTTTCTTCCGACACCTGAATACGGCTCATTAAAAAGTCCTCTCAGCATGCTTAATCTCGGCGAATGTACATCGTGCCTTATCACGGCTTTCGGCTGTTCAGCTCTTCCCTGCGCGGTGTCGTCGCACCTGCTGCATGCCTTCCCTGTACTCAGCCCACAGTTGGGACCTACCAGTTTCACATGGAAGCAGCCGGGTGGGAATCCTTGTAATTTTAATTCCAGGATCAAAATGGAAACTTGACTTGACTTACTACTCCAAGAAGCAGTAGAAACCTAGCCAAGGATAGGAATGTACACTTTCAGTGGATTCCCCTTCCATTCTATTAACATCCAAGGCAACGAAGATGTAGATATCTTGGCTAAAAGAGGTTGCCCAATAGAGACTACACACTCACTTGCAAAGAAATTTTTTATATAAAGATAAAAGAAGAATGTCTGGCTCTCTCCTCCCGCCCATCCCTGCAGGAAGACACCAGGGTGCGCGTTTGAATTTGGGTATGACAGACATGATCAAACTGCCATCTTAAGACTTATTAGAGCTATTCTGTAAAGTATGGCATTCAAATCTGGTTCTGAGGTCTTTCATTGCGCACAAAATGCAATCTGAAGCCGCCTCCCTCCAATCACATCCTGGTATGTTTGGGGCTCCCTCTGGTGGATGTTTGCGCAGCTCTACTACTGATACTCGACTTCGCTAGGGTTCACGGTGTCATGGATCTGATCTAGCTGCCGCTAGATCTCTGAAGGATTCGAAACAACAACAGAGGTATTTTACTTGGATGACATAACGACCGACTGAACGTGATCCATCCACCTTTAATGAACGTGAAGGATTTTAGGTAAAGACGGGATTGGAACTCACTAGCTTCCGATAATAAGTACGATAACTCACCAACTATTGGTCTGTCAAACTAAAATCCATTGCTTCGACACTCAATTTCTTCTCGCGGGCTGCAATTTTGGGTCTTCGCTTTTCCAATGATACTTCCTCACATCGTATTCAGATGACTCGAGGCCTGCTATTCACCCTGTTTGGAGCCTTCATTTTCATTGGATACGTCGCTGTTATGGCATCTATGACATTGAACAAATTGGCATGCTCTCACAGAAAGTTGCGATCTTCAACAATCAACTCTCCCTGCGTCTATTTCTCTGCAATCAAAATTACAGCAAAATGCACAAAGGATTCTGACGTCTGCGACGCATTCATGTTTGTAATACCAGAAAAAATGGAAGTGCTGTCAACAGTTGGACAGTTCCGTGCCGGCGGAACTGCCTCGTCGTATTTTTGTTGAGAACTTCTGGATAATGAAATCTTACGACTATTGAAACTCTCAGCTAAACCGTACTGGTTTTGTTAATTCTTTTAACTGTTCAGGGCCTTGGCAGCCTAGTAGATAGGGCATCGACCTCCCTTCCCAAAGGGCTGAGTTTGATTCTCAAAGCCGCCAAAGACCCATGGAATCATGCGATATACATGCGCATTAAATCTGGGAAATAGAAAGTCCTGTGGTGGGTCGTTGAGCAGTTACCATGGGTGCAATGATCCATAAAAATTTGCCCAACCTTCCGATCCAAGTCGAAATTAAGTAAGTGGATCCTTTGGTGGTGCCATCTATCGGTGAATTCTTAGAGCAAAGACGTACTATCACCTTCATGGTGTCTTGGGTAAGGGAAAGACGCACCTTTCTGACTTCATTTCGCATAGCCTTCGGCTAGGGAGCTTGGCTTATCCAAGTGTTCTTGCACCAGCACGATCCCTGCACTAAGTTGCGCTCAACCAGTTAGATAGAAGCAGCCGGGTAGAGTGTTCGTGATTTTAAAGCAGGGACCCAGCAAAAGACTCCCAATACGTGGGGCCCGCCAACCTCAGAAGTATCATTTCCTTTAAAGCACATTATGACCAGGCCCAGTTTTAACGTGCCCAAGCTTGTCCAATTGTCATAAATAACAACAACTTTCCTTTTTGTTTGTCTGATTGGACAATGAATTTCGATCACCTTTTTGACATGTACCTGTTTGAAGTACCATTTTTAAATCTTACAACTGCATTGTATTAGGCTGATTTACATTAGGCTTCAGGCACGTAAAAGGAACTTCTTCACTGTCTCTCAACATAAGAAAAAAGGTGTCAAATCAGAATGAAAAGTCCCCGGGTCGATCACCGCTGCTATTGGAAACAGGAGATGAATGTTAGGCTTTGGCTTTCCGCATGCTTATTTATTTCGTTGAGTGCTCGGGAATTTTCCGGGTTCTTTTTGACCGCCGACATGTGAATATAGCACTTTATCTATGAAATAGCACTTCCAGGAGGCAATTTACTTAATAGACTATTAAAATGCGCTGTAGCAGCTTTATATCAAGTAAAGAAACAATACCTTAAAATACATTATAAATGCTTTATATCGAGTAATGAAATAATACTTTAAAATGCCTTATAGCAGCTTTATATATAGAGTAATCAAATAACTCCTTGAAATACCTTAGGCCTCTTTCACACTAGACGACTTTTATCGTGCGATAAAAAGTCGTCCGATATTTTATCATGAGTAATTATTAAAAAACCACACAATAGACTGCTGCTCTCTTTCACACTGAGAAACGATATTTTGTCGGGGACCAGTCTATTGTGTGGTTTTTTAATATCTACTCACAATAAAATATCGGAGGACTTTTTATCGTACGATAAAAGTCGTCTAGTGTGAAAGAGGCCTTATAGCAGCTTTATACTGAGCAATGAAACAATGCCTAAAAATGCCTATTAGGCCATCGACTGCAGAGTGTTAAAATACACGTTAAATTTATGGTTAAGTGCAAAAATAATCTTTTTTTTAACGAAACAAAAAACCCTTCTACATATTTTTCGAGTTACAACACTTCATTTAATTTTATGTAGACAACAGTTAAGTAAATATTAGTGCACACATATCCTTTTAGTTTCATGACTCTTTCAGACATTAATCTAATTTTCTCACCGAATGAGACAAAAAATGCAAACCTCACTTTTGTGGCGAGCAGCTTTCATCTCCGCCGAAGAGCAGCATCAAAGGAAATTTCTCGCCGGCTCTGATTTCACTTTTTATCGAAGAGATTCAAGTTTCTGCAGCGACCACAAAACGCACGCGTCAAAGGACTCCCTGAATATTCATGTTTTTTAGACTCCCACGCTTTTAGGAAAATCTCAGATATTTTGCTTTTACTTCTGCTCTGCCACTGTTCAGAGGAGGCGATGAATGGACTTGGTAATTAGGTTAGGTATGTTTCTAGATTAAAAGGCTTTTAAAAGAATTTTACTTTAGTTTCCCCTTAAAGTAGGAGTAAATCTACTTAGTTTCACTTGTAGCATACAAGTGCAGTATCTTGTATTAAAAAATAATTTATATTTAAATGTACGTAATATTGTATGTAACGAGTTATATATAAAATATCCATAAAATCTAGTGTTGGCGTAAGCAAGGAATTAGTCTTAAAATTTAACAGAGGTTGCTTACAAATATTGCAATTATTAATTTAGAATTCTATTAATTAAAGCAATTTTTTAAAAGTTTGGCACAGGTGCCGTATAATCCATGATTCCAAATTCTGAATTTTTTTGGCGGTGAAGAAATGTTGCCAAGATGACGTATCGTGACGTGCGCGATGACGTAAATACCAGTCTTACCAAAATAGAATTTTTTTCATAATTCTTATAGGTCTCCATATGTATGACGTAACAAAAACCAGGTTACCAGATACGTAAGAAAATCCGTCAAAAAACCGCCAATCTCAGAATTTGGCGTATGGATTATATGGCACCTGTGCCAAAAATTAAAATCATCCTCACCGATTTAAACTAACTACAAAATGGATGTTTTGTCTTGTCTTTTTCATTTTGCTTTTTCTTCTGTCTTGTTGTCAATGTGTTAATGGCTTGACTCAATGAAAAACGGCTTCTCACAAACCGATGCTTTGCTCCTTATATAAGAAATCGTTTTATTAGCAAAATGATCTTCGACACTATTCTCAGACATTTGATGGTGAACTTCGCCTTGTTTGCTGCCACTCGAAGAATGCGACTGGAAGGCAGACAGCAAATTCGTCGACAAGTCGGATGTACGACGCCGTCTCAGTACATCAGAAAACGCTGCATCAGACGTAGACGAAGAGGTATCTGATGTCGTGGATATTTTAAATCAATGAGAATTGTAATAAAGTGTCGTTATCATAATCTGAACTGGAATGAAAAAAACTACTTTATAGTAAATAATTAAAAAAACATTATTTTTATTATATACCTTAAGTTTTCTGTATTAAACTTGATAAGGTACTATAAATGTTTTTTTTTTAAATATTTTTCCTCTTTTTTAATCTAACAAGCAAACTATTTTTGGACAAAAAAGAACAAATAACCAGTCTAATGCTTAAAGTTATCGTAAGACATTCTCTTTCGTGTTGCATTTCGGAAAAACTTTACATATACTCGTGCTCTATTCATGTGTCACAAGGGAGGAAACCCGGAAAATTCTCAAGCACACACCCCAACAAAATATATGCAGAATGCAGAAACACATCTGTTTACCGTTTCTTAACAGTGGCTGAGATGACACGTGAACCCTCCTTTTCTAGAAAAATGAGATAATATCTCTAAAACTTGGGGAGCCGAACTGGCAGCCGAATGGTTAGCGCTCTTGCCTTCGGTTCAACAGGTCGTTGGTTTGAATCCCACCTTGGGCATGGATGTTTGTAGTGGTTCGGAATTCGCTTTAAAACCGTAGGTCCCGTTCTAATTAGCCCTCGTGTGCAAAAAATGACCATTGAGCGACAAACCAAACTAAACCTTGGCGAACAAGCAAGATAATTTTTCTAATTATTTACAGTTTATAGCAAACTTTAACAAATAAAAATGATATAAAATCTTAACACTGTTGTTTTTAGGCAACCCAAAATGCATGTATTATCTCCAGATTAGGCAGGATATAGGTATATCACCATTAAAAGAATTATTTTATAAATATTTCGTAACTATAACCGACTTGGATCACAAGTAAAATAGTATGGTAAAAAATATAATCAATATTATTATCTAAATAAATCTTAAAGAAGTTATGGTAGTACTTAGGAACGATGATTATTTTTGTGTCACTTTTTGCAAATGGAGAATTATTTGACAAGAACTCATTATTAAAATTAGATTTAACAAGAGAGCTCCAGTGGCTCAGTAGCTTCACGCCGCTTCCCGTAAGCTCAGCAAAGTGAAGCATCATTTGCCGCGGGCAGTGTTTGGGAGGGTGACCTCGGTGTACTCTCCTTCACTGGGTTGCTGGAACTCCGTGGGTCGGGGACGTGTCCACGTTCATCTGTGACGTCCAAAGTCCTTCCGCTGGTGTGGCGTGGAAGTGGAGAGGAAGTTGCCAGCTCAGGTGTGGCCTCGTAAAAATCTGGGTGGAAAACTCAGATTTTTAAAGATTCTTGTGATGTCTATTAAAATTGTCTTAATGAAATAATTGAGAAATGCATAATACTTTTCCCTTGGAATATGCAAAATAAATCTCTGATTTTGTCAAAGGTAATAGAAAATAACCAGTCAAATACTAAATTATTTCCCAAATCCTTTGACAAAAACTAATTTTTAGCATACAAATTTTATAAATTATTCAAGCAAAGAAAATTTCTAAACGTCAAGAAGTTTGTATGATATTATCATTTCTGTTTACCAGAGTAAGGTTTTTCGTATCGTGAATTTTTATAATAAATTTTATCACTGAGATTTGAAGATCGTAAATATTTTGATGTGAATACTTTTAACCTAAAATATTCTTTTCCAAATCTTGATTATTTAGTGGTATTTTAATATGGTCTCGGTAAGAAAATATGGTACTTTTCCATTATGCCCCTACTTACGATGCTAATGAAATAGCATAATTCTTACGGAGAAGCGTAATAATATAGTATATACTATGATTTTTTTGTCTCAAAACTTTATTTAACATCTAATGTATATAATGTGATTTTTGTTTGGCGTCAATCCTGTTCGCGCGGAATGCTGTGCAAACAGTAATGGCGGCCAAAACACAATGAAATTTCAAAAATAATGCAGTAAACACATAAAAAAAGAAAAAAAGTATTCACTTTATTTTGCTGGAATATCTTCATTTTGAGGTACACAGAATTCTCTAATAGCACCTACAGATATTGCTTAAATTTATCCTGAGAAGAAAACCAATCAGAACCGTGAATGGATTTCAGAATAACGTTTAGGGTTACCATAAATAGAACAACATCACCCAGCTTGGCGATAAACTTGGCGAGAATTCAAAGGCACCCTCAAGTATAGTCTAACCAAAAATTGACTAAAAAGTGATAAACAATGGTAAACAAGCTAAATGCTGAACAAAGCTAGAGCTAGTTGGTGCAAAAGATTTTTTGGTGACAATTTTGTCGGCTAAATGGATCACTTCGGTCGCAAATCACCGAGGACAAAAAACAGTCAATTACAGCAACATTGAATATTGTTTCACTGGAAAAAGAAAGGTACAGTAACATTGTAATCGATCACGAATGCGATTGCTTAGCAGTTTCCACCAGAAATAAACGTTGGCGTTTAAATAAGTTTTGTCAATAAGTGATTATTATATAGTTTATAAAATGTAAATATAAAATGTTTGCATCATTTAGTAGCAGTTTCTGTTGTTGTTATTGTTATTTACAACACTTGGACAAGCCAAGCTTGTTATACCGTTTGCTATACAAATTGAAGTCAGTGGGCTGCGTCTTTTGTTTAACCAGAGTACCACGAAGGTGAAAGTACGACTTTGCTCTAAACTCCTCGGATAGATGGCACCACCAGAGGATCCACTCCCTCAATTTCGACATTGATCTGGAGGGGGAGGAAATGATGTCCAGACCATTACACTCGTTGCAACTCATATTAGTTTATTTTCTGAACTTTAACTTTTTAATTGGAAACACTAAGTTTTTTTTTTTTGTTCTAAATTAAAGTTTAAAAGAAATAGTAGCTAAGATTCCTCTAAGCATATAAGTTAGCAGAATTAAATATTAAAATGGAAATATTTTTGTTCTTCTCTTAAATAATGTATTGTAGTGTTAGTTTAGAGTTTGAATAAAGTATTAAAAACGAGTGAATAAAGTATTTCAAGATAAAGAACCTCTTTTTTTCGCGATTCGTTAGGACAAGAATCGAAAGTAAGAGTACATTTTGGATTCGAATTCTGTACTAACAATACTATTTGAGTTTAAGGCATAAATAATTCTACTTTTTAAGTTTGTTAAATGCTTTATGATAGATGCTTTTTAAAATTGCAACGTAAAACTTTGCGCATGACACTTACGAACACTGCTAAGACTATCAGTGAAGAAATTTCGAAAATGAAAGTCGATGTTTCCAAGATTCGTGAATTAAGTTCATAGTTATCTGAGAAGTTTAAACGCTTGTAAAATAATTTCATTTTCTGCATTGATTATTTTCATAGAGGCACTCCATGAAATAAAACTGATCCGCAGAAGAATCTGATTCAAAGTCCCACGCGATACTTGTTGAAGAGCGGTTGTTGCTTTGCTCCTGGCATTCGTCCAGGAGCCCTGTAGGTCTTCTTCTTTACCTAAAAATGGTGAGAAAATAAAAGTGGCGATGGAGGAATAAATTGGCGAGGAAAGAAAAAGAGGAAGAGTTGAAAGTCTCGTTAATAATTTACTAATGAGCAAGAAAAGCAGATGCATGGGAAAAAACGTTATTGGCGGTTTAGTAGTCGCTCTAATATTTGCTGTTACGTAAAACTTTTTCAACCTCTTATTATCAAGTAAAACGCGAGGGCGGTTTTCGTTTCTTCATTATAAAATATTTGCCTTTATTAAAAGCAAATAAAAAGCAATTACGGGTAATAATAGAGTGGGTGCTAGAAAAAGCTCTGATGCGAACATATTACCAGTTAGGTTTTATCGCCAAATTTTTGTTTTATTATTTTTCGTTTATTTAAATTATTAGTTTTATTTAAATTTTCGTTAGAATTATATTTTCCGCTTCATATATTCAAAATTTATAAATAATAATAAAATGGTATTGTTGAAAGGAGTAAGTAAATTGTTATTAATATTTCACTAGTCACTTAGCAGGAAAATATTTTATTATCAGCACAAAATCCGCCCAATCCGCCCTAACTTGTCTAGTGGTCAGCGTGTCTGACTGCGGATAGGGAGGTCCTGGGTTCGAATCCCGGTTCGGACATGGATGTACTTTCTCTCTCTATCTATCCTGTCCTTGTCCTTTCTTTGTATGAATGTAAAGTGAATGGTTGCCTACCCTATAAACGGGTCCCTATGGCATGTGTGTACTGAGGAAGTCGGACTCCACACCAAAATAGGGTTCAGTTGGAAAAGTGGAGCAACGCACCCCATATTACCAGCCTGGCTGGCACACGACAACAACAACAAGATCAAGATTCGCAATACTATGCAACTGTATGCGTTAGCATCCTCCTATTTTAAAGTCTCGTAATTTGTAAAAAATCTCCATATTTCATTGTATTATTCTATTCTGTTTTGTAAGTAAATTTTATTAATTATACTATGAGAAAAGTTTTCTTAAAAAATCATTGTTGTTGGAATAATATTTAATTACCTACATAAATTATTGACATTTTACATAACAAATTCATGGAATATTCGCTAATTTATTGCGATTATTTACCAACAATAGAAACGTACCAATTAATGTAATATTGTGATTTAGCAGGTTTATTTATGTGAAATTAAGTTTATATAAGTCAAAATAATTCTTAGTAGATCTTCCTCATCGTGGTGTAGGTAATATTTTACCGTACGGTCACCGTTGGCGAAATTTTAAAAAAGTCGCCAAGGGTGACCATATGACGAATCTCCGATCGGGGAAACGGCGGGAGGAGAAATGGCTGAAATAATGACAAATATTTCATGCATTGTTGCTATCGAACAATATCCTCAACTAATTTTACAAAATTAACAAAAAAATGCAGGTTTATAGATTTCAAACATCAATGGTAAAATAATAAAGTTGATATGTTAAATTATCCATAAAATTTTTTGATTCAATTTTATATTAATGAATTTAAATCGATAAATATTCATGCGAAATTAATGACAAATAGGGTTGCTAAAATACTAATTTGCCGGATTTCCAATAAAAATATTCGCCAAATTTAGCGCCAAAAAACGTGCCAAGGGTGACCATACAGTAATTTTGATCCGCGGTGTACCCTGGGTAACGCTAAATGGTCTACAGCTTTTACTTTGTTATCTGAGTTCATGTTAATTTTACTGTTTGTTCTAGTTTTAATGTTTGTTATTCTGATTATAGTTGTCTTTTAATCTGACATTAGAAATAAAAAAAACAATTCTTCTAAGCGTCAAAATAGTTTAAATATCGCAATTAAGTGCAAATTTAACAATAAATATGAGCAAATAAAACAACCGAATGAAAACTTTTATTTGCTCATAGTGTCCACCTTCATGTATTCATACCCATAAAAATAATAATATCAGAACTGAAGACAAAAGCTATTGCAAGAAATTATTTCGCATACAAATAATGATAAAAAACATAAATAAACTGTTGGAGGTTTTATATTCAAACAACGCATTTATTGATACACTCTGATTTTCTATTTACAATAAACATATTGCAATTCGTTTTAGACATTAAAGTGTCTGCACAACAGCATACTTGTGTAAGCGACATAATCATTTCTCGATAATCTTTCTGTTAATGATATACCTTCGCATTAATAATGAAGCCAATTCGCCAATCAATATTTAATGATAACAAAAATGCGTCACTAGAGTTGTGTGTATTTTAAAAAAGCATTTATAATGATGAACACAATATTCCGCTCTAAACTTTTGGTGGAATTAAAATTTATGAAATCTGAATAAATTACACGTTCGTTTAACAGAATGCAATAGAGAGCACGTTTCAGTTTTTGATGAAGCTAATTCTAATTTTCTTCCCTGAACAGAATAATAATAAACGCGCTCACGTCATTTCCGCTCATCGGGAATGTAATCAACTTCTGCGCATTTCTCTCGCGCAGTTGGGTATTCGCGGTGATATTTGTTTCGTTTCGTACGCGTTGAGTATTCAAACACCAATTTCAAATGAAATCGATTGAATTACCAGACATTTTTTAAGGACGCTCCGTGGCTGAGTGGTCAAAGTATAACTTCGCTTGAGAGCGTAGGAGTGTGGGTTCGATTCCCACCGTGGCCCTGGGAGTTTTCTTCGTTATTCTTCTGTGGTTGTACATCTGTCATTGTGCTATTTGTCCTATTATCGACGAAGACTTACAAGTGGATCTCAAGAATCAAGCATACAAGTCTGAATATATGTAATGTAATAAATAAATAAATAAAATACCAGACATTTACACGTGAAAGACTTTTAGGGATATAAGGATTTTTTGGGTCATCTTTTCTACTATCAGATATAGCCCCACATACACTTTTTGTATTTTGATAAATATATATTTAATTAGTTGAAAATTTTTTCGCCATAAAAAGTTTGAAAATGATGATATAATAAATGTAAATGCAGTTAACAACCATAGTCAAGTGAAGAAGTGGACAACTGAGCTGGCACTCATCTCGCCCTAAAGAGCTATATGAATAATTTAATGGATAAAAAAATATTTATTTTTAATCTCAAGTGATGATTTCTAAATGTTCTCTACTTCTTTCACGGCCACATTAGATAATAAAGAGACACAATAAAAACTAATAATAATGTTTCAACTATCCAAATGTATTTATTTTATTCAATAGAATAGGAATGATATTTATGTAGGAATGTATATTTCTTTTTTGACTCTCCATTTAATAAATTTTCTAGTTAAGAAGATGGCATTGAATCTTTTTCTTGGATTTTTATTTTGTAATTGTATTCTTGTATTTGTCTTTCATGTAAATTTTAGAAATCAAATCAGCTAATGCTTTCAATATTGATTTAAGTATACTTTGTAATTTATTTTTATTATAAAATGCTTGTTTCTTCCGTTCCAGTTCAGATTACTTTATTACAATTCTCATCGGCTTAAAACATCCATGACGTCAGATAAAGTTTTATCTACTTCACATCCATCGTATTGAAACGCCTACTTAAATCTGACAAATTGGATCTTCGAGGAGGCAGCAAACAAGGCGAAGTTCACCATCGAAAGTCTGAGTGTTGTTGAAGATGAGAAAAAAATTCGTACATGATTTTTACCACTAATAAAGAAGTATTTTTTAACTATGCTTTTTTCCGTTTGTAAAAGTTTTCGAAATCATGAGAATTCTTGTTGATTTCAATAATTAGTTTATAAATTTTCAAATCTTTAGCGATATTGCTTCCAAAATGGAACACGTTGACAATAGAACAGAAGAGAAAGCAAAGTGAAAAAGACAAAGACAATGCATCCTCTTTATGATTAGTTTAAGTCAGCAAGGACGATTTAAATTTTGTTAATTTACTTAGAAATTTTTCCTAAAATATTTGAGGAATTGAAAGGAATCGGACTCTTTATTGAATTAAGATTCTTATCCTTTCAATTGGCAATCCATCGGCGACAGTACTTGTAGAAGTATTCTACTCTTGTTAAAAAGCCTTTTAGTTCAACACCCAACCCACCTCCAGTGGGTCCCCTCGCATGTTGATCTGCCTGGGAATGAAGTAGCCGACGACCTTGCAAAGGCTGCCGCCAGTAATCCTTTGAACCCTGAAGTTCGCATGGCACTAACACCATCAGAGATCTCTTCCATTACTAAACAACTGACTTCTAAAACCTGGGCTGAACCTCCTGCTCACCCTTGGTACTTCCAAAGACATCCTGGAGCCGCCACAACATTTAAAGGCTCCAGAGTACATCAGACGACACTGTCTCGACTTTCTACTGGCCACTTGAAGTGTATGATCTTTGAGGTCGGTGAAAGAAAATACCCATCAAGCGCCAAGTGCGACAATGCTCCGTTTGGCCCGCAACACATCTTGAAGTGCTTGGGGTTTTCTCGTGAAGAGGCTGTGAAAAGTCCACGTCTGCTTTTGGAGTTTTTGGCTATCTATGATCTCGTGGATCTGGTCTAGTTCCAATTGACCAGATGGGGATTAGTCCTACCACCCACCACCAGATTGTTATCCAAAAATATTTACGATTCCTTCCGACTCTATATTAAACTATTAAGGGATTTTTCATATAAAAAGTATGGAAAAAGGTCAGTTTGATGGTACTCTATTCCTTCTTGCACATGAGCACTGATTCAATCGGGACCTTCAGCTTAAAGTGAATTCTCCCTCAGGGTGAGAATCACTGCGGTAAACTGCTGAAACAGACTCTCTCGAGCTCTTGCAGAACGAATTAAAAGTGTTGATTCAATAAAAAAAGTATGACCTTCAATATTTTACCATTTTGAGTGACTTATATGAATAATTGTTTTATTTTTACTATTACTAAAGTTTATTTTGTGGCGGGGGAGAAGTGACTCGTGACTCACCCCCTCCTCCTCATGGGTAACCTCTTCATCCAATATTCTTATGATGTCTGCTGCGAAACGTCCGTCGGGGGGAGGGCGGGATGGGGATGCGAAGAAAGTGAGAGGTCATGTGACAAGATGGCGTCGACCGCGATGCCCCCTGTTCCTTCCCAATCGATATCGATCGCCTGATCATCGAAGAGTGGGAGGCGACCCGTTTCAGCTCCCCTCCCCCCCTAACTATCTCCCGTTCCCAGGAAACGAGAGGCTAAAGAATTCCGTTTCTAGCACTTTCGGACAAAAGAACAACTGCCCTTCCCCCCCCCCCTGTTTGTTCTCTCGGCTAAATCATCTTGCCATCCTTTGAAAGGAGTGCCTTTTGGGTGGAGGGGCTGCCTTTTCCCTTCTTCCGTGTTTTTTTAATAGCAGGTATCTTCTCGCGGTTTTCCTTTTTTTTTTGTCTGTTCGTGGAATGTAATATAAATGGATGCATGGTCAGACTCTCCGAATGTCTGCCTACATGGAAGAAAACGGAGTCTAATGCCATTTTTTTTATACCCTCCCTTTATTTTTCTATTGGAAATTTTTTTTCGGTTTGACAAAAAGATGTTACAATAAAGACAGAAAATGTTTTGTTACTCTCCTTTTCAGTTCACTAAAAAAAAGGGTAAATTTTCTTTTGACGAAAATTGCCGCAAAATGTGTGGGCCAAAAAAATAATCAAGAATATATTTTTAATTGTTACGCAGAAAAATGTAATAAGGAAAAAACAGGTCTACTGTTGAAACTTGTAAATGGAATAAGGCAGAAACACTCAGGCGAGTATAAATCTGGATCACGAAATTGGAAATAGTAATTTTGTGGATGATCCCTAAATTAAATATTTAATAAATTTTTTTTGTAATATAAAAAGTGTTTACTAACGATGCATCATCCACAATCTTGATATTTATAAAAAATATCCACTAAGCGGTCAGTAAAATTGTTTACAAGTTAGCAAATCATTCGAAGTTAAACATCATTATTAATTGTAATTGTGCTAATAATATATATAGAAAATGTTTCGAAATTATCCTTATTTATGAAAAAAAAAATCCTTCATGATTCATTGAAAAAACATTACTAGGGTAATATAAAACGAAGAGTTACCAGATTATTAAAAAATTTTACTTATCTTGGTAACCCATCGCTGACAATTTCAAATGATGGAAAGAACCACACTTCTTGAAGCGGGAAGAGTTCCGTTACATCACATTGACATATAAATTTCCTAGACCAATACCTTGATTCAAGTTGTATAGTTATTCCTCTTTTTTTTATCAATTTCTCTTTTATATTTCATATCGATTCCTCTCTAACTCTTTGGTATTTTTTTAACATTTTACAAATATGTTTTTGGCAACTAAGCAAGTTTGAAACCACGGGAGTCAACCAGGAAATGGCTCATAATAGGAAACAAAGCATAATCGTCCAAAAATATTTATTGTAAGAGATACAACAATATTTCAGCAGCTTCTCAGCATAGAAAGCATTGGAACGGTAGCGCTTGTCATACCGTTGTTGTTGTTGTTGTCGTGTGCCAGCCAGGGGGTGCGCTGCCCCACTTTTCCAACTGAACCCTATTTTGATGTGGAGCCCGACTTCCTCAGTACACACATGCCATAGGGACCCGTTTACAGGGTAGGCAACCATTCATGAACAAAGACAGAATAGATAGAGACAGAAAAAGTACATCCATGCCCGGACCGGGATTCGAACACAGGACCTCCTTATCCTCAGTCAGGCACGCTGACCACAAAACAAGTTGGTCGGCCCAACCTATGATTGCCACTTTTGGTCCTTTTGCAGAGCCATTTTTAGGAGCTTGGGGAAACTTACTTTTCAGACGACCCTCATATACAATATGCGTAGAGTTCAGCTGTATACTTCATGGGTTCGATTCCATCTAGAGTGGGTATGTTTGTTGCGATTCCGAAAGAATCTACTTTAAAATTTGTTTCCTGTGTAATGCTATTAAGTTTCTTAGTAGGATAAGCATAATAGGATTAGAGAAAATAAAATAAAAATCATCAAAATAAAACACCCAAGTGTATGAAAAAATTTAAACGAATCTAAATATTCAAAGAGAAATTTCTTTTAAGTAATTAGCGATTAAAGTAAACGAAGCAATTATGAAGAAATCACAAAAATGAACTATTGCTCCAACTTCTTTTTAAAATAAATCTGAATCAATTCCTTCAGATTTTAAGCAATAATAATACAAGAACGTAAATATATAAAAAAGTTTAAATCATCCTAGCCGGTCCAGACTAATTATTAAGTGAATGTTTTGTCTAGTCTCTTTCATTTTGCGTTTTCTTCTGCTCTGTTGGCAACGTCTAAAATTCTGGAAGCAATATTGCCTACGATTTGAAAACTAATAATTCAAAACAAGCAATTTCTCATCATTTTGAAAACATTTAAAAACAGATATTATACTTAAAAATACTTCTTTATTACTGATAAAAATCATGAATGGATTTTTTCTCATCGCTGGCGACACTGAGACATTCGATGGTGAACTTCACCTTGTTTGCTGCCTTCGAAGAAAGCGATTGGAAGGCAGGCACTCCTTTCGTTGACAAGTCGCATATACGACGCAGTCTCAGTACAATGTGACGTATATAAAACGTTATCTGACGTCATGCATATTTTAAAACAATAAAAATTGTAATGTTGTTGTTGCTTATCCCCGACTGGCGTGACAGTACCATCGCACCAGCCCCATGAATCCAAAAATAGTCAGTCTCTCAAGCACCACCTCCGGTCTCAACTCCATGTCCCCTCCCTCACACCCAATGCACTGAAAAATATGAGATGGGGAGGCCTGAACCACTCGGCATTTGGGACAGAGAGGGTAGACCTTGGTACCAGAGACGTGTCTCTGAGCAAGCAGGTGGCCACTTCGCAGTCTTGTCAGAGCCGTTTGGCTGCATCTCTTGTGTTTACCCACTAGTGCGGAACCAGGATGTTTGCATGTGTACCATTCGTGGGTAGGAATGGTATCTATAAAACTAGCATTGATAGCCATCCTAACTCTAGAGGTCAGCTCTGAGGACGACAAGCAGTCTCCAATGATGATATTCTGTAGGCTTCCATCCTTGGCTTACACCGAGAATTGTAATAAAATAGTTTAATTATAACCTCACTTGAAACGCAAGAAAAAACCACTGTATGGTTAATAAAAAGAAATACATCAAAATAACATCCAAATTTATAAAAAACATATTCAATCCAAAAAAAAACTATGAAAAATATTTTTATACTTTTTTTTTGGATTGAAGTAAACGAAACAGGCTTGAAAAAATTACCAAAAATGAGATATGAATTCAACGTTCCTTTTAAAATAAATCTGAATTAATTTTTTAAGATTTTAAGTAAAAGAAAGCAAAACACAATATAGTATTCTTCATTAGTGCGTAAGTAAAAAATTAAAATGGTGCTTAAGGCCTAAGCTCCAAAAAATATTGCTTCTAGCAAACTGAAGAATTTCATTTTTTCATCACAAAAGGTAACGTATACGTATAAATGTTTGCCCTCACCATTTCTACCGACTTTTGCTGTAAAGGGATTAATTGAAGCAAGAGATTCGCGGATTATTTAAACCATCCTCCCACTCCTTTTTGTTCACGGTTTCGTTCAAGCGGATAAAAAAAATAAGAGCCGAAATAAGATTTTCTTACATTTAGCGCTAAATTTAATCCGTTTTATTTTATGAAAATACTGTCAGAGAAAATTGAGAATGTAAATGCTCTATACGAATGAGATATATTCAGAATTTATTTGTCGAATTTCATTTTTAGTGTAGGAGGGAAAAAAGAAGTATTTTTCGGAAAGCGAAAAAGTAATTTCATTTCTTTTTTACTTTCTCTTTATTTCATAATACTAGATAATTCTTCAGAATAGATAAATTATTTTTCTTACATACCATAACGGTATCGATGATAAATGAGTGCTATGTTAAATATATGAAAGTGAACATTATGTTAATAAAAATAATATGCAGATTTTAGGTCATCCATTTGTGTCTTTTCTTTTTTTGACAATTTCGTAATGGATAACCTGGCTGCATTTTTTATGACGTCAGTAAATAGTCGCTGCAATAGCTTTTCTGAGAGATTTTAATACTTCCTTGGGAATAGCTCAATGACTTTTTTGTCGTGTGTCCCCATTTGTTGTGCATGGGAAAGGACAACGAGCAGAAGCAGAGAACACACATTGACGATGATGATCACTCCTCACAAGGGAGTGCGCTGCTTTCTATCTCTAAAGGGGAATACATTACAGGCAGAAAATGTGACTTTTTCCCCAGTTTTGTATTCAAACCTTATTCGGGATTCGAACCCGAGCTCAGCTGATGAGAACCGAGGTTCATAGCCTCAACAGAGTCCGTGTGGCGTTCAACGACTTAAAGCTGTTGTTAAGCATTTTTAACCTCCATCTCTTAAACTACCATTGCGAGAGGACTTTTCAGATAGAATTCTCCAGTCACAAGGTGGATTGAGTCACACTCCCTCATCGCAAGGGAGAAAACCCGTAAAACTCCAAGGACTCTCCCAACAGAGATACATGCAGAATCGCAACAACCTTCTTCTTTTGTTCAACAATGGCTGTGAGATTACACTCAGGATTTTTCATTCTGAAAATAACTAGCCTACTCTAGAACGTGGTGTGCCTATCTTTTCTGATTCACGTATGACAAGAATTCGAAGCTCAGAAAACTCCCAAGCACCCACTTCGATAAACAAACACACACA
>CM075858.1:1716250-1921212 GCA_037975125.1 Latrodectus hesperus | reverse complement strand
TACTGGCCCATGGGGATCAGGGATCCGCGGGATCTGACTGATAAGGGGATCACTTGAGCCACGCCCCTTCCGGAAGAGTGTGCGGATCCCTCAATTTTTCGATATTCGAGTAAGAGTACGAGGGTCATTGAGGGTGTTATCTGTCAATCAAAGGGGGCGGAGTTTTTGTGACGTCACGTGCTAACTTGTGTAAGTGCACGTAGTTATTTTTAGAGTTGAGTTGTTGGGATCCTACTGTTTTTAAAAATTAATTTTAAATGTTGCCAGCGGGTAAACGGCGTCAATAGCGTACCTACCTCATGGTAACTTATTCAAGTTGAGTTGGGTTGTTGAGTCTCTGCTGCTTTTAAAAATTATTTTTGTTGTTGTGAGCGGGTAAACGGCGTCAATAGCTTGCCTACCTCGTAATAACTCATTTGCGTTGAGTTGAGTTGTACTTAAAGTTTAAATTACATTTTATTTCGATGCTTCTTAAATTTTATGTTCATGGCGCCATCTATAAACCAAATAAGGAACTTCATTTTCTCTTTTAAAAAATTTATATTTAAAACTGTCGAGGCTGGGTTCCGAACTCACTATCTCCAAAAGAATTCGTGGGGTATTGATTTGCGTACGCTAACGAATACCCCACGAACTCTTGTTAAAGCGAGTAAATCTTATGCAGACATTTCTTTTAGACCTAAGTAAAATTAATATAAACCAGTTTTCTAACCAGAGAAAACTGCTTACTGACGTAGTTTGACGTCATAATATGAGATTAAACATGTTTCAATGTGATGAGCCATGTTCACACAAGGAGAAAAAACCTGTGTACTGAAATATGCTTACGCTTGGCGGATGAATACAGTTTCTGGACCAATCACAATGCTGCATTGCTCTTGATTTGAAAAATAATTCTAGTTCCTGTCTAAGTGTTTTATTTAGGCTGTTCTACAAGCTTTCGAAAGGCTCTATATATTCAACGGGATTTCAAGTTGCACTCCTTTGATTTTTACAAACATCATGTCTTCACCAAACAACAAACGTGCTTTAAATGAATCAGCAGAAGCGGTAAGTGTTAGTTTTAATTTGCATGTATTTATATTCAAATTTTAAATGTTTTTGTGAATCCTACTATGAAATATAATTAAAACTCAAAATTTCATTTTGTTTTGTAGATTTCTATCAATGCTTCTGACTTAGATGTAGATAAAAGCAGCAAAAAAGTCAAGAGAGAAGAATCTAAAGTAAGTTTTATTTTTTATTTTAAACGAAAGATAATTATTTTATAGTTACTCAGTGTTCAATGTTTCTGAGATATGGTTTATACAGATGAGTAGTTTATAATTTTTGTTTATTTTTCTAGACCACGGGAATATTTTATGAAAATGAGATTCCAGATGATGTATTTCCTATAGGAGACTCCGTTTTTGTGTTTCCCAGTACTTTCCATGGAGTTGTCACAGTACACATTAGAAAGTATCAGAAATATGGAATGAAATATTATCCAACTTCAGAAGGAATTACTCTTCGACCGTGGTGGATTGAACAAATTATGGATAGAGAAACTGTGCCTCAAAATGAGAACCATCTACGAAGTAGTGTTTTCCTTCCTGAATCAGAAATTCAGATTACAAGTAAGGACTTTAAAGTGTTTACATTCACTCGTGTGAAACAAGGATGGAACTCAAAATCCCTTACAATTTCTGCAGAGCAATATAATAATATGCTGCGAAATTATAACAGTATTGCAAATGCTGTTCTAGATCACATGTTCCGCACAGTGAATTTCTTAGATGCTTATCGTTGTGTTTTTGACAGCGTTATTGAAGAAACTTTGCCGAGTTCCTTTGATGTTAGCCTCGGAACCCAACATTTGTTAGAAACCCTTGAAAATGCCGTGCGTGACATTTTTAAGGAGAAAGGTTTAAAAGAACCATGTCTTTTGGCTGAAGAACTATGGGCTAACCGTGTAGAAACTTTTAATTCGCATGCATTTTCTTTAGAAATTTTAGAAATTGCTGATTCGTTTTATCACAGTCTCAGGGAAAATGAACCATTTTTAGCCTTGAAACCTTCTATGTATGTGACAGTTGATTTCCTGAGAAATTTACGTCTAGATAACATTATTCGAAATGTAAGAAATATTTTGTGTCCAGAAGATGCATTTGAATACTTCGAAAATAATGAATGAATAATGTAATTTGATAAAAATATGTAAAAAAATTGAATATTTTTTTGTATACAAATTTATTTTGATAATATGCTAAATAAAATATCATTGCTTAGAATTTAAATGTGTGTGTTTATCATTTTTTCTTTTAGATAATATGAAAATGTATTAAATTATATGTAAAAATATTAAATGTAAACATATAACAAATGTATAATCTCATGTAAACAGAGTGTTTTAAATATGGGTATAAATGTAAGTACATTCAACAATTAATATTCATTCTTGATTGTTAACACAAATGCAATGGACGCTACTTTGGCTCGGTTGTATAAAGATCCTGAAGTTCCAGGGAGTTTTGGAGGCATTAATAGTTTACATAGAGCTTTAAAGGGAAGAATAAAAACAAAAAGTATCAAAGAATGGTTACAAAGAAAGGATTCTTATACTCTACATAAGCCTTTGAGGCATAAATTTCAAAGAAATAAAGTTATTGTTGGAGGTTTAAACGAACAGTTTCAAGTCGATTTAGCTGATTTGCAATCTCTCGCAAATTTTAACGATGGTTATAAATATTTACTCACTTGCATAGATATTTTATCCAAATATGCTTGGGCCATTCCTTTAAAAGATAAAACAGGTCGAAGTGTGAAACGAGCCTTGGAAGTGATATTTAGTGAAAAGACTCCGAAAATTTTGCAATCTGACGATGGGGTCGAGTTCAGAAACAAAGTGGTTCAGAAATATTTAAAAGACAGAAACATACATTTCTTTTCGACTCATAACCAAACAAAAGCGAGCGTAGTAGAGCGGTTTAATCGAACACTGAAAACTAAAATGTGGAAATATTTCACAGAAATGAATACAAAAAGATATATTGACGTAATAGATAAATTAATGCAAAGTTATAATAATACATGGCATCGTAGTATAAAAATGGAACCTATTGCAGTGAATCATGATAATGAAACCCAAGTATGGCAAACATTGTATGGTAATCAGAAAAAATATAATACACGGAGTGTTATAAAAATTGGAGATACAGTTCGCATAAATAAAGAAAAATTGCGATTTGAAAAGGGATACGAACAAAATTGGACACAAGAAATTTTCACAATTCATAAAATCATACCAAGGAATCCTTTTGTTTATAAATTAAAAGATTTATCAGGTGAAATTATTGAAGGCACATTTTATTCCCAGGAGCTCCAAAAAGTCACCGATTCGGGTTTTTATCCAGTAGAAAAAGTGATAAAGAAAAGGAAAAGGTATGGTGCAACCGAATACTTTGTAAAATTCTTAGGTTATCCGGAAAAATTCAATTCTTGGGTGAAACATGTCAGAATGGTATAAATAGAAAGCACAATATTTTAAGCAGTCATTTTAAATCATGTCATTTTATGTGACACTACCTTCTGATAGCTCTTTAAAATATTTTCCTAATAATAAAATTTCTAATTTTATAACACAGTTGCCAACTCCAATAAATCTAAACGGAGAATGGGAAGTAGGCTTATCGGAAATCATTTATCCTCATACATGGTTCAATGTGAATGATAACAGAAATTCATTTATATTTGGTATACCAGATGGAAATATTACTCGAAATGTAAAGAAAACTATACCACCTGGAAGTTATGAGAGCATTACTGATATTTTAAAAGCAATGAATGATGTTTTATTGCATGACAAAATATATTTAGGTTTTAATAAATCAACAAAGAAAGTAAAAATAACTGTAAAAAATGGATTCTCTATCACTTTCAATGATGGTCTGAAACAACTTTTAGGGTTTGAAAACGAAACGATCACGGGAACTGCACACAGTCAATTTGTAGCAGATCCACACGCTGCATTTCCATTCTTTTATGTTTATACAGATATTGTATCACCACAAATCGTTGGTGATGTACAAGCGCCACTTCTGCGAATTGTCAGGGTAGAAGGAAAAGACGGAGAAATAATAAGTCGTCATTTTGACAGGCCTCAATACTTACCCCTGATTCGTCAATCATTTCAAACCATCAACGTTGAGCTTAGATTAAATTCAGGAGATTTTGTACCATTTGAACGAGGAAAAATTATAATTATATTACATTTTCGAATGAGGCAAATACTATAAATAGTTTTAAACGACATATTATGGATCATTTGATTATTATCCGTCAAGATGAGTGTACCATATGTTTGTTGCACGAAAAAATTCGAAGAGCATTATGCTGGACAGTCAGGTTCTGGTTTACCACATTATCGAGGTATTTCTTTCCAAAAAGGATATGGTCTCGGGGGAATATTTCGCCGATTATTTAGAGCTGCTTTCCCTTTTCTATTAAAAAGTGGCAAAACGATTGGTAAGGAAGCTCTTCTCACTGGATCCCGTGTTGCATCTGATGTTTTATCTGGTCAAGATTTTAAAGAAGCTGTAAAAGCAAGAGCCAAAGAGAGTGGGAAGAACTTAGCCCAAAAAGCTCTCGATAAAGTACAGTCGATGGTGGGCAGAGGAAAGTATAAAAGAAAACGTAAGAAGCAAAAGCGAATCATTTCATCCAAAGTTCAGAAAGTGACAGGACGTGATATTTTCGACTCATAATGGCTTTTCTTTTAAAAGACTCACCAGAATGTGTGAAATCAGAGCTTGAACTTTTTCATTTACCCAGTACTCAAACTGTTATTCAAAGTGGACAATGGGTGGAATTTCATCCATTGTCTAATGTTTTTGATGGAGGCCCCGTCGAATTTTATGTTAGTGGCTCAGGTGAAGAATATTTAGATCTCAGCCAAACTCAACTTTATGTTAAAGCAAAAATAATAAAAAAAATAACTTACCCATTGGAAAAGAGGATGACATAGGACCTGTGAACTTGTTTCTGCATTCTCTGTTTTCACAAGTAGATGTTACATTAAATGATCGCATTGTATCTGATTCTAATAACACATACCCCTATCGAGCCTATATTGAAACATTACTAAATCACGGATATGATAGTAAAACGTCCCAGCTTACTGCTGAATTGTTTTACAAGGACTCGGATGATGGATTCAACAAAAGAGCAGCTTTTTTAAAGACAGTGCTACTGTGGATATGATTGGTGGTATTCACAGTGATATATTTCATCAAGAAAGACTTTTATTGAATTTAGTGGACTTAAAAGTAAAACTTATTCGAAGCAACCCAGAATTTTATTTGATAGGTAGTGAAGGATTTAAAGTAGTTTTGGAACATATTTCTCTATTTATACGAAAAGTTCGTGTAAGTCCTGGCGTCATATTAGGACATGCTAAAGCTTTACAATCAAAAATGGCAAAATACCCCATCAATCGAGTATTAAATAAAGTATACTCTGTTCCAAAAGGAAACATGTCTTTTGTTCAAGATAATGTATTCACAGGACAGATGCCTAAAAGAATTATTATAGGATGCATTGATAATGAAGCCTTTCATGGGTCTTTGAAGAAATCTCCATACGATTTTCAACATTTTAACCTGAATTTCCTTGGAATATACATAGATGGCCAGCCCATGCCTCATAATCCTCTACAACCAGATTTTGAAAAAAATAACTTTATACGAGCCTATCAAAGTCTCTTCTTAGGTACAGAAAAACTAGGACAAGACCGAGGTTTATTTATATCAAGAGATGAATATAAGATGGGTAACACTTTATACGCATTTGATTTATCTCCCGATTTGTGTGACGGAGAACATCTGAATCTTATCAAACATAGTAATTTACGTTTGGAGGTAAAATTTAGCAAGGCATTACAACAAACTATAAGTATTATTGTTTTTGCTGAATTTGAAAATTTGATTGAAATTAACAAATCCAGAAATATTTCGTTTGACTTTGGAAATTAAAAATGAATAATCATCAAATATTTAACGCCCTATCCCGTGATAAGATTACAGCACCGATATTTCAAGGAGTATTTCCATCGGATTTCATTCCACACCTTTCTGAAAGATCAGCTGCTATCGTAAATCAAGATGACTCATCTCAACCAGGATCTCATTGGATAGCTCTGTTTGTGGATGAAGACAAGAACTTGGAATTTTTTGATTCATATGGACATTCACCATATTTTTATGGAAAAAATTTTACAGATTATGTATCTCAGTACTTAAATGTTTCATGGAATTCTGTTACATTCCAAAGTATTACTTCTAATGTATGTGGAGCATATTGTATTTACTTTATATTCAAACGCTGTCAAGGAATTTCTATGCATTCCATTGTGCAAAAATTATCTGTAAATAAAAGCAATGATTTTCAAATGTTTCAGTTTGTCAAGAAAAAGTATGCTATAAAAATGATTTTTAAAAAGTAAAATAAAAATTATTGAAATAAAAAATGTGTTATGTATTTATTTTAATATATTCACGCCTTAATATAAATAAATAACTTCCAAATATTTTTTATAATTTTTTCTTTTTTAACTTTTAAATTTTACAAATATAATTATTAAACAGAAAACTCCAATTCTGTTACTCATAAAAAATAATTATTATTAGTTTGAAATAACTTCTGGAGGAAAATAAAAAACATATGTAAAACAATAAATTTCAACGTTAAAATAAATATTTATATTTGGCATCAATATAACTTTTCTCCATAGCTTTACAGATAATAAAATGCCTCTCAAGAAGATAATTCTGTCATTCATTATGGAGATTTTAAAGATGAAGCATCCTTTTACTATGATAGTAGCTGGACCTACGGGTAGTGGGAAAACACATTTTGTAAAGAAATTAATCGAACATAGAATGATTCAACCTTTTCCAAAAACTTTACTTTGGTGTTACGGAGCATATCAAAAACTTTACGAAGAAATGGTTGGCATAGAGTTTTATGAAGGTATAAATCCTAATTTAAATCAGTATTCCAATGCTTTGATTGTCATCGACGATCTCATGAGTGAATTGGGAAATGATTCCAAACTGACAAAATTATTCACAAAAGGCTCTCATCACAGAAATGTTAGTGTCATTTTTCTTGTGCAAAACATTTTTCATAAAGGAAGAGAAATGAGAGAAATTTCTTTAAATTCACATTATCTGGTATTATTTAAAAACCCTAGAGACCGGTCCCAAGTATCACACTTGGGAAAACAGCTGTACCCAACGAAAACCAAATTTTTTCAGGAAAGCTACGAG
Source organism: Latrodectus hesperus (assembly GCA_037975125.1). Classification (NCBI taxonomy): domain Eukaryota; kingdom Metazoa; phylum Arthropoda; class Arachnida; order Araneae; family Theridiidae; genus Latrodectus; species Latrodectus hesperus. Next base: position 1,913,908 of record CM075858.1, on the reverse strand, counting down.
GATGCAACATCAAAACCTTTTAGCTATTTACTTGTTGATTTGAAAACAGACACTGACGAATCTCTGCGAATGCGTACAGGAATGTTTCCAGGGGATAAATTCTGGATTTATCAACCACGATGATATTTTTTATCATTCACAGATCTATAAATAGAAAGTTTGCGTTGATTCTCTTCATTATTTCTCAAGATGTCAGTATGTGCAGAGCAAACGCTAGAGCTCTTGAAATTAATTTCTAAAAGTAAAAGCGCAAAGCCTATTTTAAAAAAGTGTTCAAATAGTGTTATTAAAACATTGTGTGAGTGCGCAATTAACGTGTTACAGGGTAACATACCATTAACAAAGAATAAAAAAAATCGCTTATCTTCTTACAAGCAAAGTTTACGAAAACTTTCAGACAGAAAAACTCCCCTTTATAAAAAAAGACAGCTGTTAGTTCAACGTGGTGACGGATTTCTCTCAATATTATTACCTGCAGCTATCTCGGTTATTAGTAGTCTCATCCATGGAGCACAGTAAGAAATTTATGTTAGTGCCCGAAGATCGTTATCAAGCTCTTGATTATCTATCAGATCTTGATAAACAAATGAAAGCCATTCTTCAACAAAAAAATTTAACTGATAGTGAGAAAGCTGTATTATATTTACAAATTTTACAAAAATATACAAATATTTCAGTCGAAAAATCTTTACCATCAGAAGGTAATCACGTAATCCAAGAAGAGTCTTCAGTAGAAGAAAAACCTGTAACAGAATTGAAATTTCCAGTAAAGAAAGAATTGAATGATTTAGAAGAAAAGGCGATTATAGCCGCCCCGGTGCGGTATAAGAAAATTGTAAAAGAAGTTTTTCAATTTCTCAAACAGCAAAATTCCTTAAAATGGACTCCTGAAGGAAAAATCATATATAAAAATAGTATCATTCCAGGGAGTAACATTGTTACTCTCATTAACGACTTTTTAAGAAACAAGAAGAAGGCGCCGGTGGGAAGAAGTGTATTTTTAAACATTTTAAAAGAATCAAGTTTTCCAGAACATTTAGATGTAAATAAAAAATTGTATAAAAATTATCATAAACTTGTAAAACCTGTTATGTATGCTCAAAAAAATCCTTGGATTAAATTTTAAACAAAGAGTATATTTGTCTGTGTTTTATTAACTTTTTGTATCAAAGCAAAAAAAAAAATATTTTTTAATATAGCATCTCAGTTTAGTTATTTATTCCTTCAATTATTGATTGAAAATTTTCTCTTTCATTCGCGAAGCTTAAGGGTATTGAAGTACATAAGTTTAAATGCATGTTTTATAGTGCAAGAATATATTAAATTCTGTATCGTAACGTCACACTACGTCAAAAATCACGTGAAGTTTTTGTTACAGCTTTTAAACAGACTTCTACATATGTTTTATTTAATGGAAAGGAGTCGCTTCATAATTTATTTGAGCCAGTATGAGTTCCTAGGCTATTTGTTACAGTACCCAAATAAATACCGCTCGAAATCATTTTGAAAATTGTGGGTTCATCTCTCGGCTATCGCAATTTAAAAATTCTAAATTCAAAAAATATTTCTGTATGTATTCACAGATAATGCCATGAAGAGTAACATGGCGTCAGTGAAAATTCTCTTGTGGTGTTCGTCACCCCCTTTTTGATTGATAGGTGACACATTCCTTCGAAATGAATTTGTATTCTTTTATGAACTTAGTAGTACTTACTTCCTTCAACCCCCAATGTTGAATTATTTCCCCATTCTGTGGTGTGTAGGGTCCGGTTTCTATTGACAACATAATAAATCACCTCTTATCTTATTTGACTAATAGGAGGATATGAAAAAAGGGTGGTAAACCGGACTACTGATACCAACAAAACATGATAAGGAAGGGTAAAACGGTGCGAGTTTAAAAGTGTAATACACACAAAACGTGTTCAAAGTTTGTGAACGTTATATCTTGAGTAAAGCAGCGTATGAGAAGTAAGATCGTGATTGAATTATTTTATAACGATTTAACATTTGTGTTACTTATGTAGCGTCGTGTGATGTGAGTTAATTTATAAATTAATTCATTCTAAATTTTGTGCGAAAAAACCATTGGAGTGAAATGGATAATAGAAGCCCGAGAAGTCCGTCATGTACTCCATTGGTAAGTTCTTAGCTAGAATTTCTCTTGTAAGATTTATACAATTATTACAAATGCATTAAATACTTTAAGTCATTGATGAACATATTGTGCGCTTTATTTTTAAGTTTTGCGTTTCTTATTTTGATGTGTAATAATGTGACATAATTTGGTGATGAAATCGATAATTATTGAAATCAAATGTATAAATTATTCTTACAGATTATTATGTTTAAAAATAAAACCTGTAAAAGTTTGATAAAACGGTAAATGTGTACGTTAAATATTTTCGAGAGTTTATAATTTTTCATGTGAATGTACCCTATAATGTGTTGGTGAAATCGTAAAATCAACGCTAGATTTAACAATTAAGAACAACCTCATCGGATTTTAAAGGAAAATTAAAATTCACAATTATTTTGAAATATACTTACATATTTTTGTTAACAGTTTAAATTTGAATTAAAATATTTTTAAGAGTATAAAAGCATTTGAGATATATTTAGATACGCTTATAACCCTGTATGAAATATGTTTATTCAGATTTAATATATGAAATTTCTTTTTAATTTTAAAAATCTATGATTAAATACAAACTAGTATTTTTAATAAAAGTAATGTTCATACTTTATCATAGTAATGCTCATACTTAGTTTGATAGCAATCATTGGCCATATTCTAACGACGTGACTGATGCTATGCAAGATTTGGCACCGGTTGTGGAAGAGTTTTTGACGGAAGGCTTTTTTGATAACGACGAGAATGCGATACCGGGTCCGTCTCATATGGTTGTGAGAAACGGAAAATTATTTGATGTAAGAAATCAAAATCAGCATGGAAAGGGAAATAATGTAAGTTAACTTAATTAAATAAAAACTTTTAACTCATAAATGATTTAAAATCTTGAAATAAAAATCAATTTTTTTAAATTGTCATTTTAGGTTTCGACTAAAAAATTTGTTTGTGAAATTTGCGATAAAACATTCAGTCTCAAAACAAATTTAACAAGACATATTAAAACAATTCACAATAAATCCAAAATTAAAACTTGTGTGAGATGCAACAAAATTTTCTACCGCACTGATAAATTTAATAATCATATAAAAGCTTGTAGAAATCAAGAGAAAAAAATGATTAAAAAATCTATTCATAAGAGAAAAGCCGTTTCAGATCTTGAGAACAGAAGAAAAAAACGTTGTGATAAAAATAGAGGAAATCAGAATCCATGTGCAGTCACAAAAGTTGTAAAAACTCAGAAGATATACCCTAATGAATTAAATAGTAAAGATTTAAACATATTTCTTTCTGATAGTAAAATTACGATGAAAAATATAATTGAAAATTTTTTTCGTGAAAGTAAAGGTGTAAAATGGTATGGTGTTATACATATTCGTTTTAGACGCGCATTGATAGATTCAGAAGAAGATATTTGTTCTTCTTACTTCAGGTCAAACTGTATCACAACATTAAATGATATTGAAATAAATGATCAAATTAATGATGCTTATGAAAAAATTAAAACTGCATTTGAATCATTTGAAGGTAAAGGAAGCGGATGGATTATAGACAATATTATAGATTTTGAAGTTAAAATGGGTCACTACGAACCTCTAAGAGCCTCTAGTTATATTTCCTTACCATCTTTTATAGACAGGAAAAAGGCTGTAATAAATATTGAAAATAATGACCAAAAGTGCTTCCTCTGGTCAATCTTAGCTGCACTATTCCCAAAGCATAATAATCCCCAAAGAGTAAGTCATTATAAAGAGCACGAAAATGCTTTAAATACTAGTATGTTAACCTATCCAGTAAAAATCCATCAAATTGATAAATTTGAAAAAGAAAATTTCTTATCAGTAAATATTTTTGGATGTGAAGGAAAAGAAATATTTCCTCTTAGAATCACAAAACAAAGAATACAAAATCATATCAATTTATTGTATTTAAGTAATGATCATGGATCACATTATTGCCTAATAAAAAATATGAGCCGCTTACTATCCACTCTAACTAAACATAATGGAAAAATGTATTATTGCGATTATTGTCTTTGCAGATTCCAGGGTGAATTAAACTTAAAAGAACATATTATTTACTGTCAAGTACATGCTCCTCAAAAGGTTACTTATCCTAGTGAAAATGAAAAGTGGCTACAGTTTGATAAGCAACACTACCAGTTACCAATACCATATATAATTTATGCAGACTTTGAATGCCTTGTTGTAAAACAATATTCGTGTAAAAGAACATCTGATGTGTCCTATACAGAGAACATTGCACGACATATTCCATGTGGCTATTGCTATATAGTTATTGGGCCCGATGGAAAAAGTATTGGAGAACCCGTTGTATATCGAGGTGAAGAAGCAGTCGACAAATTTCTGTTTGATCTTTTAAGGGAGGAAGAAAAAATAAATAATATTCTAAAGTCTCCCAAACCTATGGTACTTTCTGATCAAGATCAAAGTGATTTTGAGAGAGCTGTGAGTTGTCACATATGTTCAAAACTTTTAGGAAATGATCGTGTTCGAGACCATTGTCACGTAACTGGAGTCTATAGAGGAGCCAGTCACAATTCTTGCAATTTAAATTTCAAAATAAAGACTAAAATTCCAGTTGTTATGCACAATTTAAGAAACTATGACAGTCATTTGATCATGGAGAGCTTAGGAAAACTGAAATGGAAGAAGATTTCTTGTATTGCGAATAACATGCAAAAATATATCACTTTTTCTCTAGGCAATTTACAGTTCATAGATTCTTTCCAATTTTTAAATACATCATTGGAAAAATTGGCAGAGAATTTAGGGCGAGAAAATTTCCTTATCACCAAAGAACATAATAAACCTGATCATGTTGATCTGCTCTTACGTAAAGGTATCTACCCATATACTTATATGGATAATATAGAAAAGTTCGAAGAAAGATGCCTTCCATCAAAATGTCATTTTTATAATGATTTAACTGAACAGGAAATTTCTGATGAAGAGTATGCTCATGCAGAGAATGTTTGGAAAGAACTAAATATAAAGAATCTTGGTGAATATCATGATATATATGTAAAGACGGATGTACTCATTTTAGCTGATATCTTTGAAAATTTTAGGAAAATGAGTTTAAAAAATTACAAAATTGATCCTGCACATGTATTTACAACTGCTGGATTAGCTTGGCAAGCATGCTTGAAAATGACAAATGTTAAATTGGAATTGATAACAGATCCGGATATGTATTTGTTTTTTGAAAAATCAATGAGAGGGGGGATAAGTGTAATAACAAAAAGGTTTAGCGAAGCGAATCATAAATATTTATCAGACTTTAATCAAGCTGAACCTATAAATCATATAATTTATTTGGATGCTAACAACCTTTATGGTTGGGGAATGGAACAATTTTTGCCTGTCAGAGGATTCCGTTGGTTAACTATAGAAGAAATTGAAGCTTTAGATATCAATAGTTTAAAAGATAATGATAAGTATGGCTACATGTTAGAGGTTTCATTAGAATATGGAAAAGAATTGCACGACGAACACAATGACTATCCGTTGGCGCCAGAAAATATTTTAATAAAATCGAATTCTATATCTCAATATAGTAAAAATATTGCAAAAAAGTTTCAGCTTAAAGTGAAGGACACATTAAAATTAACTCCAAATTTACACGACAAACAGCATTATGTTCTACATTATAGAAATTTACAATTGTACTTGCAGCTTGGAATGGTTCTCAAAAAATTCATCGAGTTGTACAATTTGAGCAAAATGACTGGTTAAAACCATATATTCAGTTCAATACTGAAATGAGAAAATCAGCTCAATCCAAATTCGAAAAAGATTTTTATAAATTACTAAATAACAGCGTATACGGAAAAACACTAGAAAATTTGCGCAACAGAACAAATGTTGAACTTGTTCAGACAGAAAACAGAATGAGAAAACTGCTTGCATCACCATCATTTCATTCATTCACAATTTTTAATAAAAACTTAATAGGTGTAGAAATGATACATAAAAAATTAAAGCTAAATAGACCCATTTACACAGGGTCAACTATCTTAGATTTAAGTAAGTATCTGATGTATGATTTTCACTACAATCATATAAAAAAAACATACAAAAATAAGGCCACATTACTGTTTACAGATACTGATTCACTGTGCTACGAAATTGAAGACCATGATATTTACCAAGACATGAAAAGAGATAGTCATTTGTATGATACATCTGAATTTCCAAAAAATCATATTGCATTTAGTGAAAAAAATAAAAAAATTGTAGGGAAAATGAAAGATGAACTTGCTGGAATTCCAGCTAAGGAATTCATAGGCTTACGCTCTAAAATGTACAGTTTGTTAACACCATACTTTAATAAGAAAACAGCAAAGGGTGTACCAAAACCCACAATAAATAGTAAATTGTCTCACGAAAATTATAAGCAATGTTTAAAAGACGGTATACAGTTGCGAAGAATCTCTAAAAGAATTGTTAGTGTAAATCACAATGTGTTTACATCATGTCAAAACAAAATTGCTTTAAGTCCATATGATGATAAACGATACATTCTTGAAGATGGAATACACACTCTAGCGCATGGACATTACAAAATTTCTGAAATGAATAATAATTTTCTGGAATAATTAATTTAATAAGAAATAAAATAAGGGTGGGTGGTGGGATGAAACACTTTGAAGGAAGCGTCCGGCATCCATTTCAACTATTCAATTTTCCCTGTTGATGAATGGCTCTGTCACGCGTGTTTCGGTAACGAGGTGTGGGAACCTCGGCTAATGTCCTTCACAACTATGAAAATACGTTCATGAAAGCAGTAAAAAATAGCATACAATTGTTTCATTATGCCCTTTATTTAGTCTTAAATTATTATTTATAATAGAATATAAAAAAATAATAATTTAATAGACTCTAAGTTATTATTTTAAGAAATTATTTTGTTTCATTTCCGAAACATCATTTTTTCAATGAAATATAGCAACATTTACAATGCAATATTACTATTATTTGACATGCAGCATTGGGATTGGCCCAGAAACTGTATTCATCCGCCAAGCGTAAGCATATTTCAGTACACAGGTTTTTTCTCCTTGTGTGAACATGGCTCATCACATTGAAACATGTTTAATCTCATATTATGACGTCAAACTACGTCAGTAAGCAGTTTTCTCTGGTTAGAAAACTGGTTTATATTAATTTTACTTAGGTCTAAAAGAAATGTCTGCATAAGATTTACTCGCTTTAACAAGAGTTCGTGGGGTATTCGTTAGCGTACGCAAATCAATACCCCACGAATTCTTTTGGAGATAGTGAGTTCGGAACCCAGCCTCGACAGTTTTAAATATAAATTTTTTAAAAGAGAAAATGAAGTTCCTTATTTGGTTTATAGATGGCGCCATGAACATAAAATTTAAGAAGCATCGAAATAAAATGTAATTTAAACTTTAAGTACAACTCAACTCAACGCAAATGAGTTATTACGAGGTAGGCAAGCTATTGACGCCGTTTACCCGCTCACAACAACAAAAATAATTTTTAAAAGCAGCAGAAACTCAACAACCCAACTCAACTTGAATAAGTTACCATGAGGTAGGTACGCTATTGACGCCGTTTACCCGCTGGCAACACTTAAAATTAATTTTTAAAAACAGTAGGATCCCAACAACTCAACTCTAAAAAATAACTACGTGCACTTACACAAGTTAGCACGTGACGTCACAAAACCACGCCCCCTTTGATTGACAGATAACACCCTAAATGACCCTCGTACTCTTACTCGAATATCGAAAAATTGAGGGATCCGCACACTCTTCCGGAAGGGGCGTGGCTCAAGTGATCCCCTTATCAGTCAGATCCCGCGGATCCCTGATCCCCATGGGCCAGTACTCTCTTTTTTATACTACTCACGATCCCTGAGAAGGATGTGAGCACACTAAAAGGGGTAACAAACATTTCCAAGAGACAATGTTAGTTAAAAAATTTATTTACTGACTCTGAAAGGTACACATATACAGAACAAAATACATTTTGTAATAATTTTTAATAATTAAGTTATTAAATTAAATTAATTTACTATAAATCAAAATCTTCTATTAATTTACTTAATTTAGTAATTTTTAGTTAATATCTTAAATAAAACTTACTAAATTATAATAAATTTAATAATTATTTGGATCTGCCTTACAGAGCAAAGTTTCTCAAAAGGAGTTTCATATTAGAAATAGACACCCTCTATGTTTTTCTCCTATCTGAGCTGAGATATATATTTTGTCTGCAAAGAAGCCACGCAGAAAATCCAGCTTCACAAAAGTAAGATATTGCAAATGGTAATCGAATGCCAAATGCCTTTTGTTTTTAGTACAGAAAACCTACCAACTATTCCTGTTCAAAGTTCAAAGAGTGATTTATTTCTAAATTGTCGCTTGGTTTCAGTACTTTTAAACCCAAAATTTAAGTATTCTCGAGACATTTTTCTTGATTTTATTTTCGGAACAACCTTTGCCGTTTATTTGTTGATGTTAGATTATCATCTCATGCTCGCTTACGACTGCTTAAAATTGTATCCATGTTTCTGAATAAATCTTCTGCCATGCATATTTAATACGGTGAACTGCAATTAACCCAAAACATATATAGCATACACATACAGATAGTTTCGATAGCTGTAAAAGGATCGACTAGAATTAGTTTGCCAGAAATTAACAATTGTGTGTAATATCAAGTAATGTTTCACATAGTTTAATATCCTTTTAAATACTCAATTTGGGGAAGTTTTCGAGATGAATTGTTAGGCAAATTACACATAGAATGGAAAAAGGTACAATTATTTGATAATTAATTAATTGATCATTTTTGTGTTGTTTGTTTCATTGTGTGGATAAATATAATAAAATCAGGCTAAGCAGTAAACATATTAACATAACATTTTAACAAATCTATATTATATAGCCGATTTGGTCAAAATTTTAATCTCATAAACTTTTGGGATACATAATCTCAATTCTGAAATGAGTTTAATTAATAGTTTAATTGTTCAAATGAATTTGAAAATATCTTCCAAATGTTATTTATTGGTGAAGTAAGATAAGTGATATTCTCCATATTCACTCTTCTTATTTTATTGTGAAATTTGTGATCGTTATCTTTATTATAAAAGTCTTCAATTAATCGCTCTTTCTATTATTTTAAATATATATGCTATTTCTATTAATCTTAACTAAAATGCTCTTTCTATTAATTTAAAATGGTAATTATTATATATTATTTTAAAATCATTAAAACTAAATCTATATAAAATACCAAATTTTTACTTATTCCTAATTTAATACTCTTTTCCATTGAAATGATTTGCATAGCTTAAAAATAACAAAATAATAAATGTGTGTGTGTGGAATAACTTGCACGTGTTTTAGATTATCATAAAAATTAATATTTTATGTAAATAAGAATTTATTCATAAAGTTAGCTTGAATTTTTATTATTGCCTTTTATTTTCCTACTTTTTAAAAAATAAATTTACTGACAATTTTTCATCAAAATGTTTACTTTGCACCGGCAAGACAAATCTACCAGCTTTCATGAGCCATATTTTAAAGTGTGGGATGATTTTCATAAAAGCATTGAGATTTGGAAAAACAAAGCCATTTTCTATTTTTAGTGGTATTTGCTATTTACTTAGTTTTGTACAAACTGGTACTTTGCGCAACGAATTGAAGTCTTTCATATGAATCAGATAAAATGAAATTGAATTGTCATGCAATGCCTTAAAATTCCTTTCACTTATGAAGCTATCGAATATTGAATGTAGAAGATTTTTCATCTGTATTCTATTGTATTTCTAAGCAGGTGCAAACTAAGGGAACATAAAATATGCTTATGACATGAGCATAAAATAATTTTTAAGAAATGAGAAAAATTTTCTCTATTTTTACTTTTTTAAAAATAATTATATAGGAATGTAGGGAAAAGAAGGAATAAGATACCACAAATATTTTTTCGACCTCAAGTGGTTAAAAATAAATAAATATATGAAAATTATTTAAAAAATTGCAAACGCTTCTGTTTAAGAAGCCAAAAAAGCTACAAAACGTTGTACAGTACGATATAAGCAGTTTTTAGGGAGTTAATATCAGCCATTATTACGATTTAAATTAAGTTAATAACATTGTAATAAAACTATTGAAATGAACCATAGCACATTTTAGGTTAGCTAGAAATCAACATCCTAATATAATGTGGATTTCATTTTCCTTAGCTTTCTCTGTTCCATTTCTAACAAAAAATTAGTGGGTACAGAAAATATAAATTTCATTTATATAGATTCAGAGTCATTTCATTTGTGAATGCGTTTCAATATTTTACGTTAATAATGATCTATCTGAATTAAGAACATGAATTTTTAAATAATGTTGAATAATAAATAATATACTGCGTGATTCTGAATTGTCTATATAATTTAAGAATGGTGATCAGGATGGGCAATAATTACAAAAAACATAAGGTTACATTCCCTCTGGAAGGCTGGAAAGTGAAATATTTTTTTAAAAAGTTTCAACTTGAAATTACAACAGAGTTAAGAAAAAAGTGAACGATATGTAAAATTGTAAAAAATTTATTGCTTATTAAATGCATTCAATTGCTCAGAATGCGAAACACGAATGTCATTTCACAGTTAACACTGGTGAAGGGACGACTAGCTTGTTCTTTAGCAGTTTTCTGATGCTAAATAATTTTACCCGAGGAAACAACGAAATTTTTATCTGAATCCACAGGCGTCTCATGCACTGAAAATTTCCTGCTCCCCTGAAAGAAAATATTCAGTAAGTTGAGTTCTGTTGAGCGAGGGGAAAAAGACACAGCCACACCCGCTGCATTGTACAATATATGGTATTTAAGAAATTAAGAACTGTAATGGAAAATAAATTATTATGGTCCCATTACCTAAAAGCCACGTTTTTCTCTGAATGGGGAAAAAATAGTCTCTGAAAATAGTCAGCAATAAACTGGGAAAATTTGTTCCAAAAAGATAACCTTTATGGTGCCGGTTGAATTATCTGACATAATATAAGGGCCTAACAGATAACCTACTATGTAACATAGACTGGTATCTTGTGCCGGATTTTACAAGAAGTAATGCAGTAGGACAAAATTTGTTTATTATAAATGTTCAAAAATCATTATTTACTGAATGTTGTCTCATCATTTAAAATATTAATGTAGGAAATCGCATCATTATTTTTCTCCATCTTTTACTGCACAAGATCTGCCCGACAGGGGTAATAATCTATGTGCAAAGATAGCAATTTTTGCATGCTTGATACAACGATATTTCCCGCAATCGTAAGTAAAAACTAAAAAAAGGTTGAGTATCATAAAATGTGACAGTTTGAAAATCCCTATTCGTACACTCTTCGTACTTCACGTCAATTCCCTCTTGCTTTACAGTATGTGAAGTTCATATGTCTCGTACATAAACTCTGTTGCTATTCTTATTGCACCATCAGGCTTCCCTGTACCTATCTCAAACTCATACTACTGCAGTTAAGTGGAAGAAGCGGATGAGAGTCTCCGGAATTTGAAAGCAGGGTCTAAGGAAGAATCCTAAGTACTTGACCTGTCACACCAGAAAACATTTCAATTGAAGAACATTGTGATCACTATCTATTCAATGAGGCCAAGACGCTTATATCGATCCAGTGGATCTTCGGTTAAGTCAAAAATCGAATTCCCTACCTTCCAATAATCAGAACGATGTTCTAATCAAGAGGATTATCAAATAATCAACGACACTCTAAAAAAGAAAACCTAATCAACCCCTCCACCTAAGCATTCACTGAGAGTTTCGAATGATGTTTTCCTGATAATACTTGAATTAATGACATTGTGACGTTTTTGCACCATATCGGCTCTAATATTTTTCTCCTATAGGAAAATATTTGCTGTGATTGGTTTTCTCTTGTACTATAATTAAGAAATAAATAATAATTGTCCTCAGCGGAGATTTGCATACTTTAAGCTCTTAATTGTATTATATGGTATGCTACGTAGGCATGTTCAAAATGAGTTCGGAATTAATATATGCTTCTTAATAATGCGTTATCTTTTGTTATCTTGAAAAACACATAAAGACATTGAGAGAAAAAAAAAGATAATTTAACACCCAGGTTGCCTGATAGTAATCAAACTCAACACATCGTAGACTGCATGTAGAAGCAGAGAGCGCGTGTAATCTGCTTTGAGTATCGAAATCTTTTCTTATTGCTTGATGCATTTTTACTTTCTTTTTTCCTGCCTCTTAGATTAGAATGTGACCCTATGTTCTATCTTAATTATTATTCGTCTTCATGAGTTTTATCATTTCTCTTAATTTGTAAAAACAACTCAGAACTGAGAAAACAACTCAAATAATTAAATTACATATAAATTAATGTACGTCTTTGTATAATTTTATTCTTGGTATTATAAATATTTTCTGCTAAATATTTTTACTGTACAAATACAATGCAATTGAATTAAATGTGAATAATATTTTGATATTCTCCAGCTTTCATATATGTAATAAAAATGTTAACAGATATAAGTTATATCAAGTATCTATATTTATCATTTAGCTAACACATTAGTGGTAAAATAAAAATGAAAAACAATACATCAACATAATTTTAAATTATTCTTCCTGCTTTTATATTTTGTACTCAAGTTCTAATTTTAAAACATGATAACATTTTTTTAGAAATTAAATAATTTGAGAAAAAATACGAATAGTTTCATATAAAATTAAATTATTTCTTTAATAGATTCTTTCCAAAATATTTTTAGTTCATAATTATGCAAATTTAAATACTGATAATTATTAGATAAATTCTTAGTTTAATCTAAAATACTAGAATAATATAATCACAACGGCATAAATTTTTATATATTACAAGGTGATTAAAATTTGGAATACTAATAGATTATGAATATTAAACAAAGACTTAAATAGATACTCGTGTAACTTCAAGTATGAAGCAAAGCTTCATGTTGCTAATTTAAGAATATAATTTAATGATAAAACACATATTTCAAAATAATGCTGACTTTAATATTTCACAGAGCAATGCAAAAAAAAGAATCAAGTCCCTTTTATGTAATTTTGTAAAATACTTTTCAAATAATAGTTTAATATAAACCATTTGTTATTTCTCAAATTATTATGTTTTTTCCTTGGAATTTCAGAGTGCATACACAAATTATAATTTAAAACTATTCATTGTTTTCTAAGATACTATATTTCTTCAAAAGATCTAGATATCAACTGGTAAAACACAACTTCAGACGTGTGCTTGATTTCAATAGCTCCATGTCTTAACATTTACATTATTAGTTCTTTCTGAAACACTCAAAGTATGAAATTTATATCGAATAATTAACAACAAATTATCAGTGAAACTATTCTAGTAAATCATTATTTGTTTCTAAGTATATAACCCATTATTCTGAAATAGTTTGTCTCTCACAATATACATATAATTCGAAAAAACCCTCAATAGCAATCATTTACAAATTTCGTAAATTTATAAAACACGAATAAAAAACTGGCAGTCACTTTAGCTCTTTAAAAATTTCTTATGTGAAAATATAAATCTCTTCATGATTTGAGTATCTAATATAAATTTAACAAAATATTTTTATTTTATACTAAGCTCATATTTAAAACCTATTAGTGTGTAAAAGAACTTTTTGACAAAAATGCAGCCATTCTATTCATTAGCAAGGAAATGTTATTACTGACTTATTAAATTATTCAAAATAAACCCATTGAGTTTAGTAACTTCTAAATCAATAAACGTTCCAAATTATTTAGAAAGACTAGTCATTAGAAATTGTTTTAGCATGATTATATGAATAATAGCTTCAAAAAATGAAACAAATATATTGAGAAACATATTTATAATAATCTGTTTTAAAAATTAAAAGTCACTATATTGTAACATAAATTTTTCATCATCATTTTCAAGAATGAAATATAAAAATTTCCCTTTTATTAACATGATTGGATTAAAAAGAATCAGATTGTTTAAGAGTAAAACTTCAAAAACTGGAAATTAAAAGATTTCGATGGTAATCCCAAAAATAAATTTGCCGTTTGGTCCATAGTTCTAAAAAAAGAAAATGATCTAAAAATAGAGGACGATATGAAATTCACGTATCTAATACAAACAACAAAGTGTAAAGATTTTGTTTTTATGTATTATCAAGTATCTAAAAGTGAACATAAAAGCATTTTTAAAAATTTAAAACCCTGACTGACGATAAGTTGCTGACGATAAGTTGCTGACGATAAGATTCACAGACGATAAATTGCTTATAAAATTATAGATACGTGAACGTTTGAAATTAATTCTAAATCAATCGAGTCATTCAATAATTTAATTGATTAATTGGACACTTATTGCTGGGCTTAGCAAATTTAGTGGTAACTAGGTGAAAATATGCATACATGCTTTATTCATTAGTAGAGTTTTTTTACCTGAACAAATTTTATATCATAGGAAAGAGAGAGAACTTCAGCTCCTTGTCCTATACATTAAGTCAGTTTTATGGTTCAGATGTGGTAAGCGCGATGAGACTGCGAATAACAAAAATATTCTGTTCAGGAGAGAGACGAAAACAAAACGATTCAACCTGAATTAGGTAGCACTCGATATTGAATTCGAAGGAGGCCATTCCAATGGTTCGATGATTCGACCAAATGCAAACAAAAAAAATTAAAAAAGACGATTGAAAGGCTTTTGTTCAAAACAGACTTACCGCAGTAGCGACTGTTTCTTGGCTCAAGAAAATGGCTTTTCAAGATAGAAATAAGAGAGCATTACAAATGAAAGAGTGTTTATCACGTCTAAAAATAACTGGTGAGCAGGTAAATTCTGATGTCCTGTAAGCTAGAAAAAAACATTATCCAATTTTATATGCTTTAGTTTATATCAAAAACATTAAAATTATTTTTCTTCTCTGAGCAAAACAGAGTTTAACAATATCACCAGATAAAGCTCTTCCAGATAAAGAGATGTTTTATAACAAACAATCTGAATCAAAGAACCAGGAGTTTTAGAATGAAAATTGAACATTGCTTATTTGACTCAGATTCGCAAAGATTATATTATAAAAGTTATCTCTCAAAAATTTTGGAACTAAAACCCAATCATTTCAAATTTTATAAAGATAATTTATTCGGTGATATTGAAACCAAAATGATTAAACATTCTACATTTAAATGTGGATTTCAGGAAATTCAGGGAAAGTTTTCATGTGAAGCAGTACTGTTAAATAAAGATGTAATTTGTGGTACAATTCTAAAAATTTGGAATTGCACTACAAATAAAAAAACTGATGGTAAAACAAATGTTTTCACTATCGGACAAATAAATGTCATTTTCTATTGAAGTATTCTGATTATCTGTCGCAGAGAACATTCAATAAAAAAATTAATTTATTTATATGATAGTGAAAAAATTGATTTTGATACTAATTTTACTGGGTGCTGAATTTTTAGGAAAAAATTGGCAGGTTTTGTAAGCCCAATGGCTTAACCGCTGTTAGTACTTATTTAGAATAGGTAATTATGAGAGATCATTATCCTTAACTGCTTGTGATTTACCCGCAATTACATTGCTAACACTAGCAAAATTTGTGACCTTTGTTCATTAGAAGTTCAAAATACTACATAATATAATTAAAATACTTCAGATTTTGATGCTTTTTCAAAAGACGGTTCTATTAGGTAAGCACATGTATTTTTATTTTGATAAATTTTTTCCATTAATACTAGTAGGTTCCTATTCTATAATCCCAACTGTTCCCATTCCTCTATAAGTTTGTTTTAAAAATGAAATTTCCTGTGGAATTGAGTTTAAAATTCATGGTTTTGAAATGGTTTTGAACTTGAATAATGTCATTTTAAATATAAATAAAGCTTTTTTTCACATTACGATTTCCGCTACAGACAGAACGTTTCACTGATTTCTATGGCAGAAAAATCAAGAAAAAGACAAAATTAAAATCTATAGGCATTGTAGAATAGTTTTGGTTCTTTCTTCTAGATATTTTTGCTTATGGCTTCTATTTACCATCATTTAGAGAAAAGAAGATGATACTAATGTTACGGTAAAGTTAAAAGATTAAGACTATAATATTGTGACTTGTGTCCAGTAGAACTTAGAGCTTCAACGGTTTCACACAATGGCTTGTCAAGTCACGTCAAAAGCAGGGTTTGAGCTCACATATAGGATTTTATGCTCATAGTAATAAAATCAGAAAACAGTAAAATTCTCTGCATTTGGCCTTTTAAGAGATCCAATTACTGATTTGATTGCTTGAAAAAACAGTTTTGACGATTTGGTGTTCCGACTGAAATTACTGATACATTACCTAAAATTTAACTTTTGTCAA
Source organism: Latrodectus hesperus (assembly GCA_037975125.1). Classification (NCBI taxonomy): domain Eukaryota; kingdom Metazoa; phylum Arthropoda; class Arachnida; order Araneae; family Theridiidae; genus Latrodectus; species Latrodectus hesperus. Next base: position 1,897,354 of record CM075858.1, on the reverse strand, counting down.
TTTCAGAAAAGACATTTCATTCAATCTCTTTTTCGGCGCCTTTGAAATTCATTCCTAAACTTCTAATGCAAAAAGCTAGAAAAAATTACAGGCTAACATAGGAATAAAAATTGGTTCCTAAAATCGTTGAGATATTAAAAATTGGCTTGCTAGCCTAGGATTTTGTAAATTAAAGCAAATTTCACGTCATTTTCAAATTTGGTTAATGAGTCCACTTCAACTATGGATATGTTTACCGAAGCAACTGGGAAAGTTTTTGCAGCATGAGTTTCTTTGCGTAATGAAGTTAAAGTTAAACTAGTTCAGAAAAAATTACGTGTCACGCCTCTAAAAAAAAGATTCTGTATTGAAAACGAAAACTAAAGTTGTGCTTTGCTGGATCAAAAACTCAGGAACTTGGAAAATATTCGTGCAAACCCGAGTAAGCGAAATCCATTAAAGATCATTGAAAGAAAGCTGGTATTACGTTTCATCACTGATGAACGTTGCTAACATCATATCCAAGGGATACAACGCACACGCTCTCTTCAGCTTTTGTTGGTGAGAATGCCACCTATGGTTGAAATCGTATTCCCTGGCAAGATACCCATGGCTCTGATTTACAGATCATTTGAACTTCATAGAGAAGAGAAAAAGATTACTGCCATAACACATCTATTTCAGAATGATTCTGATTCTAATTTCTTCTAAAGAACTATAACTGTTTTGAAGTTTTAATTCATGTATTTTAATTTTAATTTTTCTGTTAAATTGTTTTAAATAAGTTTTGTTCATTAACTTTTTAAAACAAATGTTTAATTTTCTAAAAATCTACATTTTTGTGTTTAAGTTAAATTTTAGCTTTTGTTGGTGAAGGATATTGTATACCTTCTATTTATAACAGTTGACACTATTAACACTACGAGTGAATGGAATTATTATTCTCATTTTATCTTCGCTTGCTGCTTGTTGTTTTCTCTATGCAGTTATGTATGAATAAAAAGTGAAATAAAATTTCTTTGACTCCTCTCTGGATTAATTCAAAAATTTGAACTAACTCGTACTCACACAACTGCTTTAATTATACATTACATAAAACCATAATTTACACCATACCTATCAACTAAAAAATTTCTTAATGTAGGTATATTTAAATGACGAAATGAATAACAATGGAAAATTCTACATTAATCCTATCTTGTAGCTAAGAAATATGGGGAAAATACATTATGCCAAGGCTATTAATTTTAATTATTTAATTTTATACCATTAAGCTATCCCAACTGTATATGTACGACCTAAATTTATAGAAAAAAGCTTCATCCAAAATTACATTTAATTTTATCATCTTTATATTTCAACTGTACAGTCTGATATACGAAAATATATACATTATAAAAATTTTAAAATTTCAAATACAATGTAGGTAAGAAAATATTTGATGTTTTTAAATTAAAATTCATTATTATTCAATTTATTAACAATATAGTATTTTATCTCATAATATGTAATGAAAATTAATTTTTATTAATCTTATTACTTAACTTCCCCAGACAGGGATTCATTATAATAGAAAATATTACTGCAAATGTTAATTATGTGTTTTTGTTTTAAATCATAAATCCCAATAACATAGTTGAGATTTTGAATGTTTAAAATTAAGCTCTGACTCCATATTTTATTTAACATTTTAAATTATCAATTCTGCCTCCATATAATTTCAGTTGAATTTTAATAGAAAGGGTATAACCAATGTCTTTTAACAGTTTAAAAATATATTCTATTTTAATTAAAGTATATTAAAATTTTGATAAAATTGATAAGAATAATTATGTATAAATTAAGCTTATGAATTAATTAAATTTAAGAATGATTAACAATAGGGTCTAAGAATGATTAACTATTAACTATAAGGCATCATATATATACATATATATATATATATATATATATATATATATATATATATATATATATATATATATATATATACATATAAATACTAAGATCATAATAAATCTATCAAATATTTCATTACTGCCACCGAAATATTTATTATCACCCTCATACCAATTGCCATACGGTAATGAAAATCAATAAAAGTTGCATCACGTTTTGTGCACTGGAAATAAAACAATTTTCTGGCTCTGGCTTATAGTTTCTGATAATGTTAATTCCTATTTTATTTCCTAGATTTCGATTATTGTTAGATTAATACTAGAAATGCTTTATTACTAAATTTTACTTTATTGTTTTTTTTAAAACAAGTGTTAGTATTGAAAAAATAAGTTCATTGTGTCGAGGCAGATAAAAATATTTTATGCGGTGATTAGAAAGGATAAAAATTTAATTCAATATTTTATGTTTTTTAGAAACAAGTGTTATTATTGAAAAAGTAAGTTTATTGTATCGAGGCAGATAAAAATCTTTTATGCGTTGATTAGAAAGGATAAAAATTTAATTCAATATTTTTAACTTTTGTTTTAATATTTAATCCATACCTAGAATTGAAAATATAATCTCATTTCAGCGAATGACGTCATGTAAAGAATAAAGTGTGTCCAATTTTTTCTTTCTCACTCACTAACACAAATATGATATTCCCCAATTAGAGAAATGTAGTTAAATAGCAATAAACATAATTTAAGCGTTTTATTAAAAAGACTAAAAATATGTTTATACTTGCTGGTATATAACTTTTTCACCTGATTATATAAAATTCAAGAAGATGGTAGGTAAATGTTTCGTAGTAAGTAGATTTTGATAAGAATGAGGTAATTACTATGGTTAACAATGTTATCAAAGAGGTAATATGTATTGGTTTAAAGTCTTATAATTCTTTTTATCCTTTAATCATGTCTGTTTTAATTTTTTGTGGTTAAATCAAAATAAAAATTGTAAGAAAATGTGCTTTCATTAAATTCTTGATTTTATGCCTGTAAAATTCTTCAAATGAATATTTTAGGAAAGTCATTCCTGAAATTGTATCATTATTTAAACCAGAACATAGTTTTAAATATTTTATGTTTTTACAATTTCATTTAATTTTACTGTGTAATTATTTCTGATTATAATAATATTTGTTTGGAAAATTGAAAAAATATTTCACCTTTCAAAAACATTATTGCTATATGAATTTAAATTCAAACATAGAAAGTTATAAAATATTCATGTCACAATTTGCGTATTATACCGATAAAATTAGTTAATTTTCTAGTACTTCATTTAATATTTAATTTAAAATTTTATGTTATCGAATTAATTCTGATTACTTAGTTAATTCCAATTAATTCAATTAATTTATTTTTCCAAATGAAAGTTAAAAGAGTACGAAAATATATCATTTTAACAAAAGCAATTAACAAATACAATTCTTAATAATAGATTTTATAAATTATACAGAACTTTATTATTTATATAATTTTCTGATATCCATTTAATTTAATTTTTCTTGCACATTCAAGATTTGTCTGTTTATGCAAAATATAAAAATTTAAATTTAAAAGTTAGTGTAATAATAAAAATAATTATACTTATTTTCTTACCAAGTATAGTGAAAAATACATATTGAATTGGATCATTTAATGTATTATAACTGTATTATATCAAGATATTTTATAATAGTTTTATTGAAATATTAAGAAATGAGCTCTTTTTTATGTAATTATGTAACAAAAATTGAATTCTTAAAATATGACCATAAATTAAAATGGCAAATAAATAATATAATTTTCAAAAATGTAATTAAGAGAACAGATTAAAACAGTTATTTTAATATGATTTACTCTTTTTTATCTTTATTAAGAGATAGTAAAATTACTAGTGAAATTTATATAGATATTGATTCTTTTAAATAATTTTGGCTTCTACTAATTAAATTTGGGCTTATTTAAATGCTTAAGAATTAAGTACTCTTTTAACAGTTGAGTATAAATTTCCTTTGATTGAAAAGAAACACTTCAGTGCAATCAACGTAGCATATCAGTGTTTATGCAGCATGACATACAAGTATAACAATGATTTTTAAACATCATATTGCACAAGTTTTATTAATGAATCATATTTCTACATACGACATATATTTTCATTAATATTTATTCATGCCTTAAATTATTCATTTACAAGGGAAATATGTGAAAGGAAACACTATTCCACACAAATTTCAAAGGTAGATTATTTTCACAAATTTTACATGTTTATACTTTTGTATTCATAGTTTACTGGGTTTTTTTTTCAAATCTCCTTTCAGTTTCCCAGTGAGGTATTTTAAAATCAAAATATCGAATTTGACAAAATCCTTCGAAATTAATGTACCGTGAAATTAAATACATAAAATTTAAATATCGTGGAAAAGGGGTAGATTTTGAAATTAAATATTTGTAAAGTATGAGATTTATAATATTTCTCTGAATATGGATTATTATTTCAATGCCAATAGAAAACTGAAAGGTTAGATTTCTAGATTTCATATAAACAGTTAAAGGACGATAACCCATGGGCGTCGATATTTCAATCTCATACAGAATGTACTTTAAATTGAAGAATCTGGTCACAAATACATTTGTTCAAAAATTAAATATTAAGTGTTATACAAAATTATTGTTTTCCTTTTATTTTTTTTGAGCTAATCTTTAGAAATAAATTTTTATATGTCATAAATATAAGTGAGATATTCTAATTTAACGAAAATAATATATTGGAGTATCTTTATTCAAGATTCTTCAGTTTCAATGCACAAAAATTACAATTATATTTCTGGCATCACTATATCTATAATATTATGGTTGAATAATTTACAATATGCTGTTCAATTAAAATTAACTATTTATTTTAAACATATTATAAGAAACAGCATAAAGACTCAAAAATGTCTTAACTCAATATCAAACATTGCTCTTAATCTAAGGATAAAGCACAATAATACTTAACAATTAAATTTATTCAAATATTTATATGTTACACAATTCTTAATTTTAATTTTGTTGTGTGTGTGTGGGAAAGAGAATTTTACTATTTAATTTTAAATAAAAATAATGATTAACATACACTTTTGAAAATGTATTGTTAGTTTAAATATATTTTCTAACAAAAATTTCCAATATTTTGAATAGACTTATTGAATAGATCTTTGAATAGACTTATTATTACAGCGTAAAAACATAGTACTCAAAATTAGTTCATTTAAATTATAATTATAAATTTGTCAGTTTATTTACTTTAAACATGAGTAAATAGATTTATTTAATTGAAAATTAATTTTTATCTAAGGTGGTATATCTATTATCTTAATATCTTAATAGCAGCAACCTAGATATATTTAAAATGTAACAGTTATATTCACATAATATGCATACATATAAATTTGCGAGCATGCCTATGTCTATATCTAAGTTTTTGTGTATCATGGAAACATAAAAAGGAGAAATACAAATGAAATTTTAAGTTATTCTTTTAAATTAAATATTTAACATTTTTAAAAAGTTGAGATATTATAATCCGCAAATTAAATGATATCAAAATATTAGCATAGATTGTTAAAATTATAATATTTAAGAAATTATTGTTTTTTACTTAAGATTAATACAAATAAAATAGCTTTCATAGAAATTGCTTTTATAATTACGTAATTAGTTTTATACATTTACATATTACATACAGTTATTTTGCATTTTGAATAACTTGCGATTTGTATAAGTGTAATTCCATACATATTTCTTTCTATGTGATCAAGTATGATTTTGTTCTTACAGGCGATGATGTGTGTCTCTATTCTCTCTACAATTGTTTAGTTTTTGAGTGAAGTGATGCACCCATGTCTCATCAACCGTATTGATTTGGCTAATGAAATCCTTGCTTCAGCTGATTAAAGCAGGGAAGATGCAAACCTTGCACTTTTGGGTTCGAAACTCAAAGAATAAGGATCGTGTCACAGTCGTGATCACTATTTGCTATAATCCAGTTAGTAATGGATGTGGAAATGAGCACTGCTAACACATATTTCCAACATCTGCGCAACATGTAATACGCTCACTCTGCAGTAGGTGAGAATAATGTCTTAAGCCCGCTTACCATGTCCGATGTGCTCACAGTTGTTATTCTTCCTTTTCTTTCCGCATCAGTCAAGTTTGTGCGACCAGCTTCCAACTTCACAATAGCTGGACGTAACATTGCACGTGGCCCATTATATATATGTATATATATATATATATATATATATATATATATATATATATATATATATATATATATATATATATGATATATATAGAGAGAGAGAGAGTGTGTGTGTGTGTTAATGGTTAGCAAACAAAACACAGTTTAAAAAACGGACACACTTTAATTCTACAAATATTGGACAAACAATAACACTTAAAAAGGACAAAGCTATTTTGTTATAGTACCAACTCGCACTGGTAACAATATCATATCAAACATCAAACAATTACTGGCGGAACACCTACTCGCACATCCACAATACTTTAGTGATTCTCTCTTACTTCCTAAAAACACGTTGTCTGGAACCATACGAGATGCTCACTGTTAACTAGTGACATCTATTTAAAAAGTCTGGATCCTACAGCTTGGCATCCTGACCCACGTTTTCAACCTCGGAAACATAGATCAGACTCAATTGACATCCTTTAAAAATAAAACAAAACAACAAAACCAAAACAAAATAAAAAAAGAAATGATGCGTTGAAAGCACATAATTCTAAACAGGAACAGTCCAGGGCTTCATGTGGTCAGCAGTGGTAGAGGTATAACTAGGACCTTCATGATTCCCAACTTTCTCCACCTGATAGCGATCTTTACCTTTTTGCCCAGTTATTCGATAGGATCCGAAGAACTTGGGCTATAACTTTAAACCACTTCCATAATGCGTGCGTTGTATGGCCACTAAATCATTGATGTTGTATACATGAGCCTTTTTTCTCTTCTTGTTATAAGTTCTTTTATTTTCTTCTTGAATTTTTAGAGTTTCTTTCCTTGCCTCTTCTCGCATATCTTCTCTGTTCATCATAAAAAGGTTAGTTTCTTCTTCTTCAAGAATTTCAACGATTTTCATGACTTCTGGATTTTTGATCTTGATTCCTACAAGAAGTTCCAAAGGTGAATATTTAGTACTTCTGCTTGTAGTACTGTTAAGAATCCGTTGCACATCAGCAACATATTTGTACCATTTGCTAGGATCTTCTATGGACAATTTAGATAAAACTGGAATCAAAGTTCTATGAAACCTTTCCACTTGTCCATTTCCTCTAGAAATTCCGTTAGTTGAAAACACATGCTTAATTTTCTCTTTCTCGCAATACTCTTCGAAGATTTGGGAGGTGAAGCTTGCTCCTTTATCAGTTGTTAATCTGGATGGATTCCCAAATATGGATTGTAGAACTTTGAGTTCTTGTAACACATCCTCAGTTGATGTAGATTTTACAGGAAAAACCAGACGAATTTTGTGAATGTGTCCACAACCGTGAGAATATGGTTGTAATTCTTATTAGTTGATGGAAATAGACCTATGAAATCGACGTGAAGAGCACTTAAGGGGTGTTTTCTTTCGGTATAGGTTTCAGTAGACCTTCACATTTTTCACGTTTTCTTTCACACAAAATGCACTCTAAACAGTTCATGATGACTTGTTCAATTCGTTTTCTAAGGTTAGGAATGTCAAAATCTTGCTTGAGAAGATCTTCCGTCTTAGACACAGCAAAATGTCTTCTATTATGAGCCTTTCGAATGACATCAAATTCTAATGTTTCTGGTAGCACAAGTAATTCCCGACCACTTTCATATTTGTATAGTAACCCATTTTTAACTAAGTAATCTTCTTTTAGCCCTTGCTTCACTAAGCACTTCAGAAACTGGAGATGTTCATCACTGTTTTGTGCAGTTGCAATTCCGGCAGTCAGTTCTCCCTGAGAACGAAAAACCATCAAAACGGCATTTCTACTTAAGGCATCTACATGTCTCATTTGTTTCCATGATCTAGGAACGATTTCATATTCAAACTCTTCCAAAAATAATGCCCACCGAGCTATTTTAGGAGATGTCTTTTTTAAACATTGTCTTTTGGAAAGCATCACAATCTGTTACAATTTTAATTTTAGATCCCAATAAATAATTTCTAAATTTTTAAGAGCTTCCGTTATAGCTAAAACTTCAATCTCGTAACTACATAGCTTTTCTTGCTGGGGGGTGGTTTTTCTACTCATGTAACGAATAGGAGGAAATTGTCCATCGTCAGATTTTTGTAGCAAAACAGCACCAAACCCCAAGCTACTTGCATTCGTATGCAATTCTAGTGGGGCTCCTTGTTTGAAAATATGCAGAACAGGACTAGTGGTCAAAATTTCTTTCTATTGAAAGCTTCTTCTTGAGCTACTCCAAACTTAAATTGTACTCCATTTCGAAGAAGATCACTTAATGGTTTGGCAATAATAAATTTTCTAAAATATTCAGTAAGACCTAAGAAGCTCTGAATCTGCTTAAGATTTTTGGGTTTTGGAAAATTTTAAACTGCAATTGTCTTTTCGGGCGAAGGGCGAATTTTACCATCCTCAATAATATATCCTAGAAATTCTATTTTTCTTTTAGGAAATTGACATTATTTAAAATTAATCTCTAAGCCATATTCTTTAGCTACTGCCAAAACACGTTTTAATTTTTCTAAACCTTCCTCTTAATCAAATGATGGTATAATGAAATCATTCATATAAACTACAACAGTATTATCCCTCATGAAGTCTCTAAACACATTGTAAATAATTCTTTGAAATACACTAGGTGATGTACACAAACCAAATGTAGCTTCATATAGACCTGCATAACTGATAAATGCCAAGTATTTAGTACACTTTTCCTGTGAAAAAATCCGTTCTTTAAATCTAACTTTGAGAAAACCTTCGCTTCCCCTAAATGATCTAAGACTTCCTCTATTTGAGCCATCGGAACGAATCTTTAACTACCTTCTTATTTAATTCCCTAAAATCCACACATAAATGCGAAGTTCCATCCCGTTTCTTACATAAAACAATCGGTGAAGCATATTCTGAACAAGAGGGTTTTATTATCCCATCCCGTAACCATTCGTCAATTTGTTTACCGACTACTTTTTGTTCCGAAAAAGGAATTCTTCTACAGCGCTGTGAAATCGGCAAATCATCTTTTAATATTATATTGATTTTTAAATCAGTTTTACGTGGGTCTTTAAGTGGTTTGTAATTTATAATTAAATTCATTACACTATCGCGTAATTTATTGTTAACTATGAACTAAATTTATATCTTCTCCTTCACTAATCGCCGCTGAAATAAAAGACAAGAAATTATTCTCAACAATATAAGAATCCTCCTTATTCAGTGAACTGACGTCACTTGACCTTGACATTTTCGCTAAATCCTTACTTTCTAGCACTTTCAAGTACCGAGGGGGAAAGATGCAGTCAACAATCAGTGAGTCACACTTTGCCGCTTCTACTCTACTTGGGGATTTTAGCCAATAGAAAAACAAAACACCGACGCTTCGGCGAGAACTTATGGCCAAAACAAACTTCCATAGTCCTTATAGATTGCTTTTGCGGAAAAAGAGAACTCTTAACAATAATAAGCTCACTTCGTAAATCTTTTAAGCAACTTAATTTTTTACCATCAATTAATAATTCTATAAATTCTAACTGATTTTCTACGCTGTTATCTAATTTAGTTTTCACTCCCGATACAGTGTTTTTCTGAGTATCTTTTAAATTTTCATTTGTGTTCTTGCGCATAGGACAATGAATAATGAAAATTTTCTCCCTTTTCCCCGCAAACATAAAGACATCGTTCGGATTTAGTGTTCTGATACGTGGAGTTACGTATTTGTTCTCTTTTGATATTTTTATTGAAACTAGACCTTTTATTCTCATAGCTTACGGTTCGCGATCTATTGACTTCCGGTTTTGTTTTTGACGAAAAAATTAAATTGCATTCCTTTCCCAATTCATTTGGAGTGAACCAATTTTGACCTTCACGAATACTAATACGTTCTCTAGTTTTAAAATCAAGTGTTTCATATAATTTATTGGACACCATAAGATCACACAATTTTTAAAATCATTAATCTCCCTTAGTCTACAATAATAATCAAAAGTTGCGCTAAGCCGTGAAGCGAATTGTACATGGGATTCTGTAGAAAATTTTTGCGCATTTTTAAAATTACGTAAGCACTCACGAGGTGAAGGCTGAAATTATTCTAAAGTTAATTCTTTTAATTTATCATAGAAATTTCCGATTCGGTAGCATAAGCCAAAACATTGTTACGTTTATCACCTGATAAATTAATCAATATTTCCGATTTGAATTTATATGGAACATTTTTCGTTCTATAAGATTTTTAAAGGGATTGAAAAAACAAATGCAGAGCTTCTGGCCTTTTGGGCACAGATATGGTGAGAGTTTTAATATTTTTTATAAAATTTTCTAAGTTTTCTGAAGCCGATTCAAAATTGTTCTCTGCGTGATTTACATTTTCAATAACTGATCGCAGCTTTAAGTTTTGTAGCACAATTTCTCTTTCGATTTGAGCAAATTTGATCCTTGCTAACTAGATTTGAGATTGTTCATCTGATATTTTATTATTTTGATCTTCTGTAATCAACTTAACTATACCTTTTATAAATTCGGGATCAGTTTAAAAAAATATCGGAATTTTTAATAATAGTTTTATTCGCTATAACTTTAGCTTCCACTGGAACATTCACACCTAATTCTTCTGCAATAACTCTTAGCTCTTGTTTCCTTATATTATTAAGCAAATTACTCAATTTTCCAGAAAAATAAACCGGATCACAATGAAAACAAAAAAAAATACTTTACCTCAGTTGTTGCTGGTAACCTTAGTTTGTAGATTTGGTATTCGGATTTAATTCAATAAGTATGATCTTCACAGCTTATTTCTATCTACAGTTCCGTTATTTCATTCACAATCAATTTCAATCATCAATCAATTCAGTAACAAATAATTTCTCAATCATCAATCAATTCAATCACAACTAATTTCAATCAAGGCCGGAACCCCAGAAAATTGTAGTGTGTCAATGGTTAGCAAACAAAACATAGTTTTAAAAAACGGACACACTTTAATTCTACAAATATTGGACAAACAGTAACATTTAAAAAGGACAAAGCTAATTTGCAATAGTACCTACTCGCACTGGTAACAATATCATATGAAATATCAAACAATTATTGGCGGAGCACCTACTCACGCGTTTCCGCAGTGCATCAGTAAGTCACTCTTACTCCCTAAAAACACTTACTCTCTGTTGTCTGGAACCATACGCTGTCAACTAGTGACATCTATTTACAATTCTGGATCCTATATATATATATATATATACATATATATATATATATATATATATATATATATATATATATATATATATATATATATATATATATATATATATATATATATATATATATATATATATATATATATATATATATATATATATATATATATATATATATATATATATATATATATATATATTTATTTATTTATCTCGAAATTTTTATGTCTTTTAACTTTGTGCGCATATAGAATATATTAAATTTATTTAAAAACAAATACTTATGAAACAAAATAAAGAAAAATTTAATGAAGAATTTAATTAAAAATGTATAATTGATTTATTAATGTTAAAAAAAATAATTTTAAAAAAGAAACAAAATTTGTCATAAATGATGGAGTGTATCGTAATAAAAACAACAATTAACATCACAATAACTGTTCCGAGAACCATTCAAATGTCAGTAACTAAACTGCAGTGTTTGTTTTTATTGGTAATACAGTATGTTTTTATAAGGAGAAACCTTATTTTACAAGAATTAATTTTACAGAAGATACGAACCCATGAAAAATGCAGCTTAAATGCTGTGAATAAATTTTTTTAATATTTAAAACTTTTCTTAAAGTATTAAATTTAATACTTTTCTAAAAGCATATAACACTTTTCTTTTAAGTTAAAGTGTTTTTATTTAATACTTTAATAGTATTTAATACTTTTCTTAAAGTATTAAAATAATCAAAAACAATATTATAGAATTTTCTTAAAGTAAATAACTTAAAACTATGCCATTAAAAATAAGAACTACAAGAAGTCTGGAAAGAAAAGCAGAATTGTTATGTTGGGAGAAAATGATCTCGGTTATGCTGAAAGTGCCAAACAAGTAGGCAGATTAGAACATTTATGTGTCATGCGAAAGTTGAGCTCACACAATGGTAAAACTAAATTAAAGACAAGTAAGTCAAAATCAGGCTGAGAAAATACACAAGTTCTACTGACTACAGTATCATAAAAAGACATACTTCAAAGGTAAAAGAATTTCATAGGCTACTTTTAGACATGTAAATATTTCATCCGATATTTCAATTATTTCAAGGACAATAAATAGAAAATTGTAAGTTTTAAACTAAAAGACATAATATTGCAAGGAAAATACTGTACTGAAATAAGAATCAAATTCAGAAGGCAAAATAACACATTAAGTTTTCGGAAAATCAATTAAATAATTAGGAATATATATATATATATATATATATATATATATATATATATATATATATATATATATATATATATACCGGGTGATCCAAAAGTCAGGACGAACTTTAAAAATGAATAATTCGAAAACGAATCACGATACAAAGATGCGGTTTGCACCAAACGGATGGAAAAGAAACCGGGTTTTGTGTGGCAATGAAAAAAAATAGTTCTGTTGGCGACCAATAGATGGCGCTATAGTGTTTTATTGCAACAAAAGATGTTTTACAAATGAAACAATGATTAATGAAGTCAAATTAATTACAGTTAATTAGTACTTACTACAGTAAATGTTCAATGTGCTGTCCATCATTCAGAAGTAAAGCTGTGAGACGAGTCACCACACCATTCACAACATTTAGTAGCATTTCTTGCGTTATGGCAGACACATTTTGGCGGATGGCATCTTTCAGTGCCGCTAGTGATGCCGGTTGGTCGCTGTACACTTTTGACTTAAAGAAGCCCCACAGCCAAAAGTCACAGGGTGTGAGATCAGGAGATCTTGGAGGCCATGCGTGATTAAAGTAGCGACTGATAATACGATCCTCCCCAAATGTTGAGCGTAGCAGGGGTTGCATAGGCAGAGCAATATGAGGTGGTGCTCCATCTTGCATAAAGGTGACTGTTTGGAGTGCCTGTCACGCTTGCAGTTCAGGAATAATGCTGTTCTGTAACAGTGCTAGATATCGCTTACCGGTGACAGAAACTGTTTGGAAACCTGTCTGTGTGACTTCCTCGAAAGAAAATGGACTAATTATGAAATCAGCAGTGAAGCCACACCAGACTGTCACTTTAGGCTGTTGCAAGGGTACCTCAACAAATGCATGTGGATTTTCTGTGGTCCACACTCGACAATTGTGGGTGTTAACAGCGCCAAAGAGTGTGAAATGTGCTTCATCTGTCCAAAGCACAGTGTGAAGCCAGTCGTGCTGCTCTTCCATCTTATTGAAGACCAAATTCGCAAAATGTCGGCGAGAGTCGAAGTCAGGAGGTTTCAGTTTTTAGTTATGTTGCAATTTGTAGGGATACCGTTGCAAAGTTACTCGCAGCGCTCTCCAGACACTTCCGTACGACACTCCTGTCTGCCTCGAAACTTCTCGAGCACTGCACTCCCCATGTGCAGCAACCGCCGACATGGCTTGCACCGTCTGCTCCTCTGTCGTGGCAACAGCAGCTGCAGTTGAGGAACGTCAACTTCTTTGACGTGATGCCAAAGAACCTGTAGCTTCAAATTTTTTCACAATTTTGTTCAATGCAGAAGACGTTATTGGTCCTTTGCTATCTCGCATACCCTTCATGTAGCGATATGCTCGCAATGCCGCAATGGCACTTTCCAAATTCTTATAAAACAGTTTAACTAAGAGGGCTTTCTCAACTATGGACAGCATTGCGATGCATACCAGCTTCGACTACCATTACCTGCTGCAGTTGCTTCTTTTTATATCGTTTGTTGCTTTGCATAATCCTACATCAGAAATCCGACAGCGCCATCTGTTGGTCGCCAACAGAACTATTTTTTTCATTGCCACACAAAACCCGGTTTCTTTTCCATCCGTTTGGTGCAAACCGCATCTTTGTATCGTGATTCGTTTTCGAAATATTCATTTTTAAAGTTCGTCCTGACTTTTGGATCACCCTGTATATATATATATATATATATATATATATACATATATATATACATATATATATATATATATATATATATATATATATATATATATATATATATATATATATATATATATATATATATATATATATATATATATATATATATATATATACATACATGAGGCGCTGAATAAGGGAAGAGTTGCATACTGCAAGTACAAACAACCAAATAAATATCACGATTTGAATATAAATGTCTACAATGGATGTCAGGAACATCTAAAAGGGCTTATAAATTCAAAAACGAAGACACACTGCTGAATCATAAGATATTATGTTTCAACAGAGATGTCTGCCCCAATAAAGTACTATCGATTCAGCTTCTTGCCATAGAGAATAAATTATACAAAGAATAGTTTACAAGCAAATATATAGATTTATTATTCTAGCAAGAAAGCAACACTGACCTGAATCTCGTTGACACTTTATAGTGATGTTTGTGTGTGTTTGTGAAATTCCATACATGAAGAATGCTTCCATCAATTAAAATGCAACTTACAGAGACTACATTTCTTCTCCGCCACACATAATTAAAAAGAATGCACTTCAAAAACTGACTCTATGAAAATGTATTAAAAAATAATGGTTATCCTAATTAATATTAATTTGGTAAGTTTAAGTTTAAAATACTGTGAATTTTAGGTAACTTTTTTTGTTATATAAATATTTTATAATTCTGTTTTTTCAATTAGATTCCACATTAAATTTCCCTTAATTTGATATATATATACATTTGCAGTTCAGTAAAATTTAATAAATACTCGTATAAGCCCATGAAGTATAAAATAACAGGAAATCTTAAAAATGTAATCCAAATATATATATATATATATATATATATTTATATATATATATATATATATATATATATATATATATATATATATATATATATATATATATATATATATATATATATATATATATATATATATATATATATATATATATATATATATATATATATATATATATATATATATATATATATATATATATATATATATATATATATATATATATATATATATACTAAAAATACTAAAATTGAATTTGCACACAATTAGACTATAAACATAAAATTTAGTCCAAATTTGCTTAGGACTTTAGTATATGCAAAAAGCTTTCATTTTTATCATTAGTTATTTTGAAAGAATTTATCAACGGTTTTTATCTTTTCTAACATTAACTGTTATAACATACCAAGCATTAAAAGAGGAAAATAAGAATTATTCATAAATTTCATAAATGTTTTAACATTAAATTTGAATCTCAGCAAAAGAAATATATACTAATAAATTTTTTGAAGAAGGAAATAAAAATTAAAGTATACATTAAGCCCTACCTTTCAAAACATTTTGTAAACATTTTAAATTAAAAAATGCTTAATTTAATACATTTATTATTATCATGTAATGCATTATTTTTTAATTCAAACAACTTAACGTGTGTTAACTATAAGGATGCTAATTAATTTTTTAAGGTAAAACACATCATAATTAATGAAAAACATTTTAAAATATTATAACGATTTGTCACCAGTGTCCTTTAAATTGAAAGATACTTATTGATTTATTTCAAAGATTTAAATTAAAGTAGATATTAATAGCGTGAAATCTGCTATTTTTTAGATGTTTAATGATAGCTTTAGAGAATTTATGGTAGTTTAATTGATCATAATAATTTATGTATAACACAGAGCCCCTAAGGCTTGTTAAAACGGAGTTTGTTATATCAGATTTATTACAGGGCCATTTGCAGACCATGCTACTGCTCTTTCAAAAGACGCACTTTGGCAAATGGTTAACAGATAATGGGGAATCATTCCTGAGGATACTATGCGTAATCTTATTGACTCTGTGCCTAGACGTGTAGCTTCGAGTATCACCGTCCACGGCGATTCTACAAACTTCTTTTCTTGCTTTGTTTTATGCACATCATTCCAAAATACGGATCACTAATTGTTTGTAGCTACCTCTCTCTGTTTTCCGAGTCACGTCACTTTCCTGCTACTCTCTGTTTCCACGTCACTTTCCTGCTACTAGTTCTTGGTGTTGCATTTTCAATGCCAAGAGTTATATCTTTCAGCAAATAAAAAAATTTCTTGATCAATTTCATTAATTTTAATATTGCTATTTAAATAAATGTTTTTATATTTAATAATGATTGATGTTTTTAGCTATATATATATATATATATATATATATATATATATGAATTAGATTAAGATTAAAATAGGGTATTATCATATTTGAAACAATTTTTATGTAATAAACTTCAAAATTTAAAAATCCAATAGGAAAACCAATATGAAAAATATTTGGAAATATTTTCATAATTCGTAAAATATGTTCATTCTCCAGAAAATAATTGGTCAGACTGCTTCAATGCTCAAGACTTATTAAATCTTTAGTATATCTGTAAAAGTTTGAAAAATGTTTTTTGATTTAAATTTTAAAAAAAAGATTTAGAGTGTAATTTTTTAAATTATCTAGTTGACTATGAACTTAATAAGTCATTTTGTTTATATAAAACAATCAGTAGTAATCTATGTCTTAATCAGTTTTCTAATATATCATATCATTTAAAGAAAAAGCGTGCCTCTTATTTTTTCCGATATACAGCATACCTGCACAGTGTAAAATCTCGTGGTACTGGAGAGCGAGTCTAGTAAGTTTTACTTGACAGTTGAGGAATTAAATCTCTGTTGGTATTATGTAGACATGCTATTATAAGCGAATGATGTATTTAAATTTTAAAAGCAAATAATTTGAAAATCCATTATAAATATAATTTTATGTTAAATGTGGCACAGGCTATTATATAATTTTTAAAGTGCTACAGATTAAAAGATATATTTTAGAAGAATGTTTTGAATTCTGATAGCAATTTTATGTTGTGGTGAAACTCGGTAATTTTAGAAAAACTCCAAGGAAAACCCAGATTCATTTTTGATAATTGAACGACAGAGGCAAAGAATCAAAACAAATATAATTAAACTTAATAATTTATTTTAGCAACTTAATAACAAGAGAAATTTCATTTACAATTAAATCATTCTCGATTAAATAATTGATGAAATTCTAATAATTTTTGTGATATTTACAATATATCATAACTAAATTTGACCAGATGGATTCAGAACGAGATATCGGACTCCCCCTTTTAGAAATACTATTGTGGGGTATCGTCAATGGCTGCGCTGCTCTCCGGTGTCGATGATTCTCTTTTCTCATCCACTTTCTGTCCTCTACTCGTCATCTTCACTTTCCATTTCTATCCGCTGATACTTCAACATCTCACTTGGCTTACTCATTCCTCATGAGCTTTCTCTTTTTCTTTCCTATCTCTCATTAGAATTTATCGGACATCTTTGGCTCCATTCAGGAAAGTCAAGACAAGGCTCCTACTGGACAGGGCAGTTGTACTCCGCTTACCTCTTAGATCTTTTAGCTTTTCTAATTCTGCTCAGTGAGGATCCAGTCCTCAATCGTGGACTCCTTTTTTCTCTGCGTTTTTTTTTAGATGCAGTTTTTAACTCTTCATAGTTCTCATCTTGGCTTCTTCTTTTTACACCAATGGTTCTCTAAAGTACTTCCTATACTTCTATGGGGTAGGTCAGAAATCTCTACCCTTCAATCCCGACTGCTCAGATTTACATATAAAAGATATCATAAAACACAAATGTTCTTGAAATTTTCACTAGATCACCCATCCATTCCAAAAGGAACAATTTTTTTTACTACACTTGTCTCATGGTGCCAATTTTTATTCCATCCTTACCTTTATTTTCTAACAACATAGTTTGAAAGGAAAAGATGAAAGCCTCTTAAGTTTAAAGTGACAATAAAAATATAAGTATCTGTTTTCTCAGGGTTTGGTTATATCGTCTTATCCTACGATATAATCCCCCTCCACTTACACAAAAAATATATTCATATATTTTTTTTAATGCTATAAAAGTTAACATCAAAGAAACATCATAAAAATAAATGAAAATTTATACACAAGTTTTTCTAGTTATGATAATGGTTTAGGTAAAATTTTGAGTTCATATTTAAAATATTATATGAAATCTTAATGTTGCTTATTTATAAAGTTTCATTAAATTTTAAAACTTAAAATTTAAAATTACAAGAACCATTTACATTGGATAATGTTCAGAAATCATGTTTGATTTATTGTATTTCAGAAAAGGGTACTGAAGTGAATAAAATATAACAATGTAAAATTGTTTTTATTCTGATCAATTAAAGTAAATATTTTGAGTAACACAGATATGATTTTACAAAATGATAACATTGTAATTTAAGCTACTTTTATAAAAAAACTATTTCCTAAACTTCTTTGATCTTCAAAAGGAAAACATGGCTACATAAAAAATTGCATGAATAGAATTCCTTTTCGTTATTATTAATTAATTCGAAATCCATACAAGCGAAACAACATTTTAAATCGAAAAATTGCCAGTCGTCACAGTAATGTTTTCTAATATTGCCATAAGAATTTCAATTCTATTACATTTAATTCATTAAAGTATTATATTCCTAATTTCTTAAATCAGCAGGTAACTCATTTACAGTTTTGAAAATTTTTAAATAGCTTGAAGGATACATTCATAATTTTTTCATTAAAAGCATTTTTATACATTTACATTTTGTTTTGCCTTTTCTTGCACTTCAAAGTTATATTTCTTCATTCATAATTATGAATTAATTGTTAATTTTTATTCAAGAAATATCTTGCGATCAAATTACTTATTTCAAGAAAAATTTTAAATTCAAAAATATTGGCAACAACAAATAGTAAAATTAGAGTCATTCAAATTTAGAAAATAAAGAATTTATTTTGAAATTAATTTTTCAACATACATTTATATGAATATATGTTGTTTCGAATGCGTAAGGTAACAATATTGCAGGTATCAATATGATTATAGTTTAAAATGTACTTTACAAAAAAAAAAAGATTTTTCCAAAATCTTTTGAGAACATCGTTGTTCAAATTAGAATAATATGCACGATTTATATTTATCTTAAATATGAGCGTGTTTTTAATTTAAAGAAACTCTTAAATATATTATTGAAAAAATAAATTCTGGAAAAACATACAATTTAAAAGATTGAAGGGAAATTTTCACAGCTGAAGATAAATAAAAATTCTAATGCCTGAAACATGTCATTTCGTTTGCCTGAAATTTTAAATCAATATTTCTTAAACAGTCTCATGAAAATGTGTGCAAAGCGAATGAAATTGATTTTAGATTATGCGTTTCTGATGCTTTTAAGATAGAATATGTAAATTCTATTGGGAAGAATTTTATATCGTATTTCGTACATCCCCATATATATATACATACATACATACATACATACATACATACATACATACATACATACATACATACATACATATATATATATATATATATATATATATATATATATATATATATATATATATATATATATATATATATATATATATATATATATATATATATATATATATATATATATATATATATATATATATATATATATATATATATATATATATATATATATATATATATATATATATATATATATATATATATATAGTTAAAACAGATTATAAAAAATCATAATCCTTAGAAATATTTAAAAATATATATTTTAAAGTATTTTGATTAAAATTTCAATTCGTAAAATTTTGTCCACTTTACAAGATTTTTAAATTTTATTTTTGAGAGGAAAAATTTTCTTCAATTTTATGAGATTTTATTGATTATTTTGTTAAAGAATCTGAAGTAATTGTTTGTAGAGTATATAATTAATAATATATCACAAAAATATTGGGAGAATAGATACAAACTCCAAGAATTAGTAAATGTAAGTTTAAAATTTAAAAAAAAATTCAATTTCTAGAGAATAATAACGCAATACAAAAATATGTATACTTTTTTCAAAATATGCATGTTTCTTTTTCATTTCACTACGATTTTTTTTCATTTAAATTTTCCGGAAGGATAATTTTTTACTAGATATTATATTTAATGTATGAAATGTTTACCATGCCAAACATCAAAGAAGTATTTTAGTTAGATTTAATTAAAGTATACTTTCGAAATATTTATATGATCTACTGAATGTTCTAAAGGGCATCGTAGTGAATGAAATATGCTCATTATTTTGAAAAATATGTAAGAGAAAAATAATTTTAAAGTTTAAAAAGAAGATGCTAACAAGGTCTCGTAAGTATGTTATTGCTATTTTTAAAATAGTATTATACCTTGAGAAGGAATTTGTATTGCTTTAACTTAAATATTAAAAGCAGCCATTTATTTCTCTGGAAAAAATTTTTAAAATATTTTAGATACATATTTTATTGAAGAATTGAAGATTTATAATTGTTTTGAAATAAGAAACGTCCTTTCAGAAAACTGTGGAATAATGACAAAATTGTTTTGCTATCTCCATAGCACAAATACCTAAACACAAATAAAATTTCAAGTATGTTTATAAACACAAATATAAAACACACAATATACACAATATAAATAAACATAAATTAATTAATATACATTATAGAAATAAATTTCTCAATATTTGGTTGAATATTGCTTAAAATAGAATTAAGCATATTAAAAATTAAATTAGTAAATATACTAGCTTTGTTATCGCACAGACATTTTCTAACATTTTAATATTAAATGAAATTACTAAAGTAATATAAAATAATTTATTGTATCTGAAATAATAAATTTTCATTTAGATGTTGAAAATTTAAAATATAAAAACTGGTTTTCTTGTTTGAAGAGATTATATAATTAGTCTGGTGATTGGAAAACAACAGAGCATTTGGAAAAAAACTTTCAGAGTAAAAAATTATGAGGAAAATTATGAAATTTAAAATATGCATTAGAAATCTGAAAATAATTTTCCATAAACTTAATAGTAATTTATAACAAGTAAGATTAAAAAATTCAATTTGAATGATGTATTTGCAATGATTTCATGCACTCAATTTATCTTCCTTATTATTGCTGACTATCCTAAATTACTGAAATTATATTTATAAAATTTTCAAAATTTTTCATAAAACTATCAAGATAGTCTTATTGCATTTTAAATTACTTACATTATAGTTACGTTCAGTTTTTTGAGCTAAATACAAATAACATGCAGTTTTTAACTAATAAAATAGCTGATATGATAGCCCAACTTTTATGATATATATATATATATATATATATATATATATATATATATATATATATATATATATATATATATATATATATATGCAAATTATTACATTACGCATTACGTATATTAGGCTGGAGAAAAGGACGTTCAGATAATTTTTAATATAACTCCAAAAATTTATCTAAGATGTTTCAGATTCACTCCTGCAAATGATATAAATTTTTTTTATGGTAGACCATTTACTCCTTGTTAATACCATGATTAATGATTAAATGCTGGCTAACTTCGTTATTTCTGTGATTTAATTGAATAATTGAATATATGATTTAATTGAATAATTGATTAATTGAATAATAAAGAGCTACAATGTGTGAGGTGCGTATTTTACTTCAAAACGTCTTATAAGGAATCTATGAATCCACAAATGCATACGTAATTGGTTGTTACAGTATTGTAACCATATAACTCATTCATAATTTCAAGCGAATAGCTTGCATTTTCACCTTTATTATAGAAAAATATTATCTACCTAATTTTCTCTTTGTTGACATCCATTTTTAATTCGCCTTAACTTACACATAAATAGAACAAACAAAAAAACAGAAAAAAATTTTAAAGTGAAATGCTACCTTTCCAACGAGATTAAATCTGAAATTTTTTGAAAAGTATTTTATGAGATTTCGATCACTAGAGACATCTACAGAAAAAACAACGTTTTTTTTTTCCCTAAGCTAATATATATATGAAAAAAGTGATTTAATATTTAAAGAAATGACATAGTTACATTAAATCTTATGTTTTGTTTATATTTTGTTAAAATGTAATTAAAAAAAAACATTTCAAGTATGTAGATTGCAGAAAATTTTTCTGCCGTTTCAGCATAATAAACCCAAAATTCTAAATCTCTTAATCTAATATTTAAGAAATATCTCAATTTAGAACATATGTCTACTCTTTTACTAACTTTTAAATATGAATTTTTTAATTATAAATTTTATAAAACTAGGTATCTTATTTCAGTTAAATGTGTTTTTCTAACTGCATTTCAAAAAGAAGTCAATACATATTTCGAAACTATAATTACTTAAATATTCTCATTAATGTTAAAGTTATTATTTTCTTTTATGATGTTCTTTTGTGATTTTAGAAATATAACCTTGATTTATTATCTTATCAAATATGAGACAATGTAATTATTTTATGTATGCAAAATAATTCTCTGTAAATCATTGGAAACAGTACACATACAAAGATTTGTGCTCTTTTAAGTTCCATGCATTTTAAATCCTTGAAATAAGATATTGACTTTTCAAGTTTAACTGAGAGTAATATTTTAAATATTCGTGGAATATGGTGCAGTCAGAAAATATAGATTATCCTACTTGGACTGCTGTTTGCATTCCAAATTCAGTGATTGGCAAGGCATCGACAAAGAAGTTTATTTTTCGAGATGACAATTTAAAGTTGTCTTTGATCCTTAATGTTGTCTCTCTATCAAACTGTTGCTTTGTGGTGGTGGTTGCATGCAGTGGTGGTATTTGTCAGAATTCTAAGGCATTTAGCTAAGACCAAGTAAAGCTCACTCTCGTATTGACGACTTTTGTCAGATGTTTTTTTCCTACTATTCCAAAACGAGAAATCTACGTGGACACTAAAGCTTTGGCAATGGTGCTTGCAGTTTAATCTTTTAACTTAATAGCTTCCAAGTGACATAAAAACAATCTTTTATTGTGAGAAGATATCTCTAAACTTGGAGATGCTGTAAAGACCCGTTAATATCAATATGTTTTAGTGTTTAAAATTGGAAGTATGGGAAGAGGAGAATGAGTATATCGAGAGAATTTGGATTTGTGGCATGCTAAACAGGCTGCAGCTCACAGTTAGCAGTCTTCATTCATGTTGGGCCATATGAATTGATCTGATGGAAGTTTCCTTCTAGTCCTGATGACAAAAATTGCTTATTGTCCGAAATAAAGTCTATTTTAATTTTTGGGAATTTAAGGACGTTAATTGATATTTCACAAAAAACTTTCTTGGAAGATTCAAGAATGAAAAGTTTCATAATTTCTAGACTAGAATTGTTTTGTCGGAGAATTAAGTACTCGCCTTATTGGATATTAGATAGTTTATTGTAATTTACAGGGAACGGTACAGATAGAGTCTCTCCTTGAAAAAGCATTTGAAATAGTGCTTCTTATATACAGAAAATTGGTTGTAACTTGGGCAATAAATTTTAAGTAATGAGCTTGTCGCTGTGAAGCTTTTTCCATGTTCTTACTTAACACAAAGATTAGCGATCTATGTGCCATGAAAAAATAAGAGTTTATCTTCAAAGACGCCTTGAATAGTCTGATGTGTTTGAAGAATGATGCTTGATTGAAATGTTTGATGTCTTTAAAAATGGCAAAAAGCTCTCAACCGTACACAGAGCATTTTCTTCGAGTAGGAAATAATAATTTTTAAAATAAACTTATAAAATTTATTTTCTCTATTTAATATTTGATGAAAACCAACTGATTGCTGTTAGATGCGTTCATTGTTGAAGAAGTAACCGCATCTTAAACAGGATGCACCAGTATTGTAGTCTCTGCTAATACATTTTTAATACTTTGAAAGGTATTTTATGCTCCCTAATTTTTGCAAGAATAGTCTCTATAATTTATATACCCATACAATAATGCACAATTTTTATCACAATTAGGTATTAATTGACATGTAGAAATTAATGACTCCCAAAATTCCTATCAAATTACTTATACAATGCGATGCTGAATAATTTTTAATTGCTTCCACTTTTATATATAATGGAATTGCGGTGGCCATGCCATACACCACCGCAACTCCCGACCTGGCGTGCCAACCTGGTGGCACGGAAAAACTAACTTTATGCACTTATGTAAATTACTCAACCTTGCTTAGAAACTATAACTGTATTGTAACTAACTGATTATATAATCTTGTAACGTGTACCGGTATTCCTGTAGCACGCACTTCACCTCTTACTGCTAATAAAAGTTTGTTCACTTTTATGGAGTTGTAATATATTCACCAATTTCATCGGTGATATAAAATATCCGGCTTACGACATCTTAATCACTGCAGAATCAATCCTGTTGAAGAGTTATTATGCCTCAAGACGGAATGGACTCTCTGTGGAACGAATTCCTAGTTTGAATTTGGCAGTTTGTATTCGCATTCTGTTGTTATTTTACCTTTAAGGCTTGGTTTTGATGGGACAAATGAATGTGTTCATCTGACACTATTATGAAAATATCAGTCAGGTAACAAAAAACGAAATCAAATCCTCAC
This sequence comes from Latrodectus hesperus, assembly GCA_037975125.1. Classification (NCBI taxonomy): domain Eukaryota; kingdom Metazoa; phylum Arthropoda; class Arachnida; order Araneae; family Theridiidae; genus Latrodectus; species Latrodectus hesperus. The sequence continues at coordinate 1,872,613 of CM075858.1, read as the reverse complement.
AAGACCATGTCCATAAGCGCATGGAATCCCTGTGTGGCTCTGCAAAAGCCAAGTTCGACATAAAACATTTAAACAGGCGAAATGGAGTTATCTCTGTTTTAGGGATGTCAGTCTCGTTCATGGGTATTTGTTCATGGGTATTAGATCTGGAGAGGAATACGTGTATGTAGTGTGCAATTTTTTGTTTGCAGTAATTTAAAAATAGCAGTGAGTAAGAGTCAGATTTCTATGTTATTTAGAGCATGGTAATCACTTCATAGCCTCAAATTATTCAACTTTTTATAACATATGATGTAAAACATTTGACCAGTTGATATTTGAAAAGTCCAAGCTACAACATAAAAATGATTTCTGATTAGACTACTTCTCTGCCTTTTACTAAGAATAGACTCCTAGCTTTTGCAAATGCCGGAGATCCTTTTTGTTTCAATAAAATGTCTGATCATGGGTTCCTTAATTTTCCTGTTTGTGATGTCAGCAAATAAAGAACTTTCTTTCAAAGTTTTCATATGGGCTAATTTTGATGCAGAATATTGGTGGTTTTTTATTAGTGTATGAAATTCCAATAGCTTCCAAAAATATTATGCTGTCAATTAATTTGTTTTTATTTTTGCTATCTACCAGTAAGATAAATATATGACAAAATATATATTCCAATTATTAGTTTGTTGATTTCAGCTATGATAAAAAGCCATTTGAATGAACTTCGAAATGCCAGGTTTAGTCTTAGCAATGTTTTTTGAAATGTCTTAATTTGGTTGTTGTTGGCTAAAAAAAGATCACTTTTTTATATTTCTTTTTCCTTTGAAATTAGGAATATTACGATTTCTATGTCCCCTAGAAATTACATAGTTGTTTTCTAATAACTAATATACAATTTTCTTATTTCATCGGCATTACTACTGATCGTCAAAGAGACAGGTAATTAGTTTTCCTGGTCTTCAAATTAGACTGAATGTTTCAATGTCATTTAATAGGGCTGCATGAAAGTCATATCACTAAATTTTATAAAATCATACATGGATATTTGCCATGTTTTAATTTTGAGACTGATCTCTATTTTGGATATATAAATTGCCATAATTTCAATCATTTTTACGAAAAAACTCAAATATTTGTTATGATAGATTAAGGATTTCTGTTTCCAAGTTTTGAGGACTTTTATATTGATAGAAATTGGAGTGGCAGCGAATAAATATGATGGAGTTTCTGATTCCCTCATTCGATCCACATTGAGTGACGATTTAGGAAGATCAACGGTACTGGTTTAGAAAATGTTACGTGTATTTAAGGATAATAACTGTAACCAAAGAGTTTTTAAAATATCATCAATCTTAAAATATGTCAGTCTACCCATTTCATTTAAAAGTTGAGATAATTTGTGATCCATTTAAGTTTTTGAATTCATTGCGTTTCACTATCATCAAACATGGAAATCTAGTGTTCTTTAATTGAATCATATTTTGTTTCATTAGATGGGCTTATAAATAAATCTCTTATATGTGTGTTGAATATTTCCCCACCTCATCTGAAATCGTAATATAATCATAATTATTTTGACCAGTGATAATGTTGTTTTAAAATTGTCACCTGTCACAAAAACAATATCTTAGGCTTGGGTTTACAGAACTATGTCTTAAAGCTAATTTATGTAATGAGGTTTTTATCCTTAATTTGTATCCCTTGTTCAGACTCGTTAAGCATGTTTCTCCACTAGTGACAACAAACATGTTGCTTGTGGTCGCCAATGAGGTAAACACAAATATTTTTGTGAATAATGTTATCTGGAAAATTTATTTTTGAATTCAATATTACAGCTAAATCAAAAAGGTAAGTAATAAAACTTTATGCAGGATCGTTTTTCATCTTGTTCATAACAAAAAAAAAATTATAGAAAGGATGGAAGGAATTGCAAACACAAAATAGAATATAATAAGGGTCGCTTCTGCTCACAAATATTTAGAAAAATAAGACATCTGAATTTTTTTATACCTTCACATAACTTATTGCTTCTAGAAAAAGTTAGAAAATTTTCATATTTTCCAAAAATATCTCTTAATTTTAGTCTCAATTTCTTCTGTTATTTTCCTTAAACTTCAAATAAAAACTTCCTTTATTTTACTTTATAATAAAAATTCTGTATTAAAATAAAACAAATGCAATAACTAAAATACATCATTATTCTTCAAAGTTCATTTATAAAAGCTGAAAAATCCAGAAAAAAGAAGGCTTATTTATTTATTAGGATATTCACCTTAATGTTTCTATAAATTCAGTGATAATATATTTTAAATATACAAAAATATAAAATGTTATGTAAAATGCATTGCTATAAAAGTATAAATTCGTTCTACTGTCATTTTAGAATATTTACGAGTGTAAAGAATAATACTAAACGATATTCAAAATATCCAATAAATGTTTATGTTATAAGATATTTTTATAGATAGTTACATAGTGATTTTCATTTGTTTTCTTTTAAATTTAAGTAGACATTCTTGTTAAATTAAAAGATTCCAAATATATGCAGAACATTGAGATGATAAATGTTTTCTTTTCTATTGATATTTATTAAAAATAATTAAAAATATTATCATGTAGAACAAATGAGATTCTACAATTTAAAAAATATATTTAGGTACATTGCTCATAAAAAATAAGGATCTACTGAATTAAAATATTAAAATAAAATGTGGTCTCTAAAATGTCTATTATTTCGAGACAAAATTGGATGTATCAGATTATATATTATAATCTAAATATTTATAGAGATGGAGTTGTAAACAATATATTTTTCATATCCATATCGGGAAACACTGGTAAAGAATCGTAATTTGGAATTGAATGCTAAGAGTAAAAGTTAGGAAAACAATGCAAAATGTGTTTCTCATATCTTTACTAATAATTACTTTTGTTATTTTCGAGCAATATGCTAGTTTTTTCTCCTTATAATATACTTATTTTTTTCTCGTTATAAAATCAATTATACTAATAAAGGAGTTTATATTAAATATTTTATTTTAAACTCATTATAAATTTCTAAAGTTGCAATAAGAGAAAATATTAAACATTTTAGCACATTATTGCTTGAAAAAAAGAAAAATATAGTGTATAGAATGGAATTAAATAAAATTATGGAAATATTAAATTTAAATTCTACTATTTAATCTTAAAATATGCAGTTTAAATGCTTAAACTAAAATCTTAAGATTTAAAACATATCAAAAATAAACAAAACATATGCTATAATACTATATAATTTAGCTAGTTTTAATGAAGGTTTTTATAGTTTGCAATACATGTGATTTATAGGAATTCAATACCCATTTTTAAAAATCTATTGAGAATGATAATTATGGTCAAGTAAGAAAATACGTCCTTAGTTAAATTAGAATTATTAAAATGAGATTGCTGTTTCTCCTTTAGCAAAGCCTAACTAATATATATTAAGAAATTCAAAAATTAAAGAAACTGAAAATGTTAAAAAAAATAAATAAATAAGTATAAATATTCAGCAAACCTGAGTTTACTTTTCAAGAAGAACTATTGTGTCATTTAAAATAAGTTATGGAAATAAGTTCAACAAATTGGGTAAAAATATAACTCATTCTTACGCCAATAAATTTGGAAAATGTAAAACGAGAGATGAAGATTTAGTTTTTAATATTTTGAGATGCAATAATATTTGTAATCACATTTTATAACCACTAAAATTATTGTATTATTTTTTTAGCATTTAAGGAATGTATTAGGAAAAAAATACAAGATTGAATTCCCGAGACACTAGAGAAGAAACTTCGAAAAGCACTTTCGAATGTAAAAGTATATATATCAACTTGTTCTTTTTGTCCACTGAAATTTTTCCAATGTTAAAGAGTCGAAGTGAGAGCAGTCAGTGACAAAATAAAAAGAAATTTCTATCAGGTTTCTTATGCTTAACTAACATAAAATAAAAATACTTGCCTTCAAAACTGTGCAGCCAGTGTTGATTATTAATTTAAAATATAATTAATGCTTATTTGAACTACTTGTAAAGTTGCTTGTCTCCCAATATAATTAATACAAACGATATGAAGCCCGCTTTGATGCGCTTCTTATTTAAAAAAAACATGCAACTATTTTAATTTTTTTTAAATTGTCATATATATTTTATTTCTATGAACAGAGAAAAAATATTTGCGACATTAATTCTACCTTTTTTTCTACATGCGAAATTTTTAAAATTGTATCTGCTTTTTATAATTTGTGGCATTAAATATTACTTTTTTCTTCATTGAAAACCGTACAAATTACAAAAAAAAACATTTCGTCATCATTATTTACACAGGTAAAATATTTTTAAAGTAAATGAAATTTATTAATGATATCTCTCATTAATATTTTTTTAATTTTTAAGATCATACATCACTGTTGTCTTAAGATTTTAGTTTAATATTTAAGATAAAGCATCTTTGATATAAATAACTAAATTAAAAATGTTTTTCAAAATTAAAATCTTAAGATTTTATCAGAACTAAATACTACTTATAATGGGTACAAGAAAACTATTTCACTATAGATAATTTCAAAAAACTTTATTGTTTACCAAGAGGGGCATGTGAAAAATGTTTAAAAAATAAAATTTATTTACATTTTACTAGTGAATAAGAAACAAATTCTCTCTGTTAAGAGTTCTTCGGAAAATAAAGCGGAATTCTTTCAATTACAAAGAGAGTTTTGGACAGACGGTGTAAGTCGGTTACAATTTTTTATTTACAAATTGAAAAATATGAATTTAAGAGACTATCGTAAAATTCAAATAGACATAAATTTTGTATATAATGCTGCACTAAAATCTTATATGACTTATAGATTATTTTAAAGATAATAAATGAGGAATATAACTTAAAATTTAATCTTAAAATCTTATTAAATTTAAGAAAAAAAACACATATTCTCTTTTTAAATTTTATTTTACAAATAATTGCAATGTGTTTTTGAATTCTTTCGCATGAGAAATAATATAATATAAAAATCTTGTTAACTTATATTAAAATCATATGTTATTCAGATTTACTCTTAAACATTATTTCTTAAAAGTGGATATTTAATGAAGTTGAATGAAATGTTTTAAATCTCAAAATTCTGAACACAAAATCCAACATTTTATTTGTGAGATCCTACTGTTGTTATAAAAATCATTATTTTGTGATCTTATAAAAAATATCTATATATGTATGTGTGAAGAACCAAAATTTGAAAAATGTCACCATTCAATATGTAGAAATGGTGAATTTTGAATATATCTGAGATTTGCATTTCTTTTATCATATTTCAGCTTCAACAAAATATATTTATGAGGAGAAGTTTTCGTTTTTCTTGCTTAGAAATATAACTGATGAAAATAAGCAGAAGGATTCGTTCTTTAAGAATGTTTTTATAGCGTCACCAACTTCAGATAATTAAATCAGTACTTGATTTGAAAGGTGGTCAAGTAGTTTTTGACATTGAATTTTAGGTTTCCAGCATGAGAATAAGTTATGTTGTGTGTCTAGACTCTTTTACAAGAGTCGAAACTGTAATTAAGTTAAGCAACGAATTTATTATTAAATTTAGCTGTAACGAACATGATATTTCTTCTTAGTGGACTTAAACACACTGTTAAAAGTTTACAGATAGAATAAAAATTTATTAAATTTTTAAATCATATTTTACTCATACATCTCAAGTTTTTTAAAAAAAATACTGAAATAGTATTCAAGTATTACTTAATGACTTACATCAGTTACATCATTATGAAATTATATTTTCCTCATACGCCCCACTTGTCATCTCAATGTGATTGTAAGTCTTTTTTTTTATTTAACATGTTGGACTCAAAATTGACTGTTAGATTTATAGCAATATATTTCTTAGCTGCATTGTTTCAATCGACATCTCTTACATAAATTTAAATACAACATTTATGTATTTAATTTGCAAACTTGTAAGCAAGCGTGTTACTTCTCCTTGTCATATTGGATTTGAGTTTTAAATTATGTACTGAACAATTCATGATTGGAAACTTAATGTGATATATTTATTTCACCTCGTTTTAAAGACATACACGCTTACTCGTAATTAATATATTTGACTTTTAAAAAACGTCTCAATTAACTGCAGTATCACAATGGAATCAAGATATATTTTATAATAATATAAAAATTTAGGAAACATTTTATACACAATCATATCATGAATAAGGCTGACAAGCAGTAATATTTCAAAACATGATTAATACATGCCACGCAATTTGTTTTGCTGCAGTAGAAATTATTCAGCAGTGTACTATTATACTGTCCTCCACATTGACCTCTGAATATCTTTTTCATCTTAATCAAGGAATTTTTGTGATTATCAACATATTTCGTTTAAATTTCGAATGTTCTCTAGAATATAATGGAATATTAAATTTTTTACTGGTGTAATTGTTAGTTGTGTAAGTTGATATTATCTAATTTTAATCTTTCACAATAACATATATATATTTCTGTAATACTAATTTTAATTTGATTTGTTCGTTTACACTTTTAAAAGTATTCAAGGTATTTTCTTTCAACAATTTTGAAAAAAACTTTATTAATATACTTTTAATAATTTAAGACAAAAATATATTTGGATAAAAGGCTTTTTATAGATTATACATTTTTAGTCCAGAGTGAAAAGAAAATTGGCCGACCAAAATTAATCCTTGTATATAAATTTGATTATTGCTAATTTACTACCAAGATGTTGTATTTTAGAAATTTACTTAATTAGTTAATAAAGAGATATACTAATATTATTTTTATTTTTTAAAATCAATATTTCCAATTTTTGTACACATGTTATATCTCATATAAATATTCTTAAGAAATGCACTCTATCAAAATATCAAATAATATTCTTACTCATCAGATCACAATATACACTTAGGTATAACTAAATTTTTTGTCCCATAATAAGTGAGAAATAACTTATATAGAAGACAAGTGTCTTTAAAAGTTTACAATCAACTTAAAAAGACAGGTCAATAATTATACTGTTATTGACTAATTTCTCCTTGACATACCTGCAGCCATGGAATTTGTTTTGAATTTAAAAGAAATGAAGTAATATTGAGAGGGATAGATCTCATAATATATTGATATGATCTCACTGCAAACAGTATTATAAGATACGGTCTCACTAGACATAACAGCTAATCACCCATAAGTCATTGAGTGTGTTGGTATTCAACAAATGGGATGACATGATAGGGATCTAGTTAGGAAAAATTTTGAGAAAAGTAAACAATGTTTGATCAACTGAATTAATAGGTCGTAACTTATACTGCTGACAAAAATACCAAAAACATCTTGGTGCCACATCTCTGAACTCTCAAGTTTTTTTTATATATTACTGAGAATGCAGAGACTTGCCTTATTTAATATCCAACAAAGTTAACACTACATATTAAGGAAATCCAATGCCTCACATTATATTCTTCAAAATTTACACCACAAATTTATTTAAATGTCTTTTTGAGGTTAGTAAGCGTTATGATCATTATTAACGTAGATGATGTCTTCTCAGAAACTCAAATCAAAGACCCTATATCACCTACTATGTGAAAAAATGAGTTATATGAGTTCGTATGAATGTAGTTAATAAAATATATCAATTGTCTCTGATTAAACCTAGTTACACATGAAAAACCATTAAAGAAATTTTGTATGACATTTGGCCCGAAAATTTCTGATGAGATCAAATGGAGTGATGGAATTAAATTATATAGAATTTAATTCTATATTCAAACTAATAAAACAATCTTTCAAAAATTCAGTAACTAACGAGATATTTAATTTTACTTTTCTAACATTTTAAACACCTCTTAAAAAATTTACTTACGTAGGTATTTTGTATTTTAGCGTTTAGATGTGTTTCATTATGTGATAATTGACATTTCTCGTCTCTTTGTGTAAGATCATAACTTCCAAGTCGTTTTCTTAACAAATTTGCGCACCAAATTTTATATTTAAAGGCAACACTTTTTCTTTAGACATTAATCAAGCTTTATAATTTAGTTTAATTTTTATTTAATATCAATAGTATGCCATTAATTAAAACTCAAAGATTATAATCAACTCTACATTTTATTTTAAGTAATGAAATTTGTTATCATATTAATAATGTAACTGTAATATACCCTTCATTCTGCCACCCTAATAAACTGAAGGCAAACTTAAATATTTAGTTATCTTTGCTTTCAAACGTAAAACCAATATTGCATGTATTCCATTATAAACAATTTGATTATTTTGAGTTATTACGAAATATCTGTATCATAACATGAATTTTATAATAGATTTTGAATATTAATTTTTTATCACTAACATCAGCAGAATGTTCTAAATAACTTTTTTAAAGATACCAACTCATATACTATTTTAAAATATAAGTATTTTTAATAAAAAATACCATTTAAATAAGCGTATGATCAAACAAAAATACACAATCTGTAGAATAAAAATAAAAAAACTTAAACAATTTTATAGATTCGTCAAATCGTATATATAAATATTTTTAAAATATAAATAGTTTTAAGAAATAAATATTTTCATAGCATAAATGTTTCCATAAAATATAAATATTTTTAAAGAATCTTCAAATTTAGAATTAAGAGTAAAAACTTTAGAAAGGTGAATTTGTTTTTAAAAATATGATAAATGAAGTACTCAAACTATATAAAACACAAAATCAAAAGAATTTTCTATAATTTTATTTCAGAAATAACGAAGAAATATACAATATATAATAAAATGTAGTTAAAACTAATAATTAAACATTATATTAACTTATAAAATGAAGAAACCAAAAAGTTGTATTTTTAAAGATAAAAGACTTTAGAAGATAACAACAAGGAGAACTTTCAGCTCTATGCACTTGAACAATGTGATGATATTAAAATAGAAGAAACAACATCACACACACAAGGAAAGTAATTTAAAATATGATGTAAAGAGATTCTTAAACTTTATGTTTTTAGTACATGCATATATTTAAGAATATGATATATATAATAATAGGATAGAGTACAACACTTATATGACAGGTTTACAATAAACTACCACTTACAAGCACCAGAAAAGTTTGTTTTTATTAAGATAAAATGAAATACTATTTCTGATCTTACATTACAATCAATATCAAGTTATGTGCAAATGCAACATTCCAGCTAAATCAAATAATTAATCTGTACTAACATTTTAAATTTGAAGGATGAAATACCATTTCTATCAAATTATATGGAGTTTCAAGAAGAATGTTCCAATTTCTCCAAAGTTCCTTCATTTCTTTTTTTTTTTTTTATAACATTTTAAGCAATATTTTCTTTGCACTGAAAATCTAAAATTTCACATAAATTATCCACAACTTGTAGTCTTAATAAAATAAATTGGATATTTAACATTTAATTCTTACATTTTAGTTTATATTTATCTTTTACAATGAGTCTCCTATTGAATTTCTTTAATAAGGTATCTTACAAAAATCGTATTTATATTTTGAGTGGAATATAAATACTGAATTTATTTAAAAGCAGTAGCTATTTATAATATTAATGAAATAAAAATTTAAAATTTCGAGAAATCAGATTGTTCTTCATGAAAATCCTGTTTATGAATATTTTAAAAGAGTGATATATTTGTGTCAAAATTAATGGATTCGGACCTTTTGTGAATGATAAGCTCTCATATTTAAAAATCGACATAAATGCAAAAAAAGAGTTCATTAGTCCCTTGACCAATTTTAAGCTCTAATATTCAAATATTTTCAAAGTACATTTCATAAGTTTTATTCCTCTAATTTTTAATTATATATTTTCGTAAAATTATCACTAATTAACATTCATAAATTTTATAAAAATACATTCAGAACTTGTTTTTTGTTCTATGTTTATTTACTATTAACTTATAAAATTCAAAAGTTATGCATGTTTCAGTATGAATTGATGTAAACACAGCACAATATATGATATCTATTTTATATTGAAATACAGATTACAGAAACCTTTGTACCAACGTTAAATAACAAAAATAGCATTAAGAATAAGGTTAAAAAGTATATATAGTGTGTGGTTTATGTAAAAAATATAAAAAAGTGATTTAAAGTGGTGATGAAGGAGTAGTTTTAAATTTTTCTTCAAAAAACATGTCTTCAAATTTCTTTCTGGAAGAAATAGATATTTTTATTTGCATTTGTTATAATAAAGAAATTTCAATTTTACTTTTCAATGATAGAAATTAGTAACAAGATAAATAAGTTTTTCCAGCAATTTAATTATTATTTTGAATAAATTTGTTGAAGGTATTTAAAATATTTGTATTCACTTTTAATATTTGATTGTTAATGTTAAAAATAACTGCTGGAATGCGATGCCTGTTAATATGAATAATTTATGATTACAGTAACAGAGCAGAATTATGATTGGAACGAATTTTTGATCTCGAAAAAGAACTAAGAAATATAAAAATGTAATTTTTACAAAAAAAGAAAAAAACATAAAATTTTTACCTAAAATATGCTTTCAATTCTTTCAATTTTTGAAATACATATCTGCGAAATTCTCTATTTCATTTAAAGAATTGATACAATAGCAATATCATATACTTAATTTCCTACAAAAATGCCTCTATTATTATAACAAAGGAAATAATTATTTTCAATTCTTCAGATACATCATACACACCATAAAGTAATGGAAATTTATTAAAAAATCTTAAATACCTAAAGCTAATGAAAAATCCATGAAAAGAACTGTTATTAATTTCTTAATATCTTAGAAAATAATAACTGCTTTAAATGAGTTTAATTTATCTGTTATATATGATATTTCATTCAAATTGTACATGACAGAAATTCATTTTAAAGCATTAACAACTATACTGAATTTGGACAATTATGTCCAAATTCAATATTATTATCCCTTTATATAAGTGTTATTTTTAAAACTGTCTTAACTCTGCAAAAATCAGTTTAATTAAAGTGACTTTTCATTTCATTTGCCGATTTTATGTTTCATATCTTAAGGTCGGAAATAGGATCTATATATTGGTTAAATGCGATTGGAAAACCATTCGTCATTATTTAGCAAGTGAAAGGCAGTCAATTAAGTATTAAATATGACGTTATTTTTTCAGAAGAAAAATCAGAAAATATTTAAATAATCGTTATAGTTAATAAAAATGCAAATTTCATTTTTGATAAAAAAAAAACTATTAAATGCAAGAGGATATTAATGAAATTGTTAAATATAATTGGAGATGTTGTTTGATTTAAAATTTAAACTGGTGCACATTAAATCTACGATACAAAAAATATGATACACCAAACATGCGCAATTTACATGACAGGAAGTAAATGCAATGATATGCAAATGATTAGTTTCACAATGCATTCCTGCCAAATAGGTGGTAGTAAAGACATCGTAACACATATTGTTAAAAGAAGAAATTATTTAGAAGATTTCCCATACGCACAACTTGAGTTTGAACGATATCATTTAGTGTAACATTTAATGTTTTCCCTAAAAAAAGTAATTCTTACCGTCTTGTTTCTACATAATAAGTTTGATTGCGTCGAATTTCATAAAGTTTGATATAAAGTTCATAAAGTTTGATTTGCAACTTATTGGAATTCAATTTTTTTGTATCATTTACGTATGCTCGCATTGGCTGAATTCTTAAAACAACCTGCAGAACTTTAAGAGATTAAAGGAGAGTCATACCGAAGGTCATGTCTAATCTCCTCGGCTTATTATCACTGATATTCAGAAAACTCACATGTTCTTCTATTGAAATTAATAAAACGTTCAACAATGTCAACATCATTTCTGAAACAACATCCTTTCTTGAATCTGGTATCACGACGTTCCCAGATTCAACAAATGTTAAAGATATTCAACAGATTCAACAACTATTTCATGACATTTGCTGTTGACAGTAGAAAATTATCAGCTTTCCTTCCGATATTTTAGAAGTTATACACCTGATAAGAGAGTTTTGAATAATGTGACCAATGAAGAATCTAGAGAATGGAATTCCATGTTGTGTTTTCAGGTGAATTCCATTTCTCTTCAGTAAATATTGCGTGTCTTGTCCACTATTGGTAGTATTGTGTAAACATATATATTTCCAGGATACTTTAGATTTGTCACAATATATATTTAATGACATCACTCTAATTTTATCTGGACATCTTTACATTGGACATGGACATAAACTTTGAACAGATCACGTTTCATTTACGTTAAGTGCTATTTTCTAACGTTTATCTGACTCCTGTGAATTTCTATATTTTAACATGGTAATTCATGACAACATATTGCCATTACTATGCAGACCTACCTTTATACTGAAAATATTATGTTCGACTTTTGTGACTATTATCTTTCAATAACCAATTATTATTGTTCGAGTGTCTCCTTAACATATAACAGGCACTACTATCAATTAAATGATGCCTGGTGTTTGTTTTATTTGTGTGTGTCAAACAATTACATAATTAACTGTACTTATAGATTCCATCCAGTATATATAGGTAATCATGCTTAGGCATAAATGCCATTATGGTATTAGAAATGGTTGTGCTGGGTACTCATTTCTCCTGATCTCGCTTTCAAATTTTCTCAAAAAATTAGTAATGTCGTTAATCTCATTTAAGATCTTTGTTATTGACAATTCTTCCTGTATATTTTATTAATAATGATTAGTTTATATGTACAATTCGCTATATCTTACGTACTTTATGCATATATATATATATATATATATATATATATATATATGTAATTATATATATGCATAAAGTACGTAAGATATGGCGAATATATATATATATATATATATATATATATATATATATATATATATATATATATATATATATATATATATATATATATATATATATATATATATATATATATATATATATATATATATATATATATATATATATATATATATATATATATATATATATATATATATATATATATCACTTGTAATAATCATACCCGAGTCGAATTAAAGAATCCATGTATCAATGTAAATGAATAAAAAAATTATTTTAAATATTATATGCATAATCTTTTAAATATTATTTTAATGTACACATTTAATTTAATTATTTAAAAGTATATTATCAAATAAAAAAGGTGCAAACACTTCAAAAGAGAATTATGTTTATGATGTTAATAGTTACTCAATCTTATATGTATAAACAACTATTTTATATTGTAACCTTTACATTTTACAATTAAATTATATTTTTCAAAACAAAATGCTGATATATTTTAACAAAAATATTACAATATAGTAAATTATACAGATTATTTCATTAGAAGTGTTCCTGTCATCTCAGTTATCTTCTCTTCGAATCTCAAGTTTAGGAAGAAGAGTGTGTACTGCTGTTGTTAACATCTTGATTTTGTTCTTCTTGCAAACATTTCTCAAGTTGCCCCAAAACATTGTCAACAAGCAAACTTCTCTTCGCACACGGAATGCTCATGGAATAAGGAACAGTATCCGAATCAAATGAAGGATTGTTTCTGCGTCTTTGGCATCTAAGCTGAGCTATGAATTCATTCTTGAATCGTTCCTGTAAAAAATGCCATTTATTAACATGCATTTTGTATAAAATTATCAATGATTTTGTTATTATTTTGTTTAAAATTGTATCAATAATAATAAATGAATTTTTTGATAAATAAAACTATCGAAGGCAATAATTGACTTATGTAACTTCCGAAATTCTTTGTTGGCGATTCATGCTTCTATGATTCAGTTTATGGTAGGGATAAGAATGTCTAACTTTTGCTACATTATCTGTATTATATTTCCCAAATTATCCGTCATTGTTCATTTGTTCCTTGACAGTATGGAATGCCCAAATATTTTATCTAACATTTTCATGCTTTGAAATATTCAGTAGCTTCATTGATGATAAATTAATGTAGACATTAGGAAAACTATTATATTGGTATTCCAAAACGAGGCATATTTAGAAATTTAAGGAATTTTGGATTAAGTTAAAAATAATTGTCAAAAAGGTTAATGCTGTAAGCAAGATGATAACCCTAGTTTTATTATTAAACCCAGCCAAGTATTATCTGACTAAGAATACGATGCAATTCTTTGATAAACAATTACAATACCGATTCACTGAGAGTTATGATGGCATAGTAACAATATTCTAGATATCATTACAAATATTGAGGAAGTAAAGAAGGACATTTAAAATCTGCTATGAGAATTTAGTTCTTTATTTTTTTACTTGCAAAGGACAATATGTTCAAGTGGTTTACAATACAATATAGATAAATTTGTAAATCATTGAATTGCAGTTAATGATATCAGTGGAACATTTACTTTGTATCATAACCCGTAGGTCTTGATACATATTTCTGAAATACTCAAAATCTTTATTTTTGATTAAGTTATCTTTGAAAATAGTGACAATAACTATGTTGTTTTGCATACTTACATTGAGAAGATTGTTACCTATCGAAAACATCTATGAGATGCATGCACTACAATCTTGACATCAAATCCAAATTAAGTTATAAGTAATATAGTTGAGTTAGCAATTAAAGGCATCATTACTATTATAGAAAAAGGATTGCATTAGTTTTGCAGAGAGTTTTAAAATTCAATGATTTATTATTTTTAAATAAATGTAAATTAAAAGCTTTGAAAATATATACACTTAATATTTACTGTGAAAAAATAAATTATTTAATCATAATTTACATTAAATATAGCTTAATTCACGAAGGATAACAATCAATTTAAAAAGAATTAATTCAATTTTAAAGTAACTGTAAAACTATTGTCTTCTTTATAATCTAAATCAAATATTTCAAGCTTCTTAAGTATTCGAAACTTCTTAAATACAAAAAGACATCTATAAAAACATTAATTTTAAAATCTGTGGGCTAAGTGTTTCTATTCAAATAATAGGAATTTAAGAAATTGATAAAAAATATACGAATTTTATGAAAATTGCACACAATTCTAAAATTGATGTTCATTGATGAAATGATCAAAAATTAAACTGCTTGTAGTACTGTGTTTCCTTTAAATAAGTAATAAACTATGTAGCATTTTTAATTAATATTGTTCAGTGAAATTTAAAATTCATTATTTATTTTTTTAAAAGCTAATGAATAAATTTATATACATTGAAGTAAATGAATTGTTTTATAATAAGAATACATTGCAGTTGATATTATGAAAATATATTAATGTTGTCTTCTCAAAGCATGACAAGACATTTTCTAAAAAACAGAATACATAAATCCATGAAAAAATGAAAAATAATTATGATACACGAGGATTAAAGTGATATTACGTGACAATATTTTTCGAAAAATACAAGCAGTTATTGGTTAATAACATTAAAAATAAACTAATACGACTGAATTATGAAATCCTTTAGACTTACCAAAAAGTAAGTGTTGATAAGTTTTCTGTCTAAGTTTTATAAAAGAATTCAACAAAATAAAGAAATATATAGTGATTTAAGAAAATATAAAAATTTATAATCAATCTCAAAACTGAATTATTAAGTAGAGTCTTGATGACGTGATAAAATTTAGCTTACACAACCCAAAAATTTCAATCGAGCCTCAAATTGGTCAAAAAGAAAGGAAAAGTTATCCATTACAAATTTTATGTAAAATTATATTATTTTTAATATATAGTTTTAGTAAAAGACAATTAACTATAAGAAATTAATTTATTTTGATTTAAAATCTATAATCTTAAATGTTAATGAAAAATAAATCATTCCCAAATTATTTTTTTCTAAAAGTGGTTTCAGTTTTATTAATGAATAAATGTAATTTAATATTTATTACAAAATCTGTTAAAATATAAGGTTTTTTTTAATTATAAAATACTCAATAATAAATTTCAGGTATTTTCTAAACGATTGAATATCAATATAATAATGCTTTGCATGCGATTTATTTTGAAAAATAATTATTTGGATTCTAGAGTGAAGACTGGTCGAACACAATAATTTTATATATATACATGCACAACAATTTTAAAGTAGCAAAGTTTAAGAGAGCTTTGAATTTGTATACATTAATTTATAAAAATGTTAAGGCAGTTCAAGTTTTAATTTTATTATTTGTGAATTTTAATAAATATTATAAAAGTTAACAAGTATAAAATAGTTTAAATCTAATTTTTAGATAAGTATGTTTATATGCTTATTTATAAACAAAAAATTATATTTGCCACTCCCTTGCTCTTTGAAACAGTTAGAAGAGTTATTATCATTTGATCATATATTTCAGATAAATTAAATTAGAGGAGCAAGAGTATATCATAAGGAAACTTGTTCAAAATCCATTTAAGTAAGAAATGTGATTGATTCCAGGTCCTCCAATATATTCATGTTCAACATAAAGTAGTCAAAAACATTTCAAAAGAATATCATCTATTTTGTTGTGTTTACTGTTATTTATTTATTTTGATAACATACATTCTTCAACAACTTTCGTGGATTTTAATCACTTTTAGGATAAAATATTATGTTAATTACAAAGTTACCTAACTTAAAGATAAGTTAAAATGCATTGTTTCCTGATTAAGGAGATATGTTGGCTTATTTAAAATTCTATAATTATGAAATTATTATTTTTTAAATGTTTTAAAAGCAAATGAATTTTTTAAGTATTTTTATTGAAAATTACTCATAAAAAGTATCGTGTTACACTTTAATGACTTTCCACAAATCCATTCCTTTTTATTTTAAAATGAACCATGTTAACTGATTCATAACTATAATTAATTTAAAAGTTATAATTGAAATATGCAAAACAATAAATCCAGACATTGTTAAAATATAAAAAAATGAAATGGTTTTTATCATTTAATTTTGGCTGATATTTATCGTAATCAGTAATATTGAGGAGTAATGACTTATAAAAATGCATCAAATTTCCCTTTATATTAATCACGCAATATTGATTTATGTTAGAAAAAATTACTATACTGACATATATTAGCTAGTATGATAATATGAAGCCTCACAATATATTAAAATTACATTACCAATGAATGAGTTATAAAATCTTCAATTATATTTCAACTTGTACTGTCATCACAAGTGTAAATTATAATACTATAAAGTAAGATTAATTGAAACTTAATGTTAAGTAAAATAAAACTATTTTTTTTTATTAATTAGGTGATAAGGAGATGCTCAAGAACTGCAAGTAAAAATCTGAAATAAGTAAAGTAACTTTACTAAGACACCTAAGAAAAATTATTTCATTTTAATATATTTTGCTAATTGTTCTATATCACTTATCTGCAGCTGACAATTCTTCTTAAAGGAAAGAAACATAATGTTTGCAACATTAGTTCAATTCGTTTATTTGTAAAATCCATTTACATCAATGTAGTAGAATAAAATATTCTCAACATATATATAAGTAATGTTATTAACCTTCTAACTCACCTGAGAAGACAAGAATGTTACTTAGAAGGGCGTTATGTTTTTTGTTGTAAGCTATTTCTCGTTGTTTGTATTGTTGTAAACGGAAAATATACTCATTTGTGTAGGTGTATCAATTTCTCGTAATCCATTTGGTAATTTATGAGTGACTATCCAAATGAGTAAAATATCTTTAAATACAATTAAAAAGAATAAATTTAATATCCAAATTTCTTTATTTTACAACTGTCGAACATAAATCATTCATTCTTTGCTTTGAATTTCGTTATTTTATACCTAGGATAGTCCCAATTAAAGATAACTAAAATTACATTAATCATGATCGAAACAATCTAAAGATGAATTGCTCTTATGAAGCTTATGGTATTAATAATTAATCAATAAAAATTATAGCATAGTTATTGGTTAAAATTTCTTATATTAGTTATATACAAAAATATTATAGATCATAGCATACAAATACCGAACACAGACGTATTAACGTACTCTCTATTAACATCAAGCTTTTTTTTAAAAAATTATTTTTGTAGATAAAAATTGAAAAATTCAATTTTTCCAAATACAAATACAATTGTTCTGCATTTAAAAACCTTTCAAGAAGGTATAAATGTCGCTTAGTTCTAAATATTTAAAAAAAATTAAGAGTTCAACTTATTTAATTCAAGCATGTTTTAAAATTTATAACATAGAAAATTTTAATATCAAAACTGAAAGTGAAAAAATATTTCTATAATCCACCTAAACATATTTTCTTTCTCAACTGCTTTTATGGATTTGTTCACACTCTTTCAATTGAAAGGTATTAACCAATTCCCATTTTCTGATTGAAATTCGCAACTCACATGCGAGAATCTATATTAGATAAATACTCTCAAAAGGCTTGGCTATTTTTAATAAAAATACTGTCGATGAGCTCATTACTGTGCACTAAATTCCAATGCATACTAAATTCTAAATGTGTGAACAACGAATTCTCCTACCTCTCATTCTCGAAAAAATCAGAAGCAATCTAAAGAATGTTTCAAAGCAGCCAATCCTCCTGGACCCCTTTCCTCAGCAGGACGTCGAATCTGTACACAAAGAACACGCTCTTACATTCATACAGAACGGAAATTAAACAATTAATTATCTTTTTCTATTATGTCAACATATTTGCACTTCTTATCCCCAAAGATCCCCTTTTTCGTTTTTCATCAATACGTTCTTTAATTGAAATCATACCACATATTAATTTGGCAATATTGTATTAATGTTATTGCCCACTTATAGCTTGATGAAAAATAATTTTGTATACGTCTCTTACTTATTTTATTTTAAATTTGATAATTAAATATTTTTATCCAACACCCAGTGAAAATTCCATTTTCATAAAATACTCACTAATTTATTATTAAATTGTATATTAATTAATATTTCAAGTAAATTTAAAAATAACTTGCTTTACTTAATAGATTGTTATATATATATAGGGTGGCTGTGTATAATGCTGAATGATTTATGTATATATAATGCTGAATAATTTATATGCTTATAAAATGATCTGAAAGGGAAGTAAAATTTCTTCAGACCACTGCACCCATGGTAACTGCTTAACGACCGAATACAGGAGTCTCGGTTGCACAAATTTAACGAGCACGTATATCGCATGTACTCGGTGGTTCTTTGGCGGCATTGGGAATCGAACCCCACCCTTCCGAATGAAAGACCTATACCCTAACCAATAGGCTATCACGGCCTTCATGATACATTCATGAGCTTGATTAAGAATTCTCAGTTTACACTTTTCGAAAAATTTCGGGAATAATAGGAGTTACACAAAAAGGACATTTATTAATAAATCTTAATTATATATAAGTTGATCATATTTCTCTTGATTTAATCTCTCTCTTTAAAATTAAATAAAACCATATCATGATAGTATTTTCACGTTAACTCTCTTTTTCTTGCATCTAAAATTTATTTTGAGTTAAACTATGAGCATATGTGTCAAAGAAATATCATCTTCTATTGTAAAATATATCATGTTTTAAAATGTAACTATAAATATCACATTTCATTTGAATATACTCAAAAATTTCAAAATAATCTTTATACAAACAAGTTTTCGAACAATATAAATATTTAACTATTATACATTTTTTTAATATAATTGCAGGATAACATTAATTCTATTAAATCAAAAATAAAGGGGGTGAATCATAAACATGAATAACTAACTAAATTAAAAAGCATAAAATTCTTTCATATAACAGTATCTCACGTTTGTGATTAATTTGATTAAAATGTATGATATATTATAACACACAATGCATAGTTTTATTATTATAGACTTTATACTATTTTTCTAATTTCGAAGAACATATGATAAACTTCTAAATAATTCTAAGGGAAAAAATCCAAAAAATGATAAATGATCTTTGAAATGCATATATTTTCCCCTTTTAAATGTTGTATTTTCAAGATTTCCCAAGATGATATAGATTTACATGATTTATTTGATGTATCGTATAGAATTAAGGGAATCTCTGCAATTGCATAAATTAAATTCAGAAATCCATAAAACTTGAAAGAAATTATGGTAATGTTTATTTCAAAAATGCGTTTGACAAAAATTTTCCTTAACGTAAGTTAAGCAAACAGTGACGTCAAATAATAGAATATTTCCCAGTGGATATGATACATATTGAGTTCCAGCTTAGAAAAACTGAATGTAAAAAAACTGTTTTTTTTAATAAATACATAAGTTAGAGGCAGATTGAACAGTGAAAGCAGCAATTAGATTTCTTACATGAACTAAATATTTTATGAGAAAATTGATGGCCTTTAAAATATGTGAAGAATAATTTCATGATTAAGATATTCTCATAAATATAAATGGGGATATTCAAAAATTATTTTAAGTAAGTTAATCATAGAATCAATATTAATATTTAATTAAAGTATTTTTTAAATAAAATCTTTAAAAAAAATTTCCTTTCAGAGGGAATTTCTTTTCCATGATATTTTTTTCGAACTAAGTCACAATTAAACTGATAGAGTAGTTTTAGTTCATGCTTCCTGAATTTGTGTGTGGATCAGTAATTGTTGATAATATTTATAAGCACCTCAAAATATCTATCAAATTGTTTTTATAACTTTGTGTCAATTTCATTCTCAAATACAGAATAAACTGTAAATCAATAATTACTTTAAAATAATGTGTATAGTTGTAATGATCTATTTGATTAATTTAATATTGATTTATGTAAAATCATGCTAAAAAACGGCATACTCTTTTACATGTTATCTATTAAAATTAATTGATTTTATCAATGTAAATGGTTATTTTTGAAAACACAAATTTAATAAATATTTAAACTTAACTAATATTTTACGTACGAACGCAAAAGTGGCTTCTGACCTGAACTAATTAATGAATAGTTTTGTTTTATTAAATACTGATAAGTATTAGAAAATCAAACATTTTTAATTTTAAAAATAAAAATTATAAGGAGAATATATAATGAAAAACATATTTTAAAAATATTGAAAATTTTTTATGTAACGTTCATTTTTAATTAAAACTGAATAACTTGTATAAAATATTTTTGCCTTTTAGTTAAAAAAAATTCATTTTTATATAGAAATCTTCATATTAATTTATAATTTTATTTTTCCTCTTTAATTTTGAAATAAAATTTGACCAAATCAAAATAATCAACTGCTTTTGAAAACATAGCATAATATTCATGCATGTATCTAAGTTATTCGTATTTGGGTTTCGCAGCAAAATATATGTGCATCAGCTATTTGTAAAATACAACAAAATCATTATTATCATATTTCAGTTAAAATTGCGTATAATACGCAAATCATTATCTGCAATATATGTAATTGAATGTAAAAAGGAAAGTCAATGATGAACTATTCAGGTTCATCAAACATTGAAAAAAATTCAAGAAAATAAATTTTCTAATTTAATAGTACATCAAAATGAGGATGAATTGTATTGAAATTGAGAATTCTTCTGATATTGGAAGAAAGAATCATTAACTACAGCTTAAAGTCAAGTAATACATTAAAGACTTGAGTTTATATGCTTTAAAAGAAGTAAACTATTTATAGGAAAGCAAATCATAAGAATGTAGTAGAAAAAAAATCAATGCTGAGGCATAATAATCTGCGATCTTTAGCTTAGTTTAATCAAATATAAAAATAAAAAAAATTCTATTGGAAGCAATCTATTTGTATAACTGGCAAAAATTATGTCACTATACAGGATAGTTTCTAAAAAATTGATCTATATATTGTAAGAGTTTTTATAATATTAAGTTAAAAATAAAATTTATGTAAACCAGCCAAAACTAATTATATATTTGTAATACTTCACTAGTATCACTTTCGATAGATCTCACTCTCTAAGAAAAAAATTAATTATATATATAAATTAATATAAAATTAATAAATATGACTATATTTAGTGGTAATAAAAATTACATCAAATTTTCCAAATGAAAATTCATATGTACTATGTGTTTATCCTTTTAGAAATTTGTCAATAATGCATATGACACATCTGGCTGTAAGACAAAATTCATTGTGAATACTAATATGATAAAGTTATGATAGCAAACCGAAACAATTTTCGCTTACTTAACGATGGATTTACCGCAATATAATTAAAGTAAATGTGATTCAATATATTTTGCAAACATCAATTTAATCTTTTCCTATGTACTTTCGTATATTACATTTATCTAATGTTGTTGTATAAGAATAGGACATCAAAGAACGCTGAGAGAATTGGAGAAAATAAGCTGAAAAGAACAAAATGAAATTTATATTCCTCAGAAAAATTTTCATCACAAAATTTTGGAAATTATACAGCATCAAGAATCAAATACATCAGATTGCTATAAATCTTAGCAAAAATTGTAGTGTTTTAGAATAAAACTGATAATCAAAACCTCTATATCATTAGAGAATGACATATTTGTAATTAGGTCTCTATAATATATTAAGCTCTATTAGTTATTCTTCTAAAATTGACAATTCTCCAGCATTTTCTTGCATTGACATTTTTCTTACAACTTCGTATTATCTTTTTAACTTCATCCTTTTTATTATTTTTATTTTATGTCTTAAATTACCTTGAAATAATTTTTTGAAGATTTTCTGACACAATACATAGTATGATCTATTAATTGGGATACGAAGTTCTTTGTTTCTATGCAAAGTTATAATCTTTTTTACATAACTTATTTCATAACGTAAATAAAATTATTTTTTAAATTAAAATAGATTATAAAATTTTATTTCAGTTTCAAAAGTATAAGAAACGATACAGAGAAAATTATTGCTGATAAAAAAATCAAAATTGTGTGTTGAAATAAAAATAAAACTTCAAGGTGATTGAATTCCATGATAAATGTAATCCAAACAAAATGACTTCTTGACTCTTAAGCAACGGGAAATGAATTATTGTAATTGTCTAGATCAAAAAGGTTAGTGATATTAATCACATAACTAAAATATATTTGGTAAATAATCGTTTGGTTTCAAAACATCTCATGATTTTTGTGATAAGATTCTTTTTCTTCATACTTTTATAATGTATCATGGGAAAATATTTTATTCCCGAAATATTTATTGTTATTTCATATAGCTTAATAATAAATTCGTCTATGTTAAGCTTATCATGTAAGTTTTCTATTTGTTATGTAAGCTTTCTTTCTACTAAACTTTGCATTTCTTGACTTTTGGGATTACGATTCATAATGTTTTAGCTAGTAATAATTAATAAACTCAAAGAAAGTTGTTATGAATTATGAACGAATGAGACTTGCATGAAATGTATTGTAAAAGAAGAATTTATTTTCCTTTGTAGTATAATAAATCTGTGTTTTAGAGGATTTTAAAGGCAGTTTTTATTGCATGGATATTATTTTAAAAACATATAGCTGGAAAATGTTAAATTAAATTGTAAAATTTTTTAAATAAATTATGCATTGTTAAAAATAAAAACAAATTATGATCGCCATTTTTTGCTAGTATAATAAGCATATAATTGTTATAAATGTATTTTGGTATAAAATAATATTGAAAAATCTAATACATCTTTCAAAGAACTTGTAAGGATAGAAATGCATTTTTTTCCTAAATGCATTTCCTAGCAAGAAAATTCAAAACACTTAAACTAATTTTTATTATTATGATGAAATGATACATATGAAGACTAAATATTAGAATTTAAGAACCAAAGAATATTTTATTTGAATTAATCATAATAAAATGAAAAAGTCAATAGTTTGACTACCAACATCTAAAAGAGATGGAAACTGTTATCAGGACTGTAAGTGTAAAATACTAATATATTTCGCAGATGGTGGCCAGAGGAATTTCTTTTAAATCGTCGCTAAACTAGATAGAACTTCGAATTTTCTGAGTGGTGGTTGTTCATTACCGAGTGACTCACTGGAAATAGAGCAGAAGACTAACTTGAATATAAAGAAGTATTTTGTTTTTATAAACATATGTGATATATTGAATGTTATTACTAATAACACTGATGAATTTTTATTCTTATATTATTTCCAAAAAGTGCACAGTTGATTAATTTTGTGTTTCCTTTCCTTTTACTCAAAAAATATTTTTATCAGAAAAACCACCGTAATCTATCTTGAACATTTATATTATTTTCAATTAATTGAATTAGTTAGATGCTCTTATTTCAAAATTAGAAATTCAAAAATGAAAAATTTTTATTGTTTAAGCTTTTATTTATATCTTTTGACTTTGTAAAGTATTAAAGAATACAGAAAGTTCTTCAATTATCAATTATAGTATATGTTTAAAAAGATGAACCACTTATTCAAAATTTTATTATTGATAACAAACATAAAATTCAGTTTGATGAAAAGAGCCTTTATAAAATATCGTAATTTGTTATGCGGAATCCCAAAATGAAATAAGCATTCTAATTTATTATAAGTCACATATGTTTAAAAAAGAAAATAAAACAACAAAAGTGTTTCTTTAATTATTTTTATATATCATTAATAAATCAGTGATATTTATTATTTTTCATTAATTATACGAGTATTCAAAATATAGACGAGCATTATAACTAAGCATGGATAATGTTCAGAGTGCCTTGAATCAAAAATATGTTTTTCGTTATGTTGTATATGCAATGCATATCAAATAGTACATGAAACCTTTAGCTAACAGCGATATATTATATCAGTACTCAAACTTCTATAAAACAGAATAAAAATAAATTGTATAAAAATATAATATGAAAATAATTTTTCAATTGACTTTATTTAAATAATAATGTTTATTCATATT
Source organism: Latrodectus hesperus (assembly GCA_037975125.1). Taxonomy (NCBI): domain Eukaryota; kingdom Metazoa; phylum Arthropoda; class Arachnida; order Araneae; family Theridiidae; genus Latrodectus; species Latrodectus hesperus. The sequence goes on along the minus strand of CM075858.1, from coordinate 1,847,773 downwards.
TAAATTCTCTCTCTCTCTCTCTCTCTCTCTCTCTTTCTAACTATTAAATTAAAAATAAAAATATATAAATTTTTCACTGAACTTTATTTTGAAGAATTATCTTTGGAGCAGTAATAATATGCTATATAAAGCTATATAAGCTGTGTAAAAAGTAATGCGATGCAACAGTCGGAAATTGAAATATATATAATGAAAGAAAATTCAACAAATAATAGTTTTTAAGTTAATATAAGCAGATGAACTTCTGAAATGGAAATTTTGGCTTGGCGTTGATAAAAAAATTTGCATAGGCTTTATCGAAAATATAGTTCTTTATGTGATGACTTAAGCTAAATATATAATATCACCAAAATGCTTTCGAAATTCCAGTCTTATATCTGTGCTTTTTGCATATGTTTATAAAATATAAAAACCTCTTTTTGTGTATTGTACACTTTTCGGAATATTATAAATTGTTTCAATTTCAAAGATATATGTTTCTTGCATATTATATGTAGCTTATATTCATATTATAAGATAACATATTATATTTGTATTCATTGTCTAATATGTGGATTGAATATTAATATTTCTTGAAATAAAACCGTTTTTCTTACTTTGTTTCTGATTTTCAATGCATGGTTTAAAGCAAATTCTGATCGACTTTGTGAATTTTTAAAATACATTTAATTTTCTAAATATGGTTACCATTGCGGTAGTTTTAATAATTCATTAAATAAACTATGATTTTAGCGAATTCAAGAAATACTAGGTACATTATGCAGCTCCAAATATATATTTTTCAGACACACAATAATAAATATAATATCATGTATAACCCTTTTTCTTTTTTCCATATTATTTTAGATAATGTAACTAAAAAGAATTAATAGTGTTACAAGGAAAAGAGGTTTATTTATGGAACTATAGTTAATTTTAAATTTAAATTATATTAAAAATGGGTGAGTTGTTACAAAGAATATGTTATACACTTTGCTAAAAATTACAAATTTTTTAAAAATATCCAATATAAATTATAAGAATATGAAGGAAATTAAACAAGTAAATAAAAACATATTATAAAAACAGATATGAGACAACTATAGTGAATGAAAATTTCATACTGTGTCATTAAAAACTTTGAGTATAGAACCAACAAAAACCATTTTAAAGATAAATATTAATAAAAAGAAACAAAAAGATAAAAACGAAAGTAACATGGTCTTAAATCAATATGGGGAAAAAATTCACATTCTGGTTTCTTTTGAAAAATCTTAACAAGTATAATCAAGGTCAAAGAAGACAAAACATTTTTCACTAATTAATTGGCGCATATAAATATATAACCATAAACTAGAAAACAGAAAAATATCTCCAAGCAAATTTGTCCTGCTTAATATTCTATAAATGATCAATGAAGAGGCTATAATACACAAACATATCAAAAAAGGAAAAAGAATTATTCCAAAGAAGATAATCGAACTGTAATAATACAACTAAGAAATCACTCAGAGTTTTTCGGAGCATAATGGGTTGTAACTGAGGCAGAGAAATATATGATAAAGTCACTTATTCTAAAGATCTTCATTTTCTTTGGATTTCGAAGAATTGCTGTGAAAATACATAATGTTACGCTTGCCAATTATTTAAATATGTATTTGGATAATATAAATCCAAGTGATTTAAGCAAAGTTTTATTGGATCATACTTAATAGAGAAATAGAAATTAAGGAACCACACAAATAATTCATTTCAAAGAAAAAAAGTGTAAAAACTGTTGAACAGCATACAGTGTATTTTTCAAACAAATGTCATAATAAAGTATTAATAGCAACCAAATTTTATAAAAGTCTTCTAATGAATACAATGGTTAAATAAACTAAAAAAGTGATTGTATTTAAATATCTCGTTAACACACACATTTGTATCATTCCTTAGTTGGGAAACACTTATTACTTCTTCTTTAACTCCAAGAACTTGAAAACAGCAATTATTTTGAAATACTCTCTAAATCTGCTCATCATTCACCAGAGACAGTATTACAAATCTCTATATTAATATATTGTGCTAATTATATTTATGATTGTATGCTCATCACTTATCAAAAATACAAGTTTTCCTGGATTGGAATATGTTTTTCTATTCCACTGACTGTCTTCTGTCATTATTTCAGAAGTTTATAACTATTATCTTGCCTTTTAAGGTTATCCAGTAAACAGTGTTTAGAAATAAAATTAATAAGCAGCAAATGTTTTAATTAATTAAGTGTGGAATGAAGTTTAAAAAACTAATTTAACCAATGGAAACTTTGAATTTACTCCAGTTAAAATAATTATATGAAATAATTTAAAAATATCTTATTGCTGTCTCAGAAATATTGAAAAATTTTTAATTATAGTTAAGTTAACATATATTTATTATAAAACTATGCCAAAAAATTATGAAAATTATTTAATACATAATGTATGAGACATATATTCCAAAAATATGATGGAAGTAAAAACATTATTTTTATAAATTTTAGAAAAATTTAAATCTTTCATTGAAACTTCAGAAGTTATATAAGCCTTCACATAATCTATAAAATGAAGTATTGAAATATAATAATTTTTGTTACAAAATATATTGCTTTCATTGAATTCATAAATAAAATAATAGCATGTTACATAATTGCAGATTAATTAACTTGCAACAAGTTTGCAGAATTTTTTCTATTAATTATATTTTTCGAAACTAGAAGCCATGTAATTTACTTAAAATAATAATAAAAAATGAGGACAAAATCTGGAAACATCTAGTTTTAAATATTAGAAATACATTTATTCATTTTTAAATGTTTTAAGGAATGAACTATTCAGAAACTCTAATATATCTGATTTTCAAGAAAGAATATTATGATGACATTTTTTGTTGCTTTGAAGGTGGTATTGGCTTATGGTATTGCTAAAAGATTTATTGTTTTATGACAAATAATCAAAAATATCCTATAAAATATATATAAATGCATCATAATTATTCAATTATCTATGTATATGGACATCGCAATGAAAAAGAACTAAGCCAACTGTCACTGATTAGCAATTAATAAACGTGACGAAATGTTGTGGTGAACTCGGTAATTTTCGAAGAATCCCGAGGAAAACCCAGATTCGTTTTTCAAATAATTGAATGACAGAGATAAATTCAAAACAAAATACAATAAAACTTAATAATTTATTTTAGTAACTTAATTACAAGAGAAATTTACTATCCATTTTTCTTTGAACACTTCCAGGCGGAACCGACTGTTCTACAATTCTACCCCTCACTACTGGTAAGTCATTTTTGTTTGTTTGCACGGAATTATTTAAAACTGCAGTGATTTTTGAATTATTTTTATCTCTTGTTGCTATCACATTTCCCCCACTGTTTATGCACCTTTTTTGTGGCCAATAGTTCTGCGCCTCATTGTCTACTCTTTTATGCTTTCTGTCCTGAGAGAAGTGTCTTATGAAATTTTTCTCCCCTCTACTCGTTTGTTTGTTTACTTTTGGAGCCGCCGTCTCCGTTTGAAAGCGTTCACGCTCCACCTCTAATTTTGACATCTGTCGCCCACTGGCTGAGGATTTCCGCCCTGGGCCTCCCCGTTTAAAGCACTCCTATTCCCCCTAAAGCGATCATTCCTCTGCTGATTTCGAAACGTATTCCTATTACTTCTAAAATTCTCCTCATACTTATTTCGATTATTATAGCCCTTATTACATTTGAATAGTTGAGAATTGTAGATTTGATTCAATTAGCGACTGTTCTTCGCTGAAATGCTCCATAAACTTTTGCTTGATAAACTGAAAAGAGGTTGATCTCTGTAGATCATTATCCTCAATCAAAAATCTCTTCGCTACCCCTATTAATTTCGATTTTAAAATCGTAATTTTCTCACTATCACCCCAATTGGCCATTGCAGCAACGTTTTCTAACTGATCAAACCAAAATTTACAAGATTCCTTATCTCCATCAAAGGTTGCAATCACTTGAATCATTGCCATATTTGGTTGGCAAGCTGAATTAGCATTCACGCGTGTATGAACAGAGTCTGCATTTTCTGGGGAAATTTCCCTATTTCTCCTACTATTATACCTAGGCATAATGTGAATTTAAATTACTCTCAAAAAATATGGAATATATTATTTACTTTTTATTAATATTATTTAATTTTGCTTTTCTCTCAGTCTTTACCCGTATCATACATATGCATATACTCATTAACTAATAACTTATTTAACTTATCATCTACTATTTATCAAATACTTTTAACAATAAAAAGAATGAAGATAAACACATATATAGTCAATAATTGTTTCTAATAATACTATGTGTATAATGTTACTAATTACACAATGTTTAAACATTTATTTATGACAATAATATATTTTTAGTATTTATCAAATGCTTGTATTGACATCATTATTATAAATATGAAAAAAAAATAACAAACAATTTTTGTATTCCATTATAATTTAGACACTTCTATTCATGCATTTATTTATGCCACACTTTACTAAAAATGTTTCAATACATTGTTATATCTTTATCGTATAATTTATTTTCAAATATTTTAACTTAAGAATTTCAAAGAAGTATCAAGTTTTATGAACACAATTTGCTAATACACTTCAATAACTTTGACTCAATTCTGCTTTTGTTAATTCAACATTACTGTTTCATTATACTAAATTGGATAGATAACTTTAAAAAAAAGTTATAATTATCTTGAACTCTCTCTGTCTCCAATCATTGTTTCCCGTTGATTTTTAATTCTCAGTCAAAACTATTTCCAAAAGACCAAAAATTTTAAGTATTAATGATTAAAATAACTCAAGGCATCAAATTATGTACTCGTTGTCTGCACAAATGAACACAGTACCAAATTATGTATTGTCTGCAGAGAAAAAAATGGTCACGGCACCAAAATATGTTGTGGTGAACTCGGTAATTTTCGAAGAATCCCGAGGAAAACCCAGATTCGTTTTTCAAATAATTGAATGACAGATATAAATTCAAAACAAAATACAATAAAACTTCAATAATTTATTTTAGTAACTTAATTACAAGAGAAATTTACATTTACAATCAAAACATTCTTGATTAAACAATAGAGATTCTAAAATTACTATTTGTTTTATGACAATTACACATTAATATCATCACTGAATTTGACCAGCCTAGTGAAGAACGAGAGATCAGACTCACCCCTTTTATAAGTAACCGTTGGTCCCCTAACGTCAATGGCATTACCGGCTCAGGATCTCGCTTGACTTGCTCCTCGCTCATGAGCTTTCCCTCTTTCCTCTCTGTCTCTGGTATCTCTCCTCAGACTCTATCGTTTCTATTCTGTTCGTCTATTTGGCGGACATCTGCAGCTCCATTCTGGAAATTCGAGGCAGGGTTCCTTCTGGAATGCGACGTTATATTTTGTATACAACTAACATCGTTTTAGCGTCTTCTTATGCTCAATGAGGACCTAGTCCTCAATTGTGGACTCCTTTTCTATGTCGGGCTTCTCTGGGGCTTCTGTGTGTCTTCTCTGTGTTTTGATGCAGTTTTTAACTCTTCATAATTTTCGGCTTAGCTCCTCCTCTTTACACCATTGGTTTTCCAAAGTTCTGTAGTTCCTCCTATACTTCTATGGGATAGGTCAGAAATCTCTCCCCTCATTCCCGACTGGTCAGATTTACAAATAATACATATCATAAAACAATATACTTTGCCTGCAATTTCCTCCAGATCACTCATCCCTTCCGAAAGGGAAAAATTTATTCTTTTATTGCACTTGTATCATTGTGCCAATTTTTATTACATCCTTTCCTTTATATTATTCCTGCTTAGTTTGAAAGGAAAAGAGGAAACTCTTAAATTTAAAGTGCAATAAAAATACACACACCTATTTTCTCAGGGTTTGGTTATGTCGTATTACACTACGACACGAAACACTTATAATGCATACTAGAGTCCACATTATTTCAATTAGTTTTCTATGATATTTAAGACATAAGATTTTAAATTGTCCACATAATTTGACTGATTTTAATATTTTCAATTTATTTGTTTCAGAAGTATGCATTATAAATCTTTTAACATGTTACGAAGTCAATCGAATGAGATTAGATTTTTTTTTAAAATTCAGACGTATAGTATGTATTAAGAGTAAAAAGATATTATAAATAAAAATATATATCATAAATCATTCAAAATAAAAAATAATGTTTTAAAAGATAGAAACATAATAGCAGATTTATATGTGTAATAATAAATGAACATACTTGTAAGTTTGAAAATTTATTGTAAAAGAAAATTTGTTAATAAAATAATGCAGTTTTTTAGGATAGTATCGGCAATACGTGAGAATATTTTTATTTACTAAATTTAATTTAGTCACACAGATTATGTAACTATGGTTGCTTATTTAAAGTGACACATTTTCATAAAAATAATTGATGTTAAACGATAAACAGTAAAAAAAGTAACAACTGTTAGCTTAAAATATTTATTGACGGAGGAATTATGTTTTTTTCGACATATTATAACATATTCATAATAATATACAAATGTCTGAATAAGTAGCGTCTTTCAGTTTTACTAATTTGAGAAGTCATAATTTATAAGCAAGTAATTTTATATAAATCTTTAATTAACTTTTTTTTCGCTTCTTCATCAAAAGTAATGAAAGAAAGTACACATGAACTGATAACATTAAGAGACGCAATTTAAAGCGCATAAGCGTTATACAACACCATTCTTCTTGCAAAGATATTCAAACGTTGGATATAAATATAATAATTAAATTCAAACACAGCAATTAAAAATGGATTTTTGACACTAACTATCTATAATGTCTAACTAGACACTATTTTCAAAATGTGTTTTAATTTTAAAAATTTGGTCAGTGTAAATCAAGAATCTGTCACATTAAGATATTCATTCATTTTCACTGAAAAATATTTTCTAATAAGAGCATTTCTTATCTTAAAATGTTCTTCATACTCACATAAAGAGCTGCATAAACTATTCACAAGTTTAAAATGAACTCTGCAAAGATTTAAATGACCGAAGACTCAATTGTACATGAGAACTTGAATGAATGCTTGTCATTTGACAAGACTTAATAAGAAAGTAAATTTGATTTTTTTTAATCAAGAAAAATAATTCGGTGATATCTGTTCAGTTCTATTAATGTACAGTTAATATTATTAGTTATGCATTTAGAAGAAACACTGCTATTATTTTCCATTTTTGAGTCTAAAAAAGTTTTAATATTTAATTAGTAAATAATATTATACTTTCTTAAATTATCTCCTTTTACAAGTTTAAGTTCTTTAATACAGTTATATATGTTTAAATGTTTAAATATTAAAAATATTTCTATGTTAAATAATAATGTATTGCCTTTCAGTTTATTTATATATTCAGTATCCTTTCACTAATATCATTTAGCTTACATTAACCTTCATGCAGAAATATTTCAATTAATGCATCATTTTTGTAATCATATATATTAGATCTGCATTAATTTCAGTAAAAACACATTTTTGCATATGCACAATTATATAAGTATTCCTTAAAATTTATTTTCGGCCATATTTGTGCTTCATACGATATCTTTAATCTGCTTAAAAAATTTAATTTGTTGTGAAATAATGATAAACATTCCTCAGTAATTTCATAGTAATTATTGATTTAATATGACATCCTTTAAAAAAAGTTAAGAGCTTTCAAACGTAACATAAAATTTCATACATTTGCATAAATTAAAGAAATAAATTATTCTTCATGATTTCTTAGATAATTTAGGTATTAAAAATAAGGATACACTTCAAAAATAATGATTAGTGAATCTAGCATACTTTTCAAAATAACCGTGCATAGATAAAAAATAAATTCCTGCAATCGAATTATGAAGCATGCACTTTACGTGTGGAAAAAATTATAATTTGTATGATAGTAAATAAATATACGTTTCAATATTTTGAAATATATTTTATTTAAATCATTTGGCAGTCTCATGAAAAATCAGCTATTGAAATCTCACGTAGATAATTGGGATTCAACTAAATGGTGAATGCACAATGGCATATGTTGTTTCATGAATTTCATACAACTTGCCGAAAAACCCAAATATATGTAAATGAGCTCTTTTAAACTAAAATGAAATTCAAGCATTTTGATACTCACATTATAAATGGCATAGATGAAAGGATTACAGCATGAGTTGCTCATCGCCAACCAGTGAGCACTGAACCAAATCACATTTATGTATTTGTACCTAAAATAAATTTAAAATAATTTTACAATCATTTTTTGTTATTAATTAATTTCATATAAAATTTATTCAAAAATTATTAATTAAATAGGATAAATTATTAGCACTTTTAAAAAAAAATAGCAAGTGAATGATAGTAATTACCAATTTTAAAAATGTCAGCCATCAAATCTTTACAATTTCCAGGTATATTTCATATTTTATTCTACATTATTTCCTTCGCAATATTGAATTATAAATATTTAATTTGAGTAGCAAAATCAGAATGTAGTGAATACTTAATTCAAATTGAATACAGTGAAAACAGTTCGTAGTGAATACTCATGTAAAATTAGAGTAAGGTATATTGTAGTTTAGCAGAAATTATAGTCTATTAAAATTATTTCTAATGCAATATGATATCTGATATCTTTCATTATAAAAATGGACGGAAAAAAATCATTGGCACTTCAACTTTGATGCTAAAATCTGAGGAACGTTATTTTCGTTGTTCTGAACTTAAAATATAAGACAAATATTATGATAACTTAATGGTAGGATTAAAACTAACATTTTAATATTGTTCTCTATTTTAACCTGCCATACTCTATTTCTCATAAAAATCTACAAAATAGTTTTTCACACACTATCTCTAAATTTGTTGAGTATAGTTTTATGGAAAAATAAAATAGTGTAATGATTTTAGAAACACAAATTAACTGACTTTTTTAAACTTGTTTAAAATCTTTGAGATCACTCTAAAATATTGAATATAAATTTATATTATACAAATTTTAAAATATTATTATTATTTTAACTCCTTGTTTTTGAGTACAATTGTAAATCTTAATATGTAACATGATATATAGTCCATAGATAAGGAATGTGATATTAAAATCACTTTTCAAGTAAAGTTAAGAAATACTGTATCTCATTCAGAAATTGTTATTAAATAAATTCTAAGTTGATTTTTATTTTCAAAACAAAAGTAATTTTCTAAATTAAAATAATCTATTCCTAATGTCTTTTATAATGACAGTTATGTTTTTAGGCAAGAACACTACATTCATTTTAATTATTTCCTAAATCACCGATTATATTTTTGTAAAAAAAAATTATTTTTAACTTCAAAATAAATTCTTCTTTCGATAATCATTTCTCCATTACAGCTAAATTTCATTCTTTTGAGCCTTCTTTTTATATCCAAAAACATTATTAGAATTTAATTAAAAAATAAATTGAATGTGAAGTATTAAAAAGGCAATTTATAGTGAAAATTATGTTTTACCATTGATATGAACGCTTGTATAACGGAGCATAATCTTGATGATACAGCACATTTTCTCCTTCCTCTTTGTTTCAAAATGTCTTCTTTCAAGGTCATAGTAATACCATGTAATATTCCATATTATTAATTATTTTCTGATCATTAATATATAATGCTATATAATATTAATTTCCTGTTATTAATAATTTTTCAAAGTAATTAATAAATGAGTATTGTTTATATTCGAAATAGAAGTTCCTAAACTTTAATAATTGAGGTATTTTCTAAGATTGATTATGGTGGCTATTGCCAGTTGCTATCCGTTTCACTGATTTTTAAATTTGATAATTGATTGAAAGGATAGCGGATAGCTGTAAACTTTATCCATTGTCACGTATTTCACGTAAAAATAATTTTATTGCATCATATCAGCTTCAAATAACGCTCTGAATGGTCTATGACTCTTTTGGTTACTCGCGAACAAATGCAGTATATACTTCAATCAGATTTTTTTTTACATATGTTCATGTAAAATAGTAAACGAAATGATTTCCTATAACTCAAACTGCCATCTATCTAAAGTATTTTTGACTTCTGATTGAGTAAAAGTGTTTTGGGCACTTTTTTTTAAATTTCGTTTACAAATTTCCAGTTTGCGTTTAAGATCAACGAATTTGTTTTCCATTGTTTTCTTATAGAGTACAGTACGAATAACGTTTTTAATACTCTCCCAATAAAAAATAAATGGGTTATTGACATAATACATTCATTCATATCACATTATTATGAAACATCGTGAAAAATCATAGCAAATAGCTATGAATTTTCAACATGTTTCATAGATGATCTGTAGATATAATGAATCATATAGTTTTATGAATATTGGTAAAATTTATGTGTGTTATCAAACATTGACAGTAAATGATGTGTTTATAAGTAAAAATTGCATTGCTATTTGATGTAAATTCAAAATTCATATCTTACATTTTCAAAATACAAATCTTTATTATTGCAGCAATAATGCTCACTTTTAACAAATATTGAAGCCCTTGGTATTTAATATATTCAGCAATTGCCCCAAGAATATTCCAACAAGATATTTCATGCCCAAAGTGACATGAAATGTTGAACCTTTCTTCTTTATTTATCAGATTAAATTGCTTCAGTGGCTTGTTAATTTTTTCTTGTTATTTACAATCGAAAACATGTGATTCATTTTGCACGAGAACAAACCCAAGATGCACAACTCAATGATATATTCGATCATACAGAAGCCTCATAATCTGCTATACCATGATGATACATTTAAAGCCCATTTGATAAATACTGTTACAGTTAACAACAGCGGATGCAGTAACAACCAATTTTGCAAACATTTATTCTTCACATGATGCATTACTATCATTCATTTGATAATTGTATAACATATTAAGTAGCAAATTAATTTTATTTTATTATCTTTGGTCATCCTCAGTTTAACAATTTGAAAATACTCAATGCAGCAATAAAACTTGAAAAAAAATTTCCTTTACAGACAATTCTTTATTAGAAATATACAAATAAGCACTGGGAATCATTGTTATTACCAAAAAAAATGAAGTGTAAAATATAGAAAAACGCTTTTACTAAAAATTGCCAAAAGAAGAAATATATTCTTTAAAAATAAACCACAAGTTAGACCATTTAACTTACAATAATGAACTTGACGAATTTAATTCATTTGGCTTATCAAATTAGCAAAAGAGGAAAAAGGAGATTTTATTGTTAAAATTTAATCTAATTTAAAAACAATTTAATAATGAATTTTGATATTCTTATGCAATATAAACACGCTGTAAAATATTTCATCTAAAAATAAATATATTTTATAACAATATATATGTATATATATATATATATATATATATACATCATATGTATATATATTATAATTAAAGTATTTTAAATTAGCATTTATTATGTTTTATCCATAAAATGCTCAAAATAAAAATAATTGTGAACTGAAACATGGAAATGTAAAAAAAAAATTATTGAAAAATGAGTTAAAAAAATCCAATTATTTACATATTACTTAATGACTAATCCAAAGTCTTATTTTTAAAAACTTTGCTTATAAAAGTGTTTTATGTTGTAATGCATATTTTCGGTATTCAGTACTATTATATATGCTATAAGGGATAATGTGAGATAACCGATATGTACCAATATTTTCATTTTTATACGTGATTTTACAATTCAGTAAGTGTTTCTAAAAGCAATACTCAACTTTTAATAAAAACAGTCATGTAAAATACATTTTCAGGGGAAAATTGCGGTAAATGTACAGTTTCAAAATAATGAGTCACATTGCTAATTTATTTTAGAGTTATGTTATATTTGTATAAATTTTAGAATATTAAACCGCAGCATAATTTTTCAAAAAATAAAGTACCATTTTTTATAATTTTTTTACAAGAAACACAACTTTGTTAAAAAATTTTATAATAATTACAAATCTTAATTGTTTTACAAAATTTCGAAACGTAACATAGAAATTTGTGTTTATATAGCATTAAAAAATTAATTTTGCAGTAAAAATTTTAACGAACATAAAAAAGTTGCATTATGTATAATATTTTAATTGCTTTTAAAACAGTCTTTTTATTAAATATATAAATCAAATTAAGAGACCTTAAACATGACGTCATTAAAAATTAGAATACATCAAAGCAAATTTGTATTAGCTTAGCTTTCTTAACGAGTTTAAAGCTTATTGAAGAAATTCTGTTGACACCCACACAACAAACTTATCTAATATCCTTTTTCTCTATTTTCTAGCAGATTACTTGTGGGTGTAATTCATTTTAGATCTCTCTATTTATTGAGTTAATATTTTTGAAACTATCTACGATCTTTCCAGGTATTGTGTTAATACATTTGCTATCATCTAAACAAACTTCTTCAATCCTTTCTAAGATAGCACTTATCTAAAAACTTTTCTGATTTAATCTGCTTAATATGTATATCTTTCAACCTATGAATTTTTAAGCTTTTCATCAATGAATATTATAGCATCATATCTTGGTACTGAAATGATATTTTTAATTCCCACATTAAAAATTTTCATGCCAGCTGGTAATCAAATTACACACCATATGGCATGGCAAAAAGCACAAAGGTATTAGAAATGGGAAATAATCTTAATATTTTATCCCCATTTTCTTATAGATAAGAAATTTAGTATAAAAAGAAATTTTTAGATAATTTTATACTTACTCGTTTATCTGAGGTATCAACTGTTGAAGGACATTATAAGCTTGAAATGGCAACCAGCAGAATGCGAACATTGCCACTACGATGGACAACATTTTTATTACCTAAATAAAACACAAAAGAATTATTAAACATTTACAATTATAGAAATTCACACACATAATTAAGAAATTATACAGAAAGCAACAAATTATTTTATCAATTTTTCTACCAACACATACTATAAAAATTATATTCTTATTTAATGTAAAAGAAAAAATACAACCCATTTTCTTCATTTTAGTTTTGAATAAAATTACAAGGACTGTATAAAATTAAAATTCGTTGATTTTGATATCGTACAAAAATATGAATAATAAAAAAGGTTTCAGCATATAAAAGTAATTTTTTTTTCATTTCGGTGAATAAAATAAATAATGCAAATACACCTGTGCATGCTTCATTATTTGATGAAATTAAATTTTTCAGTTTAACAAGGAATTCTGATTAAGAATGCAAGTAATAAATATTTTAAAAAGAAACTTCAACAGTTAACGAACACTGTAAATATTGCAGAACCGTAAACTAATTATTTTCTTGAATCATAAATATCTGTTTCACTTAATTATTTCTGTCACAGTTAATTATAAAGGAAACATTAAAAAATGCATGACATAATGTCACTTCATGTTATTTCACATTACAATTTTGTCATATGAATTTGTTTCACAAGCTTAGAGAAAAACTAATTTGTCTAATTTCTGCTGAGCAATTTTAAGAATATTTTTAAATAAAGAAAAAGTATGTTTTCCAAATTAAAATAATTTGCATTTAAAATTATATTAAAAATATTTTTGATTTATCCTTTAGGGCAAACTGGGGTACACAGTTGTATGTCAAAATTTACTTCTATAAAGCTCTGTAAGATATTTCAATTTCCTTTCAGTGGAATTAAAATGTTTCAGAAAGGATAATTACACGCTTATATTCTTAAAATCAAGTGGATATTGTGCTATGTGACATGAATCACATATTGATTCTGTAAAAAAATATAAAAAAATTATCACAATAAGTTACTTATATTTTTACACAATCTATAAGTCATAACACAATAAAATTTTATATTGCTTCATATACATTTTATAATATTACCTAAAATTCATTAAGAAATTTATTACTTGCATTTTACTTTTCTGCTGACAGAACAAATAAAAATCTGAAACTCTTCAAGGATGAAGTTTTTCTAACTTTTAATGCTAATTATTGTGTTCTTAAGCATTAATTATTGATTTATTAAAACAATGACGAAGAATTCATAGTTGTTCAATTTATTATTCGAGAAATTATGTGTTAAAAGCTTTTGTATTTATAGCTCAAAAATATGAATCATGCAGTAAAAATAATGGATAATTTTTTTGTCTTTAGATTCTTAAAAAGCACTCTGCTGACCACATAAATGCAACATACTGAAGGAAGTATGCAAATAACATAAAATTTACAACATATGGAAGCAGAGGTGAGATATGCAAATGATTAGAATTTCAGCGCAGATACATATCACGCGCGCCTGTGGTGCCACTTCAAAGCGATATTTAAGGCTTTGAATTTCAACGATTTCAAATTCGGCAAATGTATTTTTCTTGTGTTTTTAAAAAATATATCAATTATGCCTCTTAGAAAACACCGGTCATTTTTTTGATCAAGTAGCCGAGTTCGACAGAGGAACGATAGTAGCCTATTAAGATTGTTGATTACCTTTCAGGGAAATCGGTGGTGATGTTGGACGAAACCAAACAATTGTAATTCAGATATGTGATCATTGGATGCAGGATGATATGACAAACCGATGTATTCCACCTACTGCACCACTTCACTTGATGACAGGCAAATTGCGCACATGGCAGTGACAGATCGCTCAACCACGTCACGAACCATAACACATCACATTCAGTCCATAACGCATCATCCAGTGTCTGCGCATACCATTCGACGCAATTTATAGCAGAGAGATGTGTCCGCAAAACGTCCATTGCTTCGTCTACCCTTGATGTAGAACCACAGATGTCTCCGCCATCAATGGTGGGATGAAAGAAGGATGTGGATAAAAGAATGGAATGAAATTCTCATTACTGACAAAATATTATTTGAATTTTATATTTCATTTTAAAAATTTTAACTGATTGTGGAGCTGACATCAGCTACATAACAATATGATAAGAGGTTCTGCCGTTAAAATAATGCCCAGGGCATTCCACATTATGTCAACCATTCTTTTATAATATATTTCTAAAAAGCTGCAAATAACCTCGCTTTAATTTCAATTCATTGATTGCCTATTTGATGATGGTTTTCAAACTTTCAAATCAAAGATATGGGATTCTGTTTGAAAATAAAATTGTGTTAACTCCATAATGTAAGCAGAGAATAGATTTATATTAATTTAATAAGAATATGGGAATTTCGAAGATGTATATAAAATAAATATACTATGTAACAAATATATAACCTTAGAGCCAAATAAGTGGTGGCTGAATGATTAACCTCAAGACATACTTTTCGTAGCTCTAAATTCTACTTCAACATTGATAGTAGCTACGAAACAAATATACGTAGCAGTTTTTAAGCATATTAGATCATGCTTCGGCATTACAGGTTAAAAGATATCCAAGGATTATTTCAAAATATTGTTCATCTAATTAGTAATAAGTAAAGGTGATTATTTGATATGTGTTATAGTACATAATACAAAAAAATTCAAGTAATTATATACCTTACAATTAGAAATATTTTCTTTAGCATGTGCTTTTGAAATAAAAATATTAATGATGAGTTATTTCATCATTGATGCAAACTTTATAGATTCGAAATTGAAAAATATTATACACTACTCGACAATCGCTAAGGATGGATACCACTATCATCGATAGCAACCACAAAATGAAAGGAAGCAAATTGTGGAAAATTAGAATAAGTGCGGGAAATAGTAAGAAGAAATATGCGTATGCAAATTTTTTTCCACGTATATTCATTATGTGATAGCGTTCATAAGAGTTTTAAAGGTTTTGATGCGTGTGGACAGTTGTTGTTTTAGTTCAAAGTTTTACAGGAAAGATTTAATAGACAAACTTGAAATTTTTGGTATGTCTTCCCGACATCACTTAGATTATTTTATGCGTGGCCGAATTATTGGAAAGATCGAAGAAGGGCGAAAAATACAGGTGTTGCCAAGGAGTTCAACATTGCTCACAGCGTATTTACATGGCTGTGGAAGTTATTTAAAACTACTGAAATGTGTAGTAGACGGCACGGGGGAGATCATGTTAGAAGTACGCCTGCAGAAGACAGATATATCGTCCTATCAGCAAAAAGGAACAGGCGCACCACATCCCAGCAGGGGGCAAATCAGTTTCTTGCTGCCTCAGGAAAGCAGATCTTCCGAAAAAATGTTGCCAGACATTTGAAGGGAGGAGGACTATACGCGTGCAGACTTGTTGTGTGTGTCCCATTGACCAGACAGTACCGTACTGCCCGTTTGCAATGGTGTCGTGAGCATTGCAATTGGACTGAACAGGACTGGGTATGGGTACTATTCTCAGATGAGAGTAGGTTCAGTCTGTCATCAGATTGTAGACGCCAACTGATCTGGCGCGAGAGTGGTACTGCTTATCATCCAGAAAATATCCAGGAAAAGACCGATAACCGACATGCAGTGTCATGGTGTGGGGCGGCATCATGATCAATGGCCGCACGCCCCTACATGTGGTTGCGAATGGGACTATGACGGGCCAACGATGCATTAATGAAGTTCTACTTCCTCATGTTCGTCTTTTCCGTGGTGCTGTCGGTGATAAATTTGTTTTTATGGATGACAATGCATCATATCATTGAACACTCGCTATTCAGGATTGTCTAGACAGCGAGGGAATTCAACGCTTGTTATGGCCGTCACGTTCTCCAGATCTAAGCCCAATTGAAAATGTGTGGGATACTTTGGGGAGGCAAGTTGCTGGTCGAAACTATCCTCTGACGAACAAGAACACCCTCATCCGTGCATTCCCAGAGGAATGGGATAAATTGCCTCAAAAGCTGCTGGATAATGTGGTGCAAAGTATGATACGACGTGTGGAATGTTGCATCATACTCCACGGTGTACATATCCAGTACTGATACCTTTCTTTAAGGTGCCTGTGGACTTTTAGATGCAATGTTCCATTTTTTCGTATGCAGCATCAAATGACCATATTTTTGTTTCAGATGTTTAACAGATTTTGTCCTTTCCAGAACAATAAATATTCTCTATTCTAATGTCTGAACAGTGTGGCAACTATATTTTATCCTATTAGGCCTCATGTCTCGCTTAATGTTATGCTACATAGCAATCTGTGATCCGTCTTTTGCAATTGTCCAACAGTGCATATATATATATATATATATATATATATATATATATATATATATATATATATATATATATATATATATATATATATATATATATATATATATATATATATATATATATATATATATATATATAACTCAAAATATAATTGCAATTTAAAATAAACTTGAATAAAATTTATTTTAAAATAGATTTGGTAAAATATGAAAAACAAGTTAATTTTATAAATAAATCGAAGTAAGATTTTTAACTTTTTTACATTCTTTTAAAAATGATGTAAATAAAACATTTTTGCTTAAGAATTACTGTAGATAATAATACATAAAATAAATATTCTGTACATATAAGATTTTAAGAATATTAGTTAAATAAATAAATATAGATAAAGAAGTCAAAATTTCCTTAAATTTTTCATAAATCTCTATTCTTATATATATCTACAGATTACTCTCAAAATAAGATTGCTCTGCATAAGATAACTACTACCTTCAGACAATCCATAATACATTTAAAAAATCTCAAAGCTTCCATAGAACTTTTTTTTCAAGGTGTGTCATATTCGCATGTCGTTATGGGAGATACCTGTCACTCTCCATAAGAGACATGAATAAAGAATGCATGTGAACAACAATAGAGCCACTTCTATTTGACAGTGACCAAGGATTAGAATAAATTCTAATTGTATTAACATGGAACTTAAAGAAGTTAATTGAGCAACCAAGAAAATTATTTTTTCAATTTTGCTTATCAGAACCAGGCCAAAAATATTAAATATAAAATAAAGCAACTAAATAGTTTTCATATGTACGAGTAATTAATTAACATTTTCATGAATGTGCTTGAATTAAATTTTTGTTGCATTATATGAAGAATGTCAAGATAAATTTGAATTAATTCATAAAATTACCTGTACATTTCTGTTTTTGGATATTTTTTTTATTTGAAAAAACAAAAATATCTCCCTGTGTACCAAGGAATACCACACAGGGCCCGAGGGTGTATAACAAATGTACTACATAACAAATTAGAAATAGAAAAACATTTGAGAGAATATTATCATTAATTTAAAAGATAAATAAATGGTTTGTTTAATAAACGGACCTAAAGCCTTATTCATTATGAAAATTAAGGAATTACTTGAATTTGCTTAAAAATAGGAAGTTAATTTTTTAAAATGTTTGAAATAAAACTCGTTTTTCATATTTCATAATTATTAAAGTAATGGATGATTTTAGAAGGGAAATATTTATCAATTTATATCTGGATACATGCTTGGGTACATGTACAATGTTTTTATATCTATGGATAAGAATGACTAAGAGAGAAAACATAATTATAAAGCATTTTAAACAAATAATTTATTTCAATTTTTATTAAATAACAACGTTCATTCCAAGAGTGCTGAGAATTTTTTTTAACTTTACAGAAAAAAAAGTTGTTTGAAGTTGTAAAATTAATATATTTATGCTAATATTAAGTGTTTTTTTAAAAAAACTAATCATCAAGTTTTGTTTGTAAAATTAAAAGTACCTCAAATTTTAAGAATTAGGAGGTGTAACATGCACCGAAACAAAATAATATAAACGGAGAACAAAGTTGCATAACGATTTCACTTAAAAATATTTTCTCACTAAAATGCAGAATTGGTATTCAAAATTCAGAAAATTTATTAAACTTTTACTATTTGTCGTTGCTTATAGTAAAATGCGCAAGGGTTTATCATATTTTTTAAATATAAAAACAATTAAGTTTTTTTTTCTTAACCTACTAACTTTAGTTGTTATGAGTGTTAAAATTGCTTAATATTAACATTTTATACAATATTTCATTAAGAATTTTGATGAAAATATTCATGATAAAGAAACTTTAAAAACTGTAAATAGAAATATTAATTGGCTTTGCTCACATAATATAAAGTCTAAAAATAGATATGTAAAATATATTAGTTTTATCAATTTAAGGGAAGCTTAAAATGGATTTTTCACCTACTTCGTGGAAAAACTTAAGCAATTTACTCTTCTTCTAGTTTAAATTAAACTAGTTTTTTTTATTTAATTGGAAAATACTCATTCATAAAAGTACAAGTATTATAATTTTTCTAATTATTTGATATCTGATCATTATTATTTATTCTACCAGCTAATAAAAATGTCTTATTTGTCTACTAGTTATCCAAAATTATATTACTTTCATTTACTTCGACAGTTATTTTTGATGAAAATGGAAAGAAGGCAATTAAGAATTTTTGCAAGACTTCTCTTTTTTATTTCTTTATATGAAGTTTTTTTTATAAATTGGATATGGCTTTGAAGATTATATTTAAATTTTCAAATTTAAATTTCTTGATTATTAAAGGAAAAATAGATAAATTATCATTAATTTCGTGAAAGATGTATTATATATTGAATCATAAAATTTTGATTTTTCATTTTGAAATTTACAAATTTGTATGAAATTTCTTCCAATCAAGTGTTATTTGAAATTATTCAAAAATAATATTTGAATTCTAAAACAGCAAAATATAATAAATCGTTAATTTTTTCAGTTGTTTCTGACGTTTGCAAGTTAGTTTACTTGTGTTATTATAGATTGTTTTTCAAATTCTTGTACATCTGTAAAAATGAAATTTCCCTTAATAAAGATTAATATTGATTTCAACCGTGAAATACATATTCGTTTATCATCTCCATGTAAATCGTCTGTAGATTTTGTTCAAACTCAGTTTGTTTTGTGAAATATTTTTAGATGATATGTGCACTTGTTAAATTGAAAATTAGAAATGCTAGTAAATATTTGAGCATCTTTAAATAACACTGATTTCAATTTTTCCCTATATTGGAAAATGCTAAATTATTCATATATATTCGTTTTCCACTTGATTCAATATTAAAAAACATTCTCATTTGTGGAACACCCAAACTGAAATGTTATGTATTTAAAAATCTCTAAATTGTTAAGTAATTCAACTTTCAGTTTAACACACAGCAAGGAGGAAAAACAATAATTTCTAAAGAATATGACAAGTTCTCAGTAAATATTTTCTCAGTTAAAAAGATTGCTGAGAATATTGAAAATGCATTTTAAGAACTTCAAGATTCTTTTGAATCTATTTAGTTACACAGTCTAAAAGTTTATATTGGAAAACTTTTGCCGTATTAAGGTGTTTTTAGAAAAAGATGAAGACCTTTAAAATTGTTTACTGAAGGGTAGTTTTTGTATTATTCGTTGAATGTATAATGATTTACAGTTCTCGTGTTGCAAATGTGTTTTCTTTAAAAATGCAATAATTATAAATGTTTAAACTGAGAAAACTGGGGACATAAAAATATATCTTATAATATGAATAAACAAACTGAATTAATAATTATATTTGATGTACTTGTAATTTTGTAGTTTTGATGGAATAAAATGTTTATATTGTTAAAAATGTTAGAGCGAATTACATCTCTGCAATCGTTACATAGTAAAAATTATTTTGTAAGTAGGAAAATTTGTTTTATTATTTGATATTAGGCACTATTAACCTCCAAACAATGGATGAAATTTCGTAAAATCGTTTAACAAAATATGCGGATTTTTTATTTAGTAACTTAATGTTTATTTGAAACTTCCTTAATATCTTTCAAATTAAAAATCTACTTCTCCATTAAAGATGCATTTGTTTATTTTTGCTTCATGCATTTAAACATAAAAATTTAAGGTGTATAAAATTTTATGCTTACAATTATTTTTCATTGGATTAAATAAAGAAAATATCGCTGAAATTATTTAATAATTGTAAAATGAAATATAATGACTTATCTCATTTAAATTTTACTAAGATATTTTGAAAAACTGTAATCTTATTCAATAATAATAATAATCTTATTCAATAAGTATTGGTTTCAGTGATATTTTGCTTATAACAACATTTATACAACTTAATTTCGCACCAAATGTCATAAAATTTTGAAAACATTAGATGGAATGGTGTAGGAATTCATAATTATATATAAGCACTTTTATATCTACACATAAAAACTAGCAAAATTTTGCCATTTTCTAGAAATCTGAGATTTATTTCAAAGAAATATGAATATTATTTTCAAGTATATATGATATCATAATAAAAATTATTCAATGTAAAAATATTGTTATTCTGATTGTTAGTCATTTTAATTTATATGGTAAAAAAGCATGACTTGAACACAGAAATCCAAAATAATAGGAATAAAATGGGGAAAGTTTGAAGTAACATTTTAAATGAATTCATACAAAGTCAAATGATAAACGATTAAATGTATTAACTGAAAAATAATGTCAATAAAAATTTAATTAAATTCGAAAACTAAGGTAAATAAAAAACTTGTGTGTGTGAACTAAAAACATTTTTTTCTAACTGAACACAATAAAAATGTATTTATTTGCCCACCTCAAATGAAATGTTTATTGAAAAACTACCAAAGTAGTTTTAATAATCTATTGTTATTTTCTTTAGAAATTTGATACGTAACGAATTTATTTGAATTCCATGGGTAACTAAATCAAGTGGACCGTTTTGTTTGTTGCATACTTTGAACTTTCACATTGTATAACTAATATGTAAAACTACGACAATGTAACAAGTATATTTATATATACATATACATATACATATATATATATATATATATATATATATATATATATATATATATATATATATATATATATATATATATATATATATATATATATATATATATATATATATATATATATATATATATATATATATATATATATATATATATATATATATATATATATATATATATATATATATATATATATATATATATATATATATATATATATATATATATATATATATATATATATATATATATATATATACATACACACACACACACACAAGTAAGTTACAATAATAAATACAAAAAAATACAAATGTAAAAGTTATACAAAATAGTATAGTTTGATTTTAATTTTCCTAACGATATTAGAGACGCAATATCCACATGGAAAATAAAATTAAAGAAATATGAACTTATCAAATTACAAATACATATTATCCTAAAATATGTTATGCTTATAATTCTTCAAAGTTATTAAACTTGCATAATTGCTAATATATTTGAAATATATTTTTAAGAAAATACTTTTACTTTTTAAAATTATTTTCTATTGTTATAATAAATATTTCCTATTGTTAAATAAATAATAAATTGAGATAATTCTGCAATAAGACAAATTCTGGTGTTTATTTAGTCGGACATATTTTAGGCACATCACCTAAAATATGAAAAATTTTGAATGAATATTAAAAACATGAAAACTTTTTCATCTAAAATTATATTTCCAACATATTCAGTTTTATTTGATAAGATATTTGAAACTCATAATTTTGTAATGATTTTATAAATAATAGCTCATATTCATAAGGAATTTAAGTATAAATTTTTACTATCAAATTAAGGAATTCTGTATTGAAATTATTAATGTTTTACACAGTATAAAATGTATATTTGGAAATGCGTTTTAAGTTTCTTTAAATATTTTCAGTCTCACTTTAATATCACCCGTGGAATTATTTTTTAAATATCAAAAGATATGCTTTCAATTTTAACCTATAAATAGCATATGTGAGTAAGAATTAATATTGAAATGAAGATTTGTATTTTAATTTCAACTAATATTGATAATTTTTATATATTTCTTATTATAAGAGAATTCTAAGTTATAATTGTTTGAATTTGTTAATATATATATATATATATATATATATATATATATATATATATATATATATATATATATATATATATATATATATATATATATATATATATATATATATATATATATATATATATATATACTGAGCTATGCATTTTTAAACAGAAAATATTTATTTAAGATAAGAATCTATTCTTAATTTGCTTTTAAATATAAACTAAATTGTTATCGAATGATTATTATTCTTTAGCTAATAAAAATTTTATCTTATCAAGAAAATATTTGATATTCAATATTAATTATAATATTAGATTAAATACAGTCATTTTTAAATGGATTTTTATGCATTACATATTGCATTTTGACTAAAATCTATTTGAATCGAAATTGACACATTGAAGCGGGAATTTATTGGTATACGTTATTTTTCCTTTTGCTTACCTAATAAAAAATTATTCATGTTAATTATTCATTCTCAGCTTGATATAAGACTAATATTTAATGCGTTACCAGTTCTGGTAAATGAATAGTTATACAAAATACTGAAATACATATTCTGAAGAAAATTTGATTGAGCTACTATAATAACATGATAAATTTGTGTTTTTCTCTCAGTTTTTTTAATCTGTGAGCAAGATTCATCTTCGTATTTGCATATTTGAAACTGGCATTTAAAATACGGCAGATGAAATGTTAATAACTTTAATATTTATTTGAAACAAGATAAATTCTCTTCTAAATGCAATAAGAATGCGTGGCATTTTCAATTCTCTAATATTTAAATATGCTTTGATTTTAAATATATTCATTTAAATAATTGCAAAACTATAAGGTTCTCCTTAAATTTTGAAAAATTATCTAATATTGAATTTCTAAGTCAAGTTGTGTAAATAATACATACATCTTTTTGTGTGTACTAAATCATACTATTACATAACTGCTAAAAATGCATATAAGTATGCATACTTATGAAATTTCCACTTACTTGTAATTTATAACAGCCACTTAAAATATACAACTAGAAATATTTGCAACTATAGATAAATCATAATTCAAAACTATTGGAATTACCTAACGTCGTAATGTAATTATTATTATAAAGAGTATGTATATTTATTTATATTGCACAGAGTACATGATACCTATTTTTGTGAGTATACAAATGTAATAAATTTGTTTCAAAATAAGGAAATAATTGCAAAGATATATATTGATATTGCTTAGAAGAGAATTTATTTATAACAAGTTATTCAGTTTGTAATCAGTGCACTTCTTTAAAAATAAGTATAAATAGAAATACGTCTTTAAGCAAACCCTCCGTAAACAAGTACTGCTAGTTCTTTACTTTTTATTTAACCACAATTTTTTTAGTTCATTAGGTATGAATAATCAAAGTAATGTATTCCTAAAAGAACTTTGCTTCACCTCATGAATTCAACATTATCAAGAACGAATGATCTGTAATTTGGAAAGAAATGTATAGGATTTTCAGAATTCTTTTGAAATATTTTCAATGAGATGAAGGTATTTAATTTTCTGAATTAAAATTCTTGTATTTGAGTAATTTGATGCATTACACCGCAAATCTTCAATAGGAAGTATTTAACAGAAATATTAATACTCTAATAATTTTAACACAGTTTTATACAATAATTTTATAAAATTTTGGTGGCTTTATTATATCATTTAGCAATTTTAATTCTCTCTGCAATATATCTATGCATCTGTGTAACATATATACAGGAGGATTCTAAATTGTTTTTACAAATAAAGAAGGGTGATAGTACTTATCCAGACAAGCAATAATTACATAGGAACGTAGGGTCGCATTCAACTCTGAGAGGCAGAAAAGAGGAATTCCTTTTTGAACTTACAACACTGCTGGCTAAACGAATGAATAATACCAATAGTTTCAGAATAATATTTATGGTTTAGTGAAAATCTCACAGCAAATGCTCAAAATGCCGACCATGTGTATCGTTGTATAGTTAACTCCTGTGAAGGAATGACTGGCGCACTTTCTCCAAGAGATTCCTAGAGTCGTTAATTTGATTCGCGGCAACAACAATTCTAGCCACGAGATCTTCAGTTGAGTCAACAGGTGTCTCATACACTAAAGATTTCATGTACCCATTGAAAGAAAAAGTCCAGTGGGCTTAGGTCCGGTGAGCGAAGCGGCCAAGCCACAGGTCCCCTATAATCAATCGTACGGGATGTGTCACACCCAAATAGATACGGACCGTGATGGGAAAATGTGTTGGAACCCCATCATGCGTAAATTACAAGTCTCTCTGAATGGCTAGTGGAACAGCCTGCAATAAACTGGGAAGCACTTGTCCCAAAAAGATACGATATGTTGCGCCGGTAAAACGGACTGACATGATGTAAGAGCCTACCAGGTGTTCACGAAGGATACCTGCCCAGATGATCACGGGAAATTTCTGCTGATGTCTACGAGGGGTGAACAGTTGGGATTGTTGTCAGACCAAACGCGTTGATTGCGCTTTTCGAAAATTACTTCTCTGCTGCATATTGCCTCATCAATAAATAATACTAATGCAGGAAATCGTGTATTGTCTTCTTCTTCCTCTCATCAGCTGCACAAAGTTTGCTTGGTAGAGATAATCGTCTGTCTGCAAAAATTGCACGTTTTGCAAGTTGTACGTGTACAACGCCACAGCATTCGCGAAAAATTTTGAACGATGTTATTCAGATAATAATTGAAGCAATGATGTTGCACCGTTTTTAAAAGACAACGTCTTTTCTTATTGGAATTTTCGGTAAGCAATAAGAGCAAAATGCGATTTCATCCCTGCGGAAATTTGCATACAGTAAATTCGTGATAGATTCTTGATGCTTTCTGCTTTCCTCTTTTCTGCCTCTCAGAGTGGAATGCGACCCAATGTTCCTATGTAATTATTGCTTGTTAGAATGATCACCCTGTATATATATATATATATATATATATATATATATAACTTGATAACTTGATACATTCAGAAGAACATTTTATTGAAAGCCTGGGAATCGAAAATATGTCAAGTGAGGATTACAGATTTGAAACACATTTGAGATGTGTGTGAAGATGCATGAAGATTTTAAAACAACCATTATTTGTTAGCAACAGTTTTCAAATGATTGACAGATGATTTACAATTGAATACGAAAGCTAAAAAGTAAATTGTTTTATTAAACTTGTATCTGAATGATGAGAATATTTTTCAGATTTTTTTACATTGTGTATATGTTATACGTAAAATTTACACTTTGCAAAAAATTTATAAAATATATTGCATTCTACATTTTCAAATAAAGATGAATTGACTTTTTAGAGATAATGGTACGATACAATGTAAGTGACCATAGTAAAGTATAGAATAAGAATTCTGATAATAATGGTGTCAATTCTTCAACATTTTGCTATGACAAAATAAGTGGTAAAGGCAGTAAGATTGATATGATTGAATATGATGCTAATGTTCATGATAAGCAACAATTGCTGTACATTGAGCAAGAGTTTGGCACTTTATACTATTGTACAAGGAATAATATTTTCATTCGGATGCCTTGGGATAGTTAAAATTTGTAAAACTAAAATTTGGTATATATGTGACGAAAATATTATAAGCTTATTTAACCAAAAATCATCGTCAGAATCTTGGGAATTACTACCAGCCCTTGTATTACTTGTTATTAAATGTTTTTTCATCTGTTTGTTTGTTTGAAACTGTCAAATAATAAGTTAAGTTGAAAAATTTAGGGTAACATTCATATCTTAAGTAAATTTAAAAAGAATCTGCTGATAGTTTTTTCTGTAAGTTGACACCAGACTTAACAATTCAACCAATTTGAACTCTTATTACCTTGTCAGAAATACTAAGCTTTAATTTTTGTTACATACGATTTGGTGCTAAAATACGTAGTTGAAACGACTCGAACTTTTGTTACTTTGTTTGAAATATTAAACTTTGATTTATGACGAGTTGGTACCGAAGTTGGAGGTTAAAAAATTTCAAACCTTTCTTTCTTTGTTAAAAATGTTAGGCTTTTGTTTTTGATAAGGATGTGTACTATTTTATATATAGATCTAACATAAAAAAATAAATGAAGTAGAAATTTCAAGAAACAAATATCTTTACGCTTCACTTATATTTGTTCTACGAATTTAATTTCATAATTCTTATTCCATATCATTTCCAAAAGTCAGGCTGATTTTCTCGTCTTTTTATGTCTTATCAAATAATTCGATAAAAATAAATATAAAGGTTGTCATTTTTTAAGCCACTCGTTTCACTTAAGAACTGTAGTTTTTATTACCTATAAATTTTTCTCTTAACATAAATTTCATATGGGATTATGTAAATTTCATATGATTGGGATTATTATTTATTTTTATTTGCAAAGGCTTTCTCACAATACGCAGGTTTAAAATATCAGAGAAACTACTTTCCAAATAAACTGCGTAGTATAATTAGAATATGAAGTATAATTGAATTTTTATATAGAATAAAATCATATGAAGGACAAGAATTAACTGTCATAGTTTCTACTAATCTCATTTATGACATTTATGAATGTGCGCAGAAAATAGTATATTATTTTTATCTATGCTTTATTATTGAAAAACTTATGGATATAAATTTTCAATAAATGTATTTTTGCGAAACTCTAATTTACGAACACTCACGTTTTTACGAAATATTGACTAGTCCCATCCATGACACCAATACCACATGAATAATTTTAACTTCCACTAAGTACTAAAATATTGAAAAAGATCTTTCTTGCGAACTATCATTTCTACCAAATAGTTTTCTTTTCTGTTTTTCAAAATTTTATAATGATATTTTTAATTATTTTATTTGATTCTTTTTTATGTATTGCATGAGTTATTGAATGCTTCTCCAACAATGAAGCAACACGTACTGATATTGCAGACATAGTGGGAACAATAGCCGAAGACACAGGGTTATCAGGCATTTGATGGAAAATAATTGTGATGTCAAACTCGACTTCTGTTCTTTCCTTAGATAAGAAATAAAGAAAAAAGTCTAACTTTTTAGGGAAAAAATTTTACGTGAGTACGTGAGTGCAGAACGGGGGAATACTCTTTAAAATGTTGAGCTCTATTTTTCTACAGATGATTTCGTTTCATTTGAACTACTCAATTTATGATGTTTTGTCTGTCATAAAGGTTTTTTGTATGAAGCTGGTTTTGTTGAGGATTTATCACATTTTTAGAAATGAGTCCAGTTGAAGTGGGAAGAAAATTTCTAAAAAGCATACGGATTTTAATAAGATAAAAGTTGCGAAAAATATTGAATTTAAAAAAAACAGCCTTTTGACTATTAAAAAACTTGGGAAAAAAACCTTGAAAAATAGGAAAATATTATAGTAAGAGTATTGGTCTCAAAACTGTTGAAGAGAAGCAAAACATCCTAATCTGGAACAAATTTTGCTTACTTGGCTGAGAAAAATGAGAATTGTTGTCGATGGTAATGTTATTAAAAGGAAATCCAACTATTTCCCCATGAAGCTGTACATAAAAGATGGCCATAAGGCATCAGACGGTTTGCTTCAAAAATGTATAATCAGACATCCTTGAGATTTAGAAAATAGTGTAATAAAAGTATATCTGTGAGTAAGATTTCAGCTATACTTGCATTACGCAATGAAAATGAAATGGAATAAAAGAGGATTTAAATCACTATTTTCGAAATACGATACTTTCAAAGACGAATTTTTTCCTTACGATACTTTCACGGACAAGACGTGTTTATATATAAAATCTCTTAACGAACAATTAGTTTCAAAGGTGATAAATGTAATGCTGTTAAAAAGGGAAGTAACAAATTACAGTGTTGTTCACATCTAACATGAATGGAAGAATTGGTTCAACTTTTCATATGAAAATATTTACAGCCTATATTTCAAAACTGTTCAAAAAATACAAGCTACATATAATGCTAACATTAAAGCTTAGATGATTGGAAGAATTTATAAAAATTGGCTGCCAGACTTAGATCAATTTTTTTCATTGGAGAATCGTAAATTAATTGTGGATAACTGCATTGCTGAGTTTAAAGTACTGTATTTTGAATTGATTCGTGAGGAATTTCTGCAGCCTTATCTAATTTTTGTCTTACGAACCATGAATCAGAGTATAAATATAGCTTTAAAAGCAAATATCGTACCATATTTTTGAAAAGAATGATAATGGACTTGGCATTAGAGGGTACTTATGAAATTGACCTCCGAGGAGCACTGCATATATTAATAGATGTTCGGAATGATGTTGTAGAAGAAAATTATTGTTGAAGAAAGAGCCACATTTCAGTATTCATGTTTTATTAAAGAAACTACCATAACAGAAGAAAGCCAAGAAAATTTACTTAATGATTTGAGTGAAGATGAGTTACTTATGTAAGAACTGCGACAAAGAACCAAACCCTTTGCTGAATTAAATTTCTTTTAAGGATTTTTTAGTAGAGACTCGCATATAATATGTTCGGAAATAATAATGGATGATAAAATTATATTGAGAATATAATGAAGAAAAACAAGAGCTTTCAGGTATTGAACACGAAGAAAGTGATGCAGATTAATGCAAATAACTGAATAGCTAACACGACAAAAGTACATTTTTGGAGGAGAAACAGCGAAATGCTTTTCTTTGGTTTAAAAATGAAAAATGTAATTTTTAAACAGAAAAAAATAAATCGTTACTCTGCTTGATTTTTTAACGATAAAATGAAGGTAGGTATTGTTTTTAGAATTAGTCTAATTTTGTTTGTTTCTTCGATAGTCATTCTAATAATTGCGTGTAAGAAGTGCTTTGTAGTTCCTTATGAATTCACACAAACTTGCGTTGATTGTAATATGTATACGAACAATATATATATATATATATATATATATATATATATATATATATATATATATATATATATATATATATATATATATATATATATATATATTATAACGTTTAATCCAATGTTCTATATTTATATTCCTATTATATGTATGTTCAAGATTTAAATAGTAATACAAAATATAAATTTTAAAATTATTTGTAAGAATGTACTCATATCGTATAATTTAAATGCAAAATAATTATAAAAGTCTTCAAAGTAAGACCTTTTCTTCTAATAACGCTCTATAACGAGCAATACATTTTATGGTGGCCTTTGTAACCATTTTTTTTAGAAAATGACTAATTATATAGTGAGAGTGGCAAATTTGTGGAAATATATCAAAATTCTTACTCAACAACTTTACTTTGATCTTTATTGTTCTTTTGTAATAATAAACTTCTGCACGTTGATCATATGTTAAATAAAAACTATTTATTTGATTGAAATATTTTAATTACCATTAAAATTAAAACAAATAAAAATAATTCTTAAAACAATGCTTAGGAGCCTTAAAACTTTTACCATTAGTTTTTGTGGCATAATTAGTAATTACGTTTTAAGTTTTCTGATGTCATATCATAAGACAAGAAATTTAAAATAAGAAAATAAAAATATTTTTATTAAATTATTATTTATATTTGAATACAATTATTCAAAATGTATGTTGTTATCACTTCTTTAATCAAAATTTAAATGACCTAACACTGTTATTAGGAAACTAATGTCATTTCAAATAATTTATGAAAATATTATGTATTACTTTTTCAAAATTCATCAAATTTATAGGAGGATGTTATTTTCCTTATGAAATAAACTCAGCACCATCATTTGCGGTGATTTTCAGTACAACGGTTGTTATAAATGATTAATCGCATTGAGAAAATAAATTTGAAGATTTATAGCGTTTGGCATGTACATGTTTTATCCATAAAATTATGCTAGAATAAATTTAAAATTCAGATGTTTTCACCAAAGTTACTGATCAAAAATTCAGTATACAATTCTTTTGGTGGTTTATTATGGAACATTAGTATAATTTCACCTCATAAACATAACTGCTCTATCTTCAGCTAATACCATAATATCAACCAAATGAGACAGCCATTACCACCCATAAATGTCGTCATGTGTCACGCGCAATTATAAATATGTCATTTTATATTAGTGTGCCTCCAGTATAAATAAATCTAATGCTGTCTCTCCTTTAGTGTTAATTATTGAGGTACCTCATACTATAGGTTCAATAGTGTCATTGGACCTTCATAATATTAAACATGCTTGAGAAGCTCAATGATATTTCTAATGCATTACAATCGTCCCTTTTGGAATACTTTTTTTATTTTGTTGCTAATTATCAGTTTAATTAATAGAACAACAGCTTGTTGTAATACGTGTATTAAACGCGAATAAAGCACATGAAAGTCATATTATTCATTAGTTGAAAAATTTATCTTTCTTTCATTTTTTATTCACATAATAATTAATTTGAGATTTTTTGGTTAGTTTATTATGGTCTCCCTACATGATGTTTTAGTTCAAAACAACTTTTCATGGAACTGGAAGCTGCATTCTACAATATAAATTCATGAAATTTTAATAAAAAATTAAAATTAGAAAATCGTATTTAAATCTTATTTTTATGTAAATTTATAATTGCAATTAACCATTAATTTTTAAACATAATCTTTGAATTCAGAATAACTCATATTAGTTCATATTAGCTTTCACAAGAGATTCCTAAACTTAGTAAATTTTCTTAATAAGGCACTTATGATATTCATGATATTAATGTGATAAAATTGAAAAAAATATACAAATTATTTTTCGAGGGGTGAAATAATTTTCTACACATTTATTAGGTAACATGATTTAAAGGAATTAATACTCGATCGCCATAAATGACAGATGAAGTGCATTTAATATATTGTTCATGAATAATAGCATGCATAGAATCGGAAAATTAATTTGGTATTTAAATTCTATGGAAGAGAGGCAAATCACTTCAATTGCTCAGAATTTCATAATTATCCAAATGAATACAACGTTTCTACAAAACTAAATATTCGTGGACAAAATCATTTTTCATAGCATGCTGCATTTCCAAGATGAAATGTAATAACATGATTTTAGTTAACATTTTGAAATAAATCTATTAATTTTAAAAAAGTCCTGGACTCTGGGAAATAAAAAGAGAAATGTTAACTTTAAATTTAAAAAACTGATTTCAATTTAAATACTTACATGTTTCCCGAATATCTTTTTTATGTTGCTTTTTAGCACATTTTTTGTTTATTATTTGAAACGAAATCTTTTCTTATAAAAAGTTGTTAGAATTTCGTCAGAATCTTAAATCGAAACGAAGTTATCTAAATGCAAAGAAGCAAGAATTTTATTTCGTACACTAATTCGTAACTAGACGTAAAACAAAATAATTTTCTGTGTTTAGTTTCTGTTTTTATTCTTTTTTGATTCATGAAAATTTATTATTTATAATTTGAAGTAATTATTATGATACTGAAAATTTTTAACAGTAGTTTTTTTCATGTTAGAAAATGTGGTAAGAAAATTCACATCGATTTCTTGTTACTTGTTCATTTACTCGTTATTGCGAAATTTTCTCTGAATTTTCTCAGGTGTTCTTAGTTTTATTTTGTTAGTGGTGTTTTCCGTTGGTTATTTAATATTTCTGTGTTATCCTATATTTAAATTATTGTGAAATCAAAACGTAGGAAATATAAATGAGCACAGATGTTCTATAATCTTTTTAATGAAGTTACTCTTTGGCAAAAATGTCGTAGATGTTACATTACAGTTTCTTTCTAAATAAGTAAATTAAATATTATATTAATAATCAAAAATATGAATAAAATAAAGAAGTGTTAGGTTTCTTGTTTAAAAAGAAGAAAATAAAATTTACGTAAATTATCCTTACAAGAATTATAATCAAAATATGCTATGTTAAAATTATTTCCTTGATTTTCCATTAATAATACCAAAGTTTCCAAAGTAGAATTTTGTTTAATAACCTTAGCGTTCTTGATTTTTTTGACATAATAATAATCATGGTTGGTAGGAACGGGTAAAATTTACCAAATAACTTACAAAATTAAAAAAAATGTGCCAAATAAACTATTTGAACCACTAAAAGTAACTTTTGTAATATACATTTTTCTCTGAGAAAAAAATCACTTCTTATGAAAACTAAGGAAATGTTTTTAATGTGAATCAGAAGAAATCTTCTTTACTGTAATTATTAAATATAAAAATAAACTCAAAATAACACTATTTTTCAGTTTTCTCAAAAGTATTAAATTCAGAAAATAGACTATTCTTATATTGATGCAGATATTTTTACATATTTTAGAATTTTTACATAACATTATTAGCATCATTAAAAATATTCATCATAATTTTATTGAAACATTTTATGTGTTAACAATAATTCTTCATATAATTATCAATAAATTGATAAAAAACATAAAAACAGAATTTAATTGAATTTTTCAGTTATTAATCTATAATATAATGATTAAAAAATATAGAACTATTTTAAATTCAATTTAAAATTTTTTGCTTTTGAAGATATTTGGAGAACTTTAAATTAAATTAGTTTTTAGAAATTAAATATATAAGAATGAATATTTTAAGAGTCTGTCATTCACATATTGTAGGTAATAATTTTGAGGAGGAAAACATAAACATAACACCCAACTAAACTGTTTGTAAAATTATTTCAGGTTTTTTGTTAAATTAATAATTTCTTTTATTTATGTTAAAATTTTTTATATTATTTATAACTATATAGATATAATATTTATAATTAGAAATATCAATCTTTTAAAATTGATTGAAAAATAACTTTTTATTGTGAAAAATACTTTAGTAGAATCAAGTAAATATTAGAAATTTTAAATAAAATTTCATTAATATAGAAGGAACACAATTTTCAGACGTTCTTATCATAATATTGAATAAGGCTAAATTTAACTTTTTAATTTAGAAACTCCAGACAAAAACTCATAACACTTCTGGTATTAAGTTTAATATCACAAAATTTTTTATTATACTTAAAAAACGTATCCACAAATAACTAAAAATATATTTAATTTCGGTTATACCTCATAAGATTTTTCAAAAGTGTTCAAAATTTTGATTTTGCTCTATAGATAAAATTTAAAAGAAAAAATAATCAGAATTAATATATTTTTTATATTTAGTTAATTTAATTTACCTTTTTAATTTCAAGTATCGAGATTATAAAGCGCTGATTTTTAATACCAACATTTTGGAAATAATCATAAATGGACATTGTTTTTTATTCAAATGCGCAAAATTTTTTAATGAACAATAAATGACGGAATTTTTGAACTGGAAAATAATATCATTTTTTTTCAAAAATTTTCTAAAATAATTCTGTTCAAAAATATTCTTATTTTAGATATCATCATTATTTCTAATATCTTTATGAAATATAGGTTTTTAACTTTTATTTATTGAAATTAAGTTTAATTTATTGAAAGATATGATAATATAATAATTAATTTATCAGTTATTAAACAAGTACTTACATTAAAATATACGAGCAATTTCTAGCATTAGATTTATTTTCTGCAATTATATACAGTTTAGAGTATTAAATTCTGGTATAATTAGAATATAAAATTATCTCTAAAATACTGAAAACAGTATTATAAAAATCATGAACTGTTAAATAGAGAAAATGAAAATTAAATTATTTGTTATCTTTACTTTTAATGTTAAATTTTGAAAGATTGATACTAATAATTTGTTAATTAGAAGCATCGCCAATCTAAATAATATTAAAGAATAGTGCATTTGATCACATATGTAACAGACATTTCATATTTCATTTTATATATTATAATTATCTGACTTAAAAGTATTATATTAAGTTTTAATCTTAAAACTTTTTAAATACATGTATTAAAGATAAATTATTCGTAAAATTCAAAGAGTAATCATTAATATAAGGAAAAATACCACACTTTTTACAGCAAGAATACTGTTTATTAACCCAAAAATATACCACTTATAAAACTTCCAGGAGTCAGAAGAAGTATTTACATTCTTACTGTAAGAAAATTTTTACTTTTGAAAATATTTCTGCTTCTTTAGTTATATATCTGAATTTTGTAACTTTTATTTTTATAACTTTTCTTCCAGATGTTTTTTGCTCTGAAAGTTGTATATTTTTTTTTTACCATTTTGTATAAATTCTCCTATATGTTATAGATATTTAGAATCATCTGAAATATTACTACATAGTTCAAAATGACCAAAAAGATTTATATTTGTGCATTTAATATTATCAAAATCAATACATTTATGAAATAAAAATAAGGTAGCAAAAAATAAAGACAATTTACAAACTCAATGTGAAAAAATGTGCTTAAATTTCAAATCAATTTTTTGGTTTTTGTCTTCTTATGTTTTTAAGAGTAAGTTTTCATTGCATTATAAATAATGCTTTTAAAACAAGTTCTTGACTTCCAAATGCTAAACAAATAATTATCTAATTAAAATAGTTCAATTATCAGTTGTTGCAGTTGTAGATTTTATCATTCAAGCGATGAAGATGAATGATTATTTAAAAATGACGTTTATAGAATAACATATGAATGAAAATTACACTGAATGTGAAAACAGTAATTCAATATGTAAAAAAATTAAATTAATTGAAAAAATACTATATTTAATATACAACACACACAAACTACAGAACACCTTGTTTACATCTGCATATTAGTAATTTAGCCATGAAACATCATTCAAACTTATGAGATGATTACATTGTTCCTGTGTTTATATTTTGATATTTTCTTGTAATTTGAAATTGAGAATTATGAGAATATTGTTATATTATTTCATTATTATTAGTATACTTATGAAACTCATAATATTACTAATAAGCAATTTGCTTCCACAAAAAAGACCTTGGAAACAAGTAGGATATTTTTGTTAATAATTACCAGCAATATATTTTCATAGCTAAACTGTAAAGAATGTCAAATGATATATTGCATCTTTTTTTACAGTGTTAATATTTGCACTGAACTAATATTTTTAATATGCGAGGCATTCGAATAAATATGTGTGAACATAAAGCAGAAAATTTCTATGGGACGAAAATACGAAACATTTAATTTACTAAACTACACACATTAAGCTCTAATTAAGCACATTTAATTTACTAAATTACTGGCAATTTACTTATCAGTTTATCAGTTAAGCATTATAAAAAAATATGAAATTGTTTTAACGCTTCTTTAGACATAGAATTTAAAACACAATATTTTTTTAATTTTTAAAATAGCATAATCGAGTAACAAAGATCGAAACAAAATAATAAAAAATATATACTGTGAGTTTTTAGTAATTAGTACTGATAATTTACTACGCAAATAATTACTGATGATTTATTTTAAAGCAAAAATAATATTTTGTATATAAATATTAAATTTAAAAGTTGTTGATAAAATATGAAGAATTTTGGTAAATTTTTATAAAACATTTACTAGTATGAGAGAGATATTTGAGCAAAAATATTATTTGTGTAAAAACCATGACATATTCTGGTTGTGGAAATAATTACACATCTGACTGTTATAATGAAGAATATAGTAGTAACTCTACTCCATCCACAACTGTTGAGATAAATGTAATAAATTCGAGCATACTAAGCGTTGCCTAGAGATTTTAATGATAGATTTTCATCTGGTGTACGGCACGTAAAATCCATTAACATACATAACTGATAAATGGAACATATTAAATTTTTTTCATTGAAGTCTAAATATTCATGATTTTTTATTTCATATGATCAAAATAGTTAAAATGTTATCATTGTTGATTGAAACTTCTAGTAATTTAATTTAAATTATTCTTTATTCGCGCGCGAGTGATGACTCTCTATTTGAGCAAGTTAAAATAATACTGAATGTTCATTTGTTCTACCATGAAAGCAGTGAATAATGTTAAAAGTAAATTTAGTTTTTATAATTGCACTTGCTCTTAAAATTATTTTAACATTAGTACATTGTAGATATATTTACATTTTATTTTTCCTATTCTTAATTATTTATTACATTTAAAATGATTCATAATGTTATTTCATAATGTTAATCAACAATAGTTAAAACCCAGGTGTATCCTAAATTAGTTTGATTCCGAATTCATTTTGCAGCAAAAATGTAATTGAAATGACTTATGAATTCTCTAGTTCTTTGTTGAGGCTTAAAACCTTTTAAGAAATTATATTAATATTTAATAAACACACCAATGAAAACAAATAAATAACAATAAAGTTTTTAAACAAAGCTTTCTTGCTTAGCAATTCTTTTCCAGACAAAAGTTTCATTTAATTAAAGAAAGACAGAATGTCCTGTTCGCAGTGCACAAGTTGAACCTAAACTCGTAATATACAAAACAGTTCTTCTCATTTAAAACTTTGCATAAATTTTTCCTATTATTAAAAAAAATGAAGTAAATTCAATCGAACGTAGTACACGTGTAAGTTATCAAGAATTGAACATACTCAGAGGAACAACTTAGAAAAGATTAGAATATAATAGAAAGTTGTCTAAATAAACTTTCAATTATATGAATAATTTGGAAATTATTAATTAAATATAGTAAAATCTTTAACATTATATTGCTTATAAATTCAGAAACAAATTAAAGTAAAGACTTTAATAATGAAGATGTGAGTGGAAATTTTATTTTTTAATTAGCACTTTAAAGCTCTAATCATTTTGTACGTATTAATAAAAATATTATGAAAAAATTTATGTATGGGAAAATTTTTCATAATTCATCATATAATTTATTGGTGATTTATAAAAAGATAATATTAAATACATTTTCTTTAATATAATACTTTAGATTTAAAAGATTTCTCTATTTGAGAATGTAATTTTCAGTTATATATTTCAAATCCATTTACTGTATGTTGTGACTACAATATAACAATAAAGTAATGTATATATGTATGTGTGCGTATGTTTATATATTCTTTTAAAAATGAACTTACCTTCTTTTTATTTTTTAACATAACTTCATCTCTTGGTTGAACTGTGGAGTTATTTGCCCTCAATCTTAAACCCATTCTTCCATAAGCGTAACAGATGAAGCACAGTGGCAATGCATACTGGAGTGTTGCTAGTCCATAGCGATACATTCCCCAAATATTTCTTGGTATTACAGTGTTCGTGCAGAAAGGTTTTGTGTCGGCCATGGTTTCCGGATCCCAAACATAAGTTACACGCAACGCCACAGCATACGGAACAGCTGCTAATGCACTGAACATCCAAATTATGCATATGACAAGTTTTGCACAAAATTTTGAAGAATCCCTTTTAGAAAGGGGATAAAATACAGCTTGGTATCTGTCAAAAGCTATAGCTGATAAAGTGAATACACTGACATTGACAGAAAGTACCTGTACGAAAGGACAGAAGGAGCACAAAAATTTTGGGAGCAGCCACTTCTGGAGCAACGCAGCCTGAAATTGAAACGGTATAGCAAACAATCCTATAATTATATCCGCCAAAGCTAGATTGCCAATGTAGTAGTTAGTCACAGTTCTCATTCTTCTGCGGGAAGCGACCACCCACAAAACGCTGGCATTTCCCACCACGGATAGCAATGAAACTGCTCCATAACAGATAGATAAAAATATAACAATCCCAATTGGGACCTGAAAAATTTCTGAGTCCAACAAATTTATGGGTTTCATACTAATATTCATCGAAATATTATTTTCGGAATTTTCTGTGAAATTTAGCATTGATGTGGATATATGATTGTCTTCTAAAAAGCAGTGAAATCTGGAAACATTTTGAAAAGCAAGTTGAAATAGCAATTTGGTTCTCATCAGTTAATATTCAATGCATGGAATAGTTTAACAAATTAAATTTTGTGATAAAATCAAGTAGAAATTTCACAAATCTAAATTTAAAATATATATTTTGATAATATTATTTTCATTTCGTTACATACACAGATAACTATTTATATTAGATTTCTTAATATTTATTACATTCAGAAACTCAAATTGCGTAAAACAAACTAATAATTACATTCTTTAAAAACCGAAACAAGTCATAATATATTGGTAAGTTTTGCCAATTAACAAAAATGTTGACAGTTAATTTAAGCTTAATGATTCCATATAAGAGGTTAATTTTTCTGGATAAAATTCTTATTTAATTTTTAATTAATAGCTACAATGCAAATTAAATTATTTCATACTTTTTGAGAAAATATGTTTTAAAATTGAGTAAATACATTTTAAGAATGTATATTATGCAGTTAAAATTTAATGGATTATTTTCTAAATAATTGCAAATAAAACATTTGAAGTTATTTTGGTTAAAATATTTTTCCATTCATTCTTACATAACTCGTTTGTAATTGTTTATCCATTGCTGTCAAATTTCAGGAATGCGAGAGCCATAATAAAAAATTTGTTTGATAAAAAAATGATTCAACATTCGATAATTCTTGAAAAATAATTGCCAAATGAAATATTTCAAAACACTTTCTGCAGCGGAATAGTTTTCATGTCTTAGACAACACGATATTTCTAAAACATTTCAATCGAATCGGTAGGTCAGCTGGTCAGAACTGTTCAGAGAAGAACTGCTGGAATGAGTTTCCCGTCTTCTGGTTATACCTAGGGTGATAGCAGTAAGGATTTATAGGGGGCGCTCAAGTGTCGCTGAAAGTCAGAGAACTTCCTGTTGCAAATTTATTTTTCTCCTCTAAATTGTTTCGCAACTAGAGGACAATTTAACGCAGTCTAAGCGTTATTACTTTTTAATAATAAAACATTAAATTTACGAATTTTTACGAAAAGCTACAAATTTTTTTTTTTTTGTTACGGCAAAAGTTCTGAAAATATAAAACAAAAATAATTAAATAAATTAATAAAAATAAACAAATGATATAAAGGAAATAAAACATGTTTTGAACAATTTTTATATAAATAATAATATTATTCATATACGTAAATTTTAGTTTAGTTTATTTAAGTTATTTCTTTATAATACTTTTTTTCATGTCGTTGCTAAAAGAATTACATTTATGCGAGAATTTTAAATTTGCTGTGAATTTATTTGATTCAAATAAATAATCAATTTCAATCAAAAGCAATTACAATCAGTTCATAAATAATCAATTTTGTAAATTTCTTTAAGCTTTTGTGATTAATTAGAGAAAGTAGATTTTAATGTGATTCAAAAGCTTCAAGTTTTTAACTATTTTCTTGTAATTTATTATTTGTACAAATATTTTGAAATTATTTTAAAATATTTCAGATTTAGAAATCTTTTATATGCTGCAATAGTGTATCACTATTATATCCCTATTTTCTTTCTCTTTTTTAAATTAGTTCACATATAAATTTGAATTATTCAATAGTAAATATTCCAGTAATTTGCAATGGTTTAAATGTATGATATGAATAATTTTGAATTATAAACCATGAATTAGAGATTAATATGATAAATATATTTATAATCTTAAGCAAAGTTTTGTCAATGATTATTACATTTATTTTTATTTGTTAACAAATTACTTTCATTATTTAAATAATTAGAATATTATTATAGAAGAAAACATTTATACTATTTTTTAAAGCTTGTAACATCTAATACAATTGATTGATCAATGAAATGCTGACATAATACTTTATTGTTCAAAAATAAGATGTTTCATTTTTCCCACAAAAACCAATAAAAATTAAAAAATAAATGATATCTTATTAGAATTTGTTGTTGTTATTTTGATTTAAGTAAAAAAGTATTTTTAAGGTAATGCAGCAGTTTGTTTTAGTATTTAATTATAAATTTTCTAAGAAATAATAAGGAATGTATGAATTTTAGGAAAGTAAGACACTTAAGAAAATAAAAATATAAGACGCATTTTTTTCAAATTTATTTTAAATTGATTTAATTAATAAATTTGCAAAATTAAAAAGAAAAACTAAGCCAATTATGTCAATTAGTTTATTCTTTCTTGGTTGGTAAATATTATATTAATTAAACTTGTAAACGTATTTGTATAAGTTCTTTAAATACTAACTCAAGATTTTAAATAAAAAGAACTGACCATATAATTAAATAAGTAAAATTTTTATTGCTTCTTTATAATTAATTTTCAATGTCTCCTATCTGATAGGATGTATTACTTTTGCAGGTTTTAATCACAAATATACTGTCAAATACTATTTTTTTCTTATCATCATGATGCAATAAAATGTTCCATTCAGTAAAAAAAATCAAAGGTTTAAAATTAGGAAAAAACTCTAACAATATTCACTACATTTACAATCGTATTGTTGATAATTATATTGCTGTTTTTATTTTTTTACCTTTTTCTACTGAAAAACTAAAGGATCATTCTAAGAACAAGATTTTACGTCTAAGATAGAAGAAGGTATCTACAAAATCACAATAAAAATACCAATACTGAAACCGAATGGGGTTTTGTTAAGGGTACTATTTTGTAGGCTGCTGCTACAATATTGAAACAAGAAAAAATGGTAACCAATGACTGATCCGATGGGAATGCTGAGAAGATTTGTTGTTCCAAAACATTGTATGGTAAAAATGTTACAAACCTACAGTAGACCAAATAAAGAATATTGTGACTGTAAACATAGATTAATAATAAATGCAGTATGTAAAAAGGAGAAAAATTAACAAGTTTGAATAATTTATTGAAAATCATAGAAAAGGAAAGCAGAATGTTTTACAGAGAAACCAAAAGTCTGGAAAATAATTTCCAATATCATGTTTTAAACTAAGAAGGCATTGGTTTTGATATTATTTCAGATTTATCAATTGTCAAAGAAAGATGGGCAAATTTTCATACTTTACTTATATATCTGACAGTGCAATAAATGTAAATGGTTTGGTATCTATTACGCCAGCCTTGAAAAAATTATTGAACCAATGTTTGAAGAAGTTAAGCAAATCATTTTAAGGATAAAACGTAATAAAGCTCCACGAAGTGATCAAATTATAGAATTTATAAGACATGAAAGAAGACTTTGTGATAAAATCCATGAATACATTGTCATTGTCTCTATTAATAAAAAAGATAACTAACAAATCTGTAGCAATTATAGAAGTATATCATTATTAAATATGAC
Source organism: Latrodectus hesperus (assembly GCA_037975125.1). Classification (NCBI taxonomy): domain Eukaryota; kingdom Metazoa; phylum Arthropoda; class Arachnida; order Araneae; family Theridiidae; genus Latrodectus; species Latrodectus hesperus. The sequence goes on along the minus strand of CM075858.1, from coordinate 1,805,809 downwards.
CTACAAAATATTTACCTGCTTAATTTACAAGAAGCTTTTACCAACTGCGTAACAGATTCTAGGCGGCAAGCAATGAGGTTTTAGGGAAAACTGCTCTATTTCATACAAAATCATATATTTAGAAATATTATTGACAAGTTTCACAAATATAATGTCAATCTGATTGCTCTTTTTGTAGATTTCAAACAGGCTTTTGATTAGGTTGGTTGATACAAAATGATTGAAATTTTAGATGAGCCATAGGTGTCAATTCAATTTGTCAAACTGATTCAAATTCTTAAAGGAATCTAATTTTAATATCAAGGCTGCTATCCGATATGGGGATGCATTATCCACTTCATTTTAAAGCTTTATCTCATTATTAGTAAATAGGATCTCAGAAGCTTTATTAATAGTGAAATAACTCAAATTTGTCCATTTGGTATAGTAATACTGAGTAGAAACAGAGTATTAATGAAAACAGAAAAAAACTTAATAGAAGTGAAGGACACAGATGACCTTTTATTTAATGAACAAAAAACAAAATAATTGGAAAAGCTAAATTTATCAGTATTTGTAGAAAATCTAGGATAATTTACTACTTTAAGTTCACAACTATTAATATTTTTATGTATTTGTATACAATTATAAGTTTTTCAAACACTATTTCAGAAGAAATTATTTGCAGAATCTTGAAGAACCATTCTTATTTTTCTTCTCACTATCTATTGAAAAATCAATTGATCACACGATCAAAAAATATAAAAAATATACAGAATAACTATTCCTCCTGTAGTGATATATGGCTGTGAAACTTGTATTGTGATGCAAAACGATTTTCGAATTTTAGAACGCAAAAAACTTTTTAAAAAAATGGGTCCATTACATTTAAATAATTATTAAGAGCCATTAATTAATTCAAATTTACATTTGAGTTATTATTGATGGAGAATTAGAACTAATGATGAATAGGAAGCTCTTATCATTTATAAAAATATAGTAAGATTCATCAAAGCGCAAAAATTTCGCTGCTTGGGCACATTTATGAGATTGCCTGTTGTCAAAGTTGTTAAGATCTTTCCTTGAAAGCTCTTGTGCAATAAACCAGAAGGTAGACCATGGGAATGTGTCTTGAAACAATTTTAAAACTTTATAACTCCAACTGAAGAATTTGAATCAGGGACAGAGTTGTCTGGATGAATATTGCAGCAAGCTTTAGTCTACTCTGGTTTGAATTGATTATTATTATTATGATATTAATGACTCGTTTGCTTATGTCAATAAAGGAGATTTATTTTTTATTAAAGGAGAAATTAATAAGTCTTCATTTGATCAGACATAAATAAAAATCAGATATTTTTAATAAATAAATACTATAAATCCAACAACTAGGTAAATGAAGATTTTAAACTATTGAGCAAATGGACATAAAATCATCTAAAATTTTTACAATTCCTAAATATTGTATACCATTTTAAAATGAAAAAACTAGTTTAAAACTATAATTTCAACGCATTATATTAAGAAACATTTAAGGTAAAATATGAAAACTTTTTTTTCTGCTTTGTGATCAAATCAGTATTGTGTTATCAAAAATAGTAAAGAGTATATTCTATTGCACTAAATTTAGCAGTATCACTGGAAAATTATATTCATTATAGAGAGAGTGCAGCAGCAATCAAAACACAAAAATATAAAGGATAAAAACAAATAAAACCAATATCAAAAAAAAGACAAGGGACGTAATGAATATAATATAGTTGAAAGGTTCATAATTATTATTGGTATTAATAAATGAAATGTTATAGCGCAGAGCTATTTATTATTTATAAGAAGCAGAATTTTCTGTAAGGTAAGATATATGCTTAAATAGATAACAGAAATATTAAGGTAACTTCTTTTCGACTTCAAAAAATTAAGTATTATAGAATTATGTGAAAATTCAATCATGAGATTAATTAATTTCTTTAAGGTAATGTATTAAAATACAATTTTAATAAATTGGTAATGATTCACATTTTTCTGATGCTTTTATCCAAAACAGTAGTTGCGACATTAATATTATGCTCAACATTAAGCTTTTGAAACATACTTTGCGTTTCTATATCAAAATAAAATACTGCAAATTGGAAAATAAAAATTTACCAATATCTTTCATTTATTTTTATTTTTTTTAAAATTTACCAATATCAAACATTATTTTGTATGATCAAATCTCACAGCAAATTTACTTTATTTATATAACATTATACCTCAAATAAACAATCTTTATTTGAGATTCGATATAGGTAAATATTTTGAATGTATACATCAAAATGACCAATTGTTCTAACATTGTAAATGATCCTGTGAAAAATTTCCTTTGGGTACAATGTATATAGAAAATGAAAATGCAATTTAATTTTAATAATCCATGTTATAAAATTTCTTAATGTGTTATAATAATTATTAAACAAACGACAGTAAAATATTTGGAAAAAATCATTTGCAATTGTTTAAATTGTAATTTATCTGTATTTATTGCAATAAAAATCTTATATTAACTGGCAAAAAGAAATTTTACCAAATGCATTTGGTAAAATTTCTTTTTGGTAAAGCTTTCATTCATAGAATTTAAAGCTTTCATTGAAGTTTTAATAAATTAAAACAATGATTTAAAATGAAGGAAGACCAAATACAGCTGAAGTGTAACAAAACAATTTCAAAAAAAATTCACATATATTGTATACAGAAAAGGAGTAACTTTTCACATTTATATTTTAATTCATAATCTTTTTAATATATAAGTGAATTAAAGGTAAACCAGAGTTTTGTCCTTACTGATATGATATTGTAGTTACTAATGTTCTCATTTATTTTATTGTAGCTTATAGTTGAGTAATCTCAATAAAATTTTTATCTTTATTCTTCATTATTTCTATCCCTGAGGAAAATTTGTCATGACTGTTCCATCAAAATTCGCACTGGAGAGAAATAAGGACTCATAATGTGATAGTTTTGATGTATCCACAGGCTATAGATTTAAAATAAGCAAATTGTATTTTCCTTAAAACAGTATTTTTGTGGATACTGGTGAACTTAGCATATTTTATTCATATATATTGTGCTACATATTAAAATAATTCCAATTATATTACAATGTGATGAATATTAAAATATAACTCATTTTAAATATAATATTTTTATCCTTAAAATTTTAACTGGCTAATATTTTACGAAAATTATACAATACCATAATCAAATAATATTTTTAAATTATTTCGCATTCGGTGATTAATTGAAAACGTTAAATTTTATAAAGTATTTTTTCAATATATTTAAATATATTTACTGTTTAGATAAATTCATGGAATTTATAGATATTAATTAAAATATCATATTTTTATTCAAAAATCTTCGAAACGAAAAATAATACAAATCCGGATCCAAATGTTAAAAAAATGCCTTCATCATATTCTCAATTTCCAAAGCACACACAACTGTGCGTTAATCAAGGAATTTTTTTATTGTAGGAAATATTGATAAAATTCTAAGCATTAAATACTGTAACTCAAAGTAAAGAAATTATGAAAGCAAATTTTTTTTCCACTGAACGATTTTAAAACTAATTTAACTAATGAAATCTTATATCCAATGGATAATACACTTGGATTGCACATGTTTCAGGAAATTCATTACAATATTCATGCAATGTTCTAATGCAAACAAGTTATCGATAATCATAACGAAAGCCTGGGATGAATGACTTCGCATTTATTAAGAAATGTATTTTTTGGAAAGATGGTTATAAAAACTAAAATATATATGATATTTACCCATTCTTCTCTGAATGTAACTTACTGAAGCATACTAATTTTTAAACAAGTTAATGCAAATTCTTTTTTGTAAAATCTATGGACAACGTGGTTATATCTACTACATGTATATATTTAGCTGGCAAAATATTAATCTGTGCTTCTTTTCTTGTTTTGGATATATCTGGTAAATCATATAGCTCAAGAAAATATACTAATTGGAATCTGAAAAGAAAGCCAACTATGTAGACAATATATTACTGCACTTTTACAATACATCCAGAGACACGGAATAATGTTGGTATTTTATATTTTTGTTATAAATAATTCATCATCAAAAACCAATTTCTTTGTTTTTTGGGAGTTTAATATGTTACGAAACAGCAACTATATAATTACATCCAAGCAAAATATTACCATTTGTTGTTTTTATAACAAAATTATGAATAAATTACAATAAATTTATGAATAAGTTTTAAAATAGTGTGAATATTATATTTTATTTAAAATCCAAGAAAATCAGCATTACATTCTCATTCCTTAAAATTTTTACTTTTCTTTACATAAACAAAGTGTCAATATTAATAAATTAAGAAATTAGTTTTTCCTTATTATTTATTAAATCGTTTATTAGTCATAAATACCATCGATTTCGTTTCGTCATGTGAGGCATACACATTTATTCTTAAAGTTGTAAGCTCGTTTGAGTTTACTGCAGATTAAAGTTGTTTATTCTTGTAAAATTATTAAACAGTAACTTTTAAATCCGCAGAATTCTATTTGCAGTGTATTACGAGATTTTTCAATCATTTTATTTTTCAAAGCTTTAACTCACTATATTTGAAATCCTTAAATTCACTGTGTATGTATATAAGAAATATAGTATGTTAACTTAATATTTCTTAACATATTTGGAAATACCTCTAATATACCCGTTTCAAAAATATTTCAATCAATAAACTCACTTACTGTGTATATCCGAAGCATGATGAAACCATTTAAAATAAGTTTCTATAATTCTCATATTTTCTCAAAAAGATTATTAATGCATCTCACAGCTTCGGGTTATATACCATCTTGTTACAGGTTAAATAAGTTTTTTGGGTTTTCCTGACAAATAAATAAATATTCATATTAACTTTTGAAAAAGACGTGTATTAAATTTTTCATCATAAAATAGTATAAAATTGTATTATAGGAAATGTTTCTAAAATGTTTATAAAAATTATAAGATGCCATTATAAAATTATTTTGATAAGTAAATATACTAACACATTTGTACAAAATAATATAATAATATATTTGTAAACTTTTAAATAAATTGTAAATGAAAAAGTGTAAAATAAGTAGGAAAAATAAGAAAATGTCCCTTTAGTATTATATATCTGATCACGATAAATATTTTATTTGTTTCTTAGTCCTATGCACAAAGTAACATATTCATTTTACAGTCATTGCCATAAAATATGTTTAAATAGTCATAGCAGTCAGAAATAATTGCTTAAAATTAGTTGACTAAATGAATAATAATTTGACAAATGGCAAAAAAAATTTCAGATAAATTTTATAAGTACCAAAGTCCAAGAAAAAGGTGGAATCTCTAAGAGTTTTTAGTATACATAGTACTAAAATAAAATATGAAACAATTTTAGAACCTTCATTTCCATTTTCCTTTCAACAGTGTACGGATCAAAAACTGCTGAATTAAGCCATCATGTATTTACACATTAAATATTTTTGAAAACTGTTAAGAAAAATATCCAAAATACTGTTTGTACAAAGTGCCTTTTCTTCAAAGAAAAAACTTTTCTTCTTCTTGTTTTCCTGCTATTAAAATACTTCTAAAATTAGGAACACTAGGAGAGGAATGAACTTTCAATCGATTTTTTGTAACGAAATTTAATACGGAAAGATTTATTCAGGATTAAACACATTATATTTAGACATTTTCCTTTTTGCCTTATTGGCAAAATGCTTCTCGTTAAAAATTTAATTTCAGTATATTTTTATAAGCTTAATTCATATAACTTATTTCAATTTTTTATGAAGCAAATGAAACTTTATAAACATATTTATTAAGATATTCTTTTCCTTATTACTGGTTGAATCCCAAAAATATTACATCATTATAAATACATTAAGTTGTTATTCTCCTTAACAAAAAATATTTAATAATACTTTTTGTGAATGGATTTATGTCGGTATAGTTATAAAATCATATTGGGAAAGAAAACATTACAAATCATTATTAAATATTAAGAATTATATTCAGCTATTTAAAATTTAATTGGAATAGTTACTTTTGAATTTAAATTTTAACTTCCAAATTTTATCCCTCTTTTAATTATTTTTGTTAATCTTAAAATTCAAGAAGTGACTTAACCTTTAAATGAAAATTTGGTTCAACAGTCTCAAAAACAATAATGGAATTATAGTCATCAATAAATATAAATTAATTTGAGAAATCCATTCTTAATAAATGAAGGATTAATTCGATCTATAAATCAATTGTATTAATTCAATAACATGTTTACATCTGCTACTCATTTTTTTAAATCCTAAAATTTTTATTAAATACTTGCCATTATTAAATATAAAAATCAGAAATAGATTTCACACTGATATTTTTATACATTTCTTTTTTATTTAAATTCATAATTTTTTGAAAATATTTACTACAAGCAACAATATTAAGTGTAAAAATTTAAGAATACCAATTAAAAATCTATGTTATTTATTACGTCAACCGTACGAAGAAGTAAAAACAATTTAATGACTTTTGATGCTGTTTCTCTTGTTTTCTTGACAGTAAGAAATGCTTTTAAATAACTGCAAGTATTCTATTCTAAATTCAAGCTGAATATCTTATTCATCTGGGAAAATTTTACTAAAGTAGTTTTTCCTCAACTACAAATATATTCTATAAATTTTAGACATAAATTTCAGATATATTTTGAATTTTCTGTGATAAAATGTCATTTTCACTGAACTTATTTATAGTTGTTCAGTGCTATTTCTATTTTTAGTAACCTTAAAAATAGTGGAACTGATTTAAAATTGAGTACTTTATAGTTTTAAATTTATTAAAAATCATTTATCATGAAGAACGTTATTTTAAATTTTACCTTCATATCAAGGCAATGCCTAAAAAAATATAAATTTCCTATAGACATTATAATATTATTGGTAATATAATCGTACCAAAAATATCTCTGAAACTTTTCCATTCCAACTTGAATTTATTTTTATACGTCAACATTTCAGTTTCAAATGTTGACATATGCGATGCGATATACACTAGAGGATGAAACTTACTGACTGACACAATACCTAACAAAATAATACTTGAATTTAAAGCTGTAACAATTTCAATAGCATAAAAAGAGTATTTTTAGAAATATATGTATTTTTTTCATAGAGGTTTTCTGAGTTTATATTCATAAAATTACTATTGTTTTAATTCCAGGATGCAAATTTGATAGCTTCAGCCTTATAAAATCTTATACTTTCTCTCATATCTTCAATATAATGCAAAAAATATTTTTATATTAATCCCTTTTATATTACTTTGATTGTTTTAAGTTGCCTTAAGCCATTAAGGAATAATGCAATGTTTAATATAAGGTGGATTATATTTCAGTAATGATATTTTTAATATTCATCCATGCGAAATACATTAATTGGATTTATGTTTTCTCAACTATATAAATTTTTTATAGAAAATGACATTCACGACAAAAAATAATTAAATAGATTCAGAATGATTTTTCTTTTATTTTACAATTCCGTTTGAATTAAATGTTAACTTAATCCACATGAATAAATTTAATAATATATATTCTCTGAATAGTAGAAAAAATATGTTTTATTTATTTATATGAAGGACAGTAAGTGAAGGATATTTAACTCGTCATATTTTGAAGTATAGTTTATAAATTAATAATCACATTACTATATTTAAATTTCGGTCAGTCTTATCTAATATCTTCATTTTTAATTTAATACAATGTTTCATAAGTCATTTTCATAGTTAGTTACATCTCTCTTATCAAATATTTACAAATGACATCAACTTACGAGGCTTACAATTGATTTTGAATTGAATAAATTAAACTGTATCTCTCCATTTGATTGGAATCTAATGATAATTAACAAGAGTATCTAAAGTTAATCACTTTATTCTAGCTCAAACTACGACAATAATTACACAATTGACACAGCCAATCATACTGAACCACTCTTTTACTGGGTTTTCTTAAGCCACTCTGACATACTTACCATTCTAAAAAATAAAATTTTAGAAATAAATTTTGTTTTCAAAATTTAATTGAAAAAACTCATATAAATGCATTTCAACAGTTTTAACTAGACTGATATAAATGTCAACATAAAAAGTATTTTGAGATAAAATTATTCAAAATTTAAAAATTACATTGTTATTTACAAATAGTAAAAATAAACAATAATATAAAAAGTATAAAAACTGTTTACACAAAAATAAATGAGTTGATGGATATACAATCTTCATGAACTGTTTCAACAAGTGAATGTTCATTCACTATCTAAATTAAAGTTAGATTAATTTAATCATTATTGAATTTAAATGATTTCTGTACATAAAATACTATTGTTACTTCAAACAAAATAAATAGTAGTATTCTCTTTTATGTTATTTCTGTAAACTGTTCAGCTTAGAAAAATAATTAGGATCATTAAAATTCCCATTCAGGTCTAGCTCGGCCAAATGATAGTGGTAACACAAAATACTTAATATTATGAAAAACTTTAATATTTAAAAAATACTATTGCTACTAAAATTTAAAAAAGATTTTTCTATAATAACACTCATCAAAATATTAAGTACTTATTTAATGATATTATCGCTTTGGTTAAAAAATACTTTGAACTAGTTAGTAAAATTATTTTACATAATATTGTTTAATGAACACTTTCGGAACATGATAATTTACTAATGATGTGATTATTCCTTTTAAAATTTGACTTTGAGCTTGTAGCGCTGAGAGTTATTGTAATTATTTATAAAAATTTAAATTATTGCAATCAATGTCTCTTTCTGATTATAATCTATGTAGAAAAACAAACTTCTTATTTTAATTTTACAGACAAAAATTCAACCACTCACTAATTTGAAAGGATTACACAATGCTTAATGAATATGGACAAATAACAATTATATTATATTGTATAATCTCCAGGCCCAAATCCAGTTTAATAAGTGAGTGATTAACTGAAGATGAATGACGAATCAAGAAAGTAATTCCCAGAAAAACTGAGAAAACAATGTTAAAAAGGAACGAGTAAGATACGTTTACTTAGATATTCACTGATAACGCAGCATTTAAATTCAGCATTTAATGTTATTATAAAAAATTTGTCATGGACCATACACAACTATAAGGAGATGTCTAAATATTTAATAATTTTCTTTTACATTTTTAATACATTTATAAAACATGATTTTGAAAACCCTACAACAAATAGGAATTAACAGGAAATTATCCAAATTTTAGATAGACGCCCTTCACAAAATTACGCAAATAATATGAAACATACACGCAGTTCCAAGAACATGCTGAATAAACTATAAATAGAAAAACCACTCAAAATTAACAAATTCTGTTCGTTATTCCTGCTAGAGAAATCATTATAGAAGTTTCATTATTGTCTCAGATGATGCGTGAAAAAGATAAAAATGTCAATCCTTCAACAAATGCAATTTCAGAAGATAAATAACTTTACATGGAACATGGTAATAAGACTGAATAAAGTAAAATAGTCCTTTAGATAAGCTCAACAGACTCACTACTGGACATGTCCAAAATAAACTCATTGTAGTGATTATGATTCACTGGCAGAATATCACCATCATACGTTGATCGAATTGCCAACGAATGGCAATTCTACCTACATTATGTTCAAGCACCTTGTATGGCTAAGATACTCCGGATCATAACAAATCGACTACAACCATTTTTTATTCATTGGTTTCCAGTGACCAGCACTTATTTCAACAGTTACACAGACAGCCATTAAACCAACAACATAGATTCCAAAATCTACAATGTGCCTGACTAATAAGGTGAGAATGATTGAAAATCACAAGGTCGTTTTTTTGTATGAATTATGTTACTCTTTCACCAATGATAGTTACCGCATAAGTGTTGTAGTCTTTTACTGATTAAGAAAGGAAAAAAAAACTTATTCATTAAAGAAGGGTGGAAAATCAAATTAAAAAATCGCCAACATTTTAGCATGGTTCATAATTTTGTAAATAAATTTTGTGGCATAGAAACTCTTATCAATCTCTAACATATCAATAAAAAGATCGCCGTTAAAACAAATATAGTCTATCGCAAAAGTGATAAAATCTGAAAGTAAAAGTTTATTGGCACACACACTTTGATCAGATAGCAAAACACACAATATCAAAGTCTACAATCCATGGTGTAAGAAAGATACTTGGGGATTTGTAATCTTACTAAAGAGAATTTGAGTGCATTTGAGGCTTTATTTATGTTCCATCTGAACACTATCCACCTAGATTTTGAAAAACCCACTTTTAAATTGTTTTTGAAGAAAAATATAAATTCTATCAATAGTCATAATGCAATTATTACTTAAATTCACTACGAAACATGTGAAATATATCTGCAAGAGTAATTTGTGCAGATGAATTGCATAACACGACCACTAATTCGAAGAAGGTTATTTCTTCCAATAGAGAAAGCCTTGGGATATCTTTTTGTAAAAACGCTCATAGAAACCATGTACATAAAAATACTGTACTCCATCTGAAAAATACTTAGAAATTTCTCATAAATTATATTCCCCTTTGAACTCTAGCTTAAAGAGACTTCTTTTTATGATATAGTTGTTTAGTGTATACATTTGTTTGTTTTCTTATCTTAATTTTTTTTATTCTTAAAAAATTTTTTCTTTAAATTTGTATGTCATTTACGCTATATCATTCTTAATGTATAATATAAAATAATTTATATAATAAAGCTTTGCACAAAATGTAACTTTTACACAAAATGTAAATTTTTCAGTAGTTTTTTCACTTTGATGTGTGCAGTAGTAGCAATTTTTCTATGATTTTGTTTAGAAAGTAACGGTGTAAAATTAAAATAATCAAGTTCTTACTATAGACTGCATAGTATTTTATGCAATGGAAATTTAATTTGAAATACTAAAAAAATAGGAAATATTACATCAGGAAAGAATTTTTAAAAACAATGCCTTCGTTTCAAAGGAGGAAACTCTCTCTTTCCATTCCCTGTACTTACTCAATTAGGGTCTTTGAAACTCAATAGAAAAAAATGGTGTTTCATAACGCAACTTTAACTTAAGATAATAAAATTAGATCTTTCTCTAAAAAATGAATAAATTACCCTACACTAATACTACCTTCTATTCCTTTTAGTTCAGGAAAATTTTAAGGCTTCTAGACACAACAAGATCTTTTGTAAATAAAAGCATTTGTATTGAATATAGCAAGTTAAAGCTTAACTTTTGTTCCTTAACGGAAGAAAAAATATTGAAGGAGAAAGAAACTTTAATCTAACGAAACAAAGTAATAGTAAAAAATAGAATTCCTCCTCTATTGAAATCCTAAGATGATAACTTAATGACAAACACTTGTAGCAAAAAAGTGCTTCAGAAATAGTACTTCTAAGATCACCACAATGGAAAAAATACCAAGAAAAGAAAAGAACAAAAATGAATTCTGGATATTCTAAACAATGTAATATAATATACATACTACAGAAATATAATGCATGTTTATATAGCAATCTTTAATATACCAAGAAATTAAATAACGATCTAGATAGCAAAATTGAGACATGAGAAAATTTCTCAGAATAATGTGTGAGTAATTGATTCTTTGATATTTAGGAAGTACTGATATTAGATCTCGTACACAGAAAAATCATAAAATCACATTTAGAATTTAAATATATTTTATATAATCTTATACTGACAAAAATAATTGTAAAAAAGAATGCTTGTGCCTAAGTAAATATATATTTGCATAATTTATTATAATATTCTTCAGAAACTTTAAACATTTTATTTTCTCCAATAAAAACCATAGGTTGAACTTCGCACGAAATAAACCATTACACATATCAACATTTGTCAAGTAAGTAAGATGAGTCAGATCTTGCAGTGTTTTTAGAAATGATTTGTATACAGTTAAACAGATATATTAAGTTTCTAAATGAATTACTATTTCATGCTGATCAACGTTAAGAAACTAAAAAGAGATTGACAAGCGGCCTACATCCAAGAATGTATCGCAATATCTTTATTTAAAAAAAGAGTTTTCTTTTCTAACGGCAAATGCTGGTGACTAACTTTTAGTTGCAACAAGGCCAGAAACTGCTACTCATTAATCGTTATCCAATTGGCACCTGTAAAACAAGTTAGGGAGGCGAGTATTAATACCCATATCAGTCCACCACGAAACCCGTTTATAGGGTGGTATATTGATTCATCATCTCAACAGAAAGAACAAAGAAAAACAGAGAGAGAAAGAAAAGAACATATTAGCCCGAATAAGGATTCAAATCCAGGACGGACAGATTATAAAAGGATAAATTAGGAGGTAGGAATACTAACTATTCCGCTATCGAGTGCCTGAAGAATATGTAATGCATACATCATTGAATTCAAATTAAAAACATTTAAATTGACTCAATTTATTTCAGATAAACTACTTTCTCATTTAAAAAAATAAAATCAGTTATAACATTTTGAGTTTCTTAATAAAACTAAAAACATGCTTAATATTTTTAATAAATAATAAACTAACAATATAATTCAAATTATGTGCTTATTATTTGATGAAATATAATTTTTATTAGAAAATCTTGAATAAAACGAATAATTATGTTCAAAATTTATCAAAACAAAAATTCATTATCAACAAAGAAATCTATATCAACAGATGCAGTTAATTAATCGAATTCCATTTAAAATAACTAATTACATAAATAATAAAAGTGTATTTTATTTTAAATGAGAAAAAAATTGAAGAATAATTTACTAGTTTTTAATCAATAGTAAAATACTAAGCTACTTAACGAATTTTATCATCAATTACGTGCCATTAAAAATAAAATGGGCTTCTGTCAATAAAATTTCGTATATGAAACACAGCATTAATTAGAAAATACAATGTCATTTACAAAAAAAAATTTCTAATTTCTTGAATTTTTCTTCTGCTTAAAAGCTCGGACAGTCATATTCTTTCTATAGGATGTATTTCAGCATATTAAAAACATTTTTGATGCAAAAATAGAAGCCTCATTTTCTTACATCATACGGGAAAGTAAAAATTCCTTCAATAATACAGTCCATGAAAATATAATTAAATCACTAAATAAAAGGAACCTTATGCTTTTTTTTAAACATTGATGTAAAAACTTTGAATAATTTGATTTCCTAAAGTATAATAGCATAATTAATCATATATTTTAAATGTAAATAAAATAATGAGGATAATTTTTTAATAATTTATGTATGTTTGAATCATAATGAGGTTAATTATTATATATTTCAAATATATGTGTCTTGTATATACTAGATTGTTTTTATATGAAAAATTATAAAAGTTATTAGTACAATGAACCTTTTTCTCTGATTTACATCATTAATTTGAATAACAAATTATACAATTGTAATTAATTGATGATTTGTAAATGCTATATATATATATATATATAAATATATATATATATATATATAAATATATAAATATATATATATATATAAATATATATATATATATATATATATATATATATATATATATATATATATATATATATATATATATATATATATATATATATATATATATATATATATATATATATATATATATATATATATATATATATATATATATATATATATATATATATATATATATATATATATATATATATATATATATATATATATATATATATATATATATATATATATATATAAAACCGCAAACAATACTAGTTAGTACATTTTTATTTAGCTTATATAAAAATTCATTGGAATTATTTAGGAAATTAATAATTTATAAATATATATTTATTATTTTATTTATATTTAATGCATGCAAATTAATCATATAATTTCATAAAAATGTTTTCAAACATAAATTAATCATCATATTGAAAAAAATATGCATTTGTTGGTAAATTCTGTTTAAAAACTTAATTTAAATATTATTTTAAATATTTACAATTGGAAGTAATTGCTACGTTTTGGTTAGGTTACGTGTTGCCGAAAAATAGTTGTATAAGTATCGTGAAGGAAGAGAAGAATAAATTAAATATACATGCAAAGAAGATTATTCTAGCATTTACTAAAACGTTCTTCCATTTCTAATATTTTAAGAACACTTAAGAAGCTGTATAATTAATGAAGATTAACTAACTTTGAAAACAGTTTTACATTTTTCGCATGAATTGTTTAACTTTTAAGGAGGGTGAGCAATAATTTACCTAAAATCTGATTTGCACTATCTAAACTTTAATCTTCAAGAATTTAAATAAATACTTATTAATTCCTCTATTTATTATTAAAACTTTGTTTTCAGAGTGACAAAGTAGATGAATTTAATTTTACTACTTTCGACAAGATTAATTATATAAACTATTTTCTTAGTAAATTCAAAGAAATACTTTACATTTTTAAGTAAGTGTCCTATAAAAAGTATTATCGTATTAAAACGATATTTTAACCTCAAAATATTTTAACCTCAAATTTTTTAAACATTACATATTATGTACACACAAAATCGTTCAAATTTTTTGTAATGAAAATAAAATAAAATATATTATTTAAATCTGTAATATTGTAATAACTTATATCAAATTTTATAATAACATAATGAAACATAAAAGGGAATAATTTTTATTCCTTTTTTAAATACTTATTTTACGAAACTGGTGGAAAATTACAACTATTCAAAAAGTATGATTAAATTTTTTTCAGTTATGCTACAGAATTAAAAATTTTAATTTTAATTCAAGTAGCTTTTGTTAGCAAATTCATACAGTAATATCTTATTTACACTGCTGACAGATTTTAAAAACAGCAAAATATCCAATTAAACTGTCGAATAAGTGTAACGTTATTGCACATAATTTGTTATACACGTAATATTATAAAAGAAAGATGGTTCAAATTTCAACGAGTGAAAGTAAATCACTACTTTCACGAGCGAAAATTTGAATCAGATTCAAATTTTAACGTGTTCAAATCAGATTATTTTGATAGATTTTGACAGAAAAGAAACCTATAAAAGGGGATTAAAACATACTTTCTATATTTTTTCACATAAAACTGTTGCAAAATATTAAATCTATGTGGATATTTTTTAATTATGATGTAAAATTAAAATAATATCATTTTAGTACAAATAATTATACTTTTTATTTATTCGCTATTTTATATTAGTCATAGATTTCAAATAGCAATAGTAACCTAAAAAAGATACCTAACATCATTATTATTTCATTAAAAAACTTTAGTTTCGTGTTTACCATCTATCACATAGAATTGTGGAGAGTGTTTTGCAACAGAATTTATTTAATAAAGTGCTTAATTTAGTAAACATTGCTTGCTGATGTGTTTTGTTCAGAGAATTTCATAAAACATTTTATTAAAAAATATTTAAAATGTAATAATATATGTAATGAAAAGAATATTTAAAATATAAAAGATCTATATTCTAATCACGTGCTTTAAAATATAAGTAATCATGTCCTTATGAATTCATACTGAATTATTTCAATATTATTTTCCATATTTAACTCAGCAATGAATTTTTTAGCATAAAGAAAGAAAAACAGTTCATTTCAACTGAACTTTTCCAAATTGTTGGTCTTTAAGATGATTTTTTTTAAACTTTTGTTTCTAAACCAGATTAATGCATGTTTCCATGCATTTTCTCTAATTTTTATATATATACTAAATTTTTTAATTATTGTATCAGTTTAGAATGATACCCATGCTCATATCCTCTGTCTAATATATGACTTTGTGGTTTCACAATACAATCCGGGACAGAATGTTGTCACTCTGCTTGTCGTTCCAAAACCTAACTGCCAACACACTCAATTTTAGTTTTTGAATATTTTGTAAGATCATTCTTCTTTTATGATAGAGAATGTGAGAGTATGTTTATAAGTTACAAAAGCAATTTGGTTCACTAATGTTACTATAGCCACGTTTGTAAGATATAAAAATTTTTAAATTATTTACTTACGCACACTCACATAGGTATTGAAAACAATGAAAATATCTTTTCAGTTCGACAAAAGTTTTCGATTATTTTAATCAATCATATGAAGTTATTATGTTTTAATATATTTGAATTTTTGAAATATACTTAGTATACTGAAACGATACTTTAGTAAACCCGGAAATATAATGACAGTTTCAAATAATTATAAAATCATAAAAATATTTTAAAAGGATAGCTTAGAATTGATATTAGGCGTCTATTTATTCAAAAAACCATATTATTTTTACTTAAGTAAAACATAATAGGTTGTTGGAAGATGTTTTTTTTCATTTAACTATGTATAAAAATTTAAATACATTTTACGTTATATAGCATAACATATACCGTTAACTAAATTATATTAAATGAATATTAAAACTACCTTCACCTTTTGAAATTTTGGTTGCTAAGTATTTAAAATATTTACTGTAAAATCCATTGAGGATTTAGGGCTTAAACATTAATCCCAATCTCTTGTGTTCCCTGCAATTTGCATTGTACAATTTTGATTCCAAGACGCATTAATCTATCAATTTCAACTCAGTCGTTTTCATGTCAGCTTAATTTCTAAGGAAGATAATATGTTAACCATTCGTAATTCTTGGTAATTCTTATTTAACTAACAAGTGGTAACAAATTAAATTTAAAAGAGTCATGTTTTCATGTTTTTTTTTATCTTGAATGTAGGGGAATATGTTTTGCACACTAAGCCAACATATTAATATACTTCAAGGGAAAAATTTAGAACTTTTTACATAAAAAATATGTGTTATAAATTTCTTCTTTTTAAAGTATTCCGTGATTATACGTTGGTTAAAATGATTTAAAAGAAGCATTTAGTAATTATTGAGATCAAAACATGCTATGTTTAACGTTATATTGGCAAAATGAAGAAATTTTATTTTAGTTTTTGAATTCATATACAGTTATAATGGAGAATGTGTTTACAGAAAATTGTCTGTTGTTTTTTGTTTGTGAAAAGTTTTATTGATACTTTTAAGTCAATTAGAAAAAGTTAACTCTTTTTTTAATCGTTATTATTAACTATAAAATTAAACTAAATCTTCATAATTTTCAATATAACATTTATATAATATATGCAAGTTGTTTACAGGTTATTTTATACAGTATATAATTTTTTTAAAATATTTTTATGATTTAAAGATTCTTTTTCTTTATTAAAGAAAAAAATTAATCGCTTTTATATTTTATCAATAAATCATAATTTCATAAAAATATGAATAAAAATAAAGTGATTTACTTCCTGTTTCATTTTTTCACTTCCATAAGCAGCCGGTTGAGTACATAGATATAATTTTTAAGATTCATTAGCTCTGCAAAGATTTTTATACCTAAAAGAAGCACATGAAAAAAATTTCAAAATAAATAAAATGAATAATAAAAATTTAAAATATCATCATGATTGAGTATAAAATTTCAAATTGATCAACCGTAAAACAAATCAAATAACTAGTTTGCAGAAACATTTATTCACTACAGAATTACAGTGGAGAATTCACATATTGAGATATAAGAATCCCAAAAATACCTTATAATTAAATGAATGTCATCGTTTGATTCATAATTCTATGAACACTGCCAAATTATAGACGAAATGCATAATATTTTGTCAAAAACGAGACCAACATGAAGTACTTAAAAGAATGCTTGCTACTATTATTCTTGTCAACTATTATTATTCTTGATAAATAAACTAACAATAAAACTTAGAAAATTAGACACTAATTTCTGTAATGAATTATGAATTTGAAATTAATTCGTATGATTTTTCGTCATCTGAAAAAAATTAAGACCAAAATAATATAAAACTCAAAACAATTTTGAATTTATGAGATGGTTGTTGTTTTAATTTGAAATTTAGAAAAAAAATTAATTTTCAAGATGCAAATGACATTTAAAGTAAATCATTTGCAATAATCTATAGTAAGTTAAAAACAATTATTAGATCAGCAATTAAATTGTAGAAAATCTTCATAGTAATTTTTGTCTATTGCAAGTTTAAGTGATAACAGAGTTATATTTATTACAAAATTTATTTACTTTATCATATACTTTTAATCTTTGAAATCAGTATAAATAATTTTATTGAATACAACCAGTATGAGTTATCCACTATAAATAGGTTCAACTATTTTTACATGGATGTTCATGAGTAATTAAAATATTTGTAAATAGGAAATGAGATGTACTTTATAGCATATATAGACTGTTATAGCATAAAAATAAAAAATGGACATAAAATTTGCATTTTTAAGATTATTCTGGGTACCGATTAAAGAATATTCATAATTTGCAATTTGACATAGTAATATTGCACTAACCATATTAGAAAATAAAACCAAGTGTATAAATGCAAGTGCATTTTTATGTTTATTTTACTTATAATTCCTTTAATATTTTTAATTAATTCAGTACTTTTTATCTAAAATATTTTGTCAGATTACATATATTTATTTTTCTAGCAATTCTCTTATTTTAATTAATATTTTAATTATACTTTACATAACAATCTTGTTCAAAATAACTTGCAGAATTAATTACGAACATACTTTAAGTTTAAAATTTTTAATTAAGAATTTATTTTAAGATAAAAAAAAAGCTCAAAAAAGAATTATTTTACTATCATTTTAATAAAAAGCATTCAAATATAGTTTTCTAAAAAAATTTAGAAGATCTCAGTTTTCTTAAAAACTTAAATACACCCGTCATATTAAAAACTATGCAATATATCTTTTATATCTTTTGAAGAATTTCATATAATTTTCTAATATTACTTTTTATAACTCCAAAATAAATTATAAGTTTTCATATTTTATTTAAGAAAATATTAAGAAAAAATATTCATTGCAATTTTCATACATTTTCTGACCAATATTTTATATAATCCTTATATGTCTATTTTGAAAACAAATTATTTTATAATGTTTATCGCAACTATATTCTCTTTTCCAAAGAAAGGCACATAAATAAACCTGTTGTTCTATATTCATTTAGCAGATAACAAATTTTTTTAAGTTCATATGATGAACATTCTTTATAATAAAACTACAAAATATTATTTAATATAATAAGTTACAAAAGTAAAATTTTATGTGATAAAATTAACTGTTCATCTACACATAAAATTTAAAAGTAAATTGAAATATTAACTGCACATAACAAAGAATGACACTTTAATTTATTGATAAAAACAAAAATGTACCTTGTTTATCATTATAAATTTGTATGGAATTTTTTGTTAAAATAATGATTTTGTGTATTGAATTTATATGTATTTTTATAATTACTTTATACCTCAAAAATAGTAAAATGATGTATAATATTCATTTAAAATTCTGCTGTTTTGTGAATGTTAATCGGTAATGATTTTACAGATAAAATATTGTGTGGTGTGTAACAACTGTTAAAATGGTAGTGGTCAGTTATTTAAAAACAAACTAATTAATTATTAATATTTTTATATTTGAATTTACAAATTTTATTCTCAACAGAAAAGGCAAGTATAGTTTTAAAGAAACTAATAGAAATGATAAAATATTTTTCAGCATAGAGAATTTCAAAAAGCCTTTATACTCATTAAATTAAATATTTTCATTTAATCAATAGCAATTTTTGAGTGATTTCAGATCAATGAATTGTCTAAAATTGGAATTAATGTTGCAAAATTGACTTTTCTATAAGAAATTACATACCAGAAATCAAAAAGAGACATACAAAATATAAAAGGAGTAATAAAAGGAACACCTATATGTTGCAATTTGTATTTTTAAGACAATCAAGTAGTTTTGTAGAAATTAAACTTATTAAAATTAAACACGTTAAAAAATACTGTCAGTACTGTACAGTATTATGTCACGTATTCTTCAGTTATCTCTCATATTTCATGAAGCTATTTTTTCTTTTGGAAATAGAGAACGTTATAGAATATTTAAAGGACCCATAAACCAACAAAAATGTATTACAAGTCAAGATATCAAACTGTACATCCACCTTTGAAAAATTTGAAAGAAAAAACAAAGGAATTAAAGGGATCATTGTTGTGAAACCTAGGATTTTTATGAACTCCCTTTACTAGTAAGATCTTACAGTGTTCTTGTCCCAACCAGACAGAAAAAATGAATTAATTAGAGTGTACAAATATCATGTAACAAAATTTGTGATTCTCAAGACTCTAATGACAAAAAAGATAAAAAATCACCTAGTAACCAATATAAAAGCTCAAACATGATATATATGG
Organism: Latrodectus hesperus; assembly: GCA_037975125.1. Classification (NCBI taxonomy): domain Eukaryota; kingdom Metazoa; phylum Arthropoda; class Arachnida; order Araneae; family Theridiidae; genus Latrodectus; species Latrodectus hesperus. The sequence goes on along the minus strand of CM075858.1, from coordinate 1,785,462 downwards.
AAAATATTCTCTGTACTACAAGTACTATTTTTGAGTTATATGTTTGCCATTCGTAATCAGGAAAACATTTTTATTTTTTCTCTAATATAAAAATTAACTCTTTAATTGTAGATAAGTAATCTATTTATATTTAAGATTAAAAGATAATAATTTATAATTCTGAATCTATTATTTGTTTTATAAATTTCATTTGACTTATTTTATTTTACGAATATGGAATGATAAAATTGAATCTCGTGAATGTATCAATAAGATTAAGCTTATAATGATGAATGATTTTTTTATTTGGTTTAATTTTAAGTGCAATAATTTATTATGTCATGGAAGATTAAAATCGAAGGTTTAATGATATAATTCTCCTAATAAATAAAGCCTTAATTGTAATTTTAATGTGAATTTATCTGCTTTATTCCCTACTCATTAAAGCAAATGCTTTTTTGTGATAACAACAGCTGCTCTAGTTTTGTAATTTTAACTATAGGAGTAACTTTCATTGTGAAAATCTAATTTTAAAATAGAAAATATGGTGTGATATTAAACTGTTATATTTTATGTTCAGAACTTAATTCTTACAGTAAGTATTTCAATAAACAGAGTATAAATTCTTAAAGATTATAATTTAAATAAGTTCTGTATTAAATGATACCTTCATCTAGTTTTTTTAGCTAAATACTGATTAAGCACTTTACGATTGTAGGAAATATCATAAGTTATAAACATAATTTTTATACATAAATGTTGTATGTAAATATATTATAACGAAAAATAATAATTTTCATCCACATGTTTAGCATCTAACAAATGTAAAGATAAAATGTTTTCACAAAATATTTTAACAAAATGTTCATAATGTCAGTTGAATTATATATAGTTTATACATTATTTTGAAACAATTGTACTACAGATTATTCTCTAATGAAGAACATATTTGCTGTGCAGTCTCTTTATGATAAAACTGAGTATCTGATGGGGTTTAAAACGAGATTAATGGGCAAGATATTCGATGAATATGAAGATATAAAATAGGTTAATCATATCTGTATAGAAAAAAAAGGGAAATTCTGAACAAGTTAATGTGTGCCATAATAATGAAATTCTGATCTGCAAATGTCTAGTATGGACAAAAAATTAAAATTCTTATAAATTTTCTGATAAAAAGAAATCTCTTTAAAGTAACCATAATTCCCTGGTATAAAATATCTTGTTCTCTGATTAAAAAAATAGAAAATTTATCTCATTTTTGAAATTTTTATAGAATAAACAATTGTTTATAAATTTTTAAGAGATAATAAATTATTTAAATTTTCTGAAGATAAGGAAATATATGAAAAAAAACCAAAAGAAGTACATAGAGGGAATAATAGTTATATGTATGTATTATAAGCAAAATAGTGATAAGCCTTGTTGGTTATTTTTTCAATCTTGTTCGTTCTTTTAACTTAAAATCCAACCATAACAAATTGGAGAATTAAATTCAATTTTTGCTTTACAATAAAATAATAAGCTTCTAAGATTTCCAGAATTTTTATATTTTTTGTTAACAATTCTATTGTTATTGAAGTCGGAATAATTTTTCTTAAATTAGAAATCAAACGTTATCTCTAATTTAAGTTTAAATATAATAAGAAACAAATTCTTAAACAACATGCATTTTCTGAAATAAATAATAAAATAGTATTAAAAGATTATTAAATAATATTTTTTTAACAAAAGGCGATTTATTACTAATCAGTTATGAGATAAATTTATTATAATAAGTTGTGGTAAATAATAGCATCTTTGAAATTTAAAATATACGTATTTGTAATACAATTGTAACTATTCAAATAAAAATAAAAAGAGTTTCAGTCATTAATTTTTGTCTAAATGTATGTTTTTCCCATGCTATAGCACAAAATATAAATGGGAGTTTAGAAATATACCTGACTAAATATATATTTGATCATGTCCTAAACATTTAACAATGCTAAGTATTAAGTTTACATATCAGGATTTAAAATTTTGTTTCTAACTATTTTGCTCCTTCAGAAATTTTACCTTTTCAAGAAAGCATGATTTAAAAGGTATATTATCTTTGCAAAAATTTATGTAACAAAATATATTAAATATTTCTCTAAAATTAAGCAATTTATAAATATTACTGTACTTAATTAATAAAATACGTAATTTGTTATTTTATAATTAGAAATAATTAAATGCTTCAATAAATATTAAGTTTATTTCTAATATTTCCAATATTAATTTCATATATATTACATGAAATTAATGGAAATAATGTAATAATAATAATAATAAATCATTCTAATTATTTGCAATATTAAATTTCAATAATAAACAATGTCATGTGTTTAAAGCTTATATAACTGTATAAACTATGTTATGCAACTAATTATATTCATCAAATATTTGTTTTTTTAATTACTATTTGAATGACATTAAAGGAATGTAACTTTCTAAATTTTTATTTGTTTTATTTTGTACATTTTATATATTTTTTCAAGCAAAAGCCCATTTTACAATAAAAAAGTGTAATTTTTATTGATGTTATTTATAGAAAGACAAATTCTTCGTTTGACTAGAAATGTTCTGTTTACAATTTATGTAATAATTGAGAATAAATATAAATAATACTAAAAATAAAATCATATATAATACATTCTTTAGCGATTCAAGCATTTAATTGAACATATTTCTTTAGTTAAATAGTGCAAAATTAAGTTGATTCATTTTTGTTTTTGCCTTAAAATAAAAATAAGAAAGAGATGACTTTCAAATATGCCCTTCTTAAGAAGTACAAGATTCTTCGTAAGATAGAATTCAAGCACAACTTGCTATCAGTGTACATTTAAACACAAATTAGATTTAGGAGATTTCCAAAATATTTTTCATTGATTTAAATTGGAGAAAAATTGGTAGAAATTTATACAAAAAAGAAATTACAGAAAGAAATTTATATACAGAAATTAAATATGCAGAAATAAAGAATTTATACACAGAAAGAAATTTTTATATCAAATGCACATTTATATAACGAATTTATTACAGTTATTTCAGAAAATAAGTGATATTTATTTATTATTAATTAATTTCTTTATTAAATATTCAGATATTTATTATTATTAAATATTCAGAAAATATTTGGAGATAATATGTTTCAGAAGTTGTTAAATATTATGAAAACTAAGAAGTTTTTTGCTCACTTTTTAAATTAATACTACCTTTACTTACCATCCATAAGGGACATTAATTATTCTGCAATTTTATCACATTCTTTTTTATATGCACTGTTGCTGCGCTTTTCCACCAATTTATTAATTTCTTTTGAAAATAGGTTTGACATTATATAATCCTTTTCATTAATCATAATTATTTTGACTCATCAACTGAGAATGTAATCAAAATATGTCAGATTGCGAAAGTAATTATTTTTTAATAAACTGTTTGTCATAAAAATACTTCTTTTGATATTTATATTAATTTAAGAATTGTATAATAATTTATTAAAAACGTAAGGCTTGATGATATTGTTTTAAAAAGTTTATATTTTATAAACATTATGTGATGAATGTATTATTTATAAAAGCAGAAAAATATGGAATTTAAAAATTCTAAGCAAAACTATATACTGATTTCCCAATTTGTAGATGTCCTTTAATTCCGTCATGAATATTTTTAAATAAAATGCATTGACATATAAACATGATACATTTTAGGCGATACACCTAAGAATTCTTATTGCCTAAAATGCACTTCTTCTCGTAATTCATATTATTTTAAGTGATCATAAAAAATCTTAAATTTTTTGATTATAAAAAATTCTGTTTATTAGCAAATTAATTTTTGATGATATGCATGAGTAGTTATTTGTGGTCAATTATTTGCAATGCACACACACAGATCATAAAATAATCTATTGCACCATGTAGTCATAAAAATAAACAAATACTGTAGAGTCTCTCAATTTTGTCTTATATTATTTCGTATATGTTAACTTAATCTTTCCTGCATTTCTACTGGCACTTAAATAGGTAAAGCAGTACCTTCCCGTTTAAATTAAGATTTCTTCTTTAATTATTATAGCTCTCATAAATGAAAATAAGTAATATTACCATTAATGGGTGCTTATTTATCTTGACTTAAAAAATTGAAGAATTTTTACTAACACAATTTAATGAAATTACATCTTCTACGATCAACAAATATGAGAAATGTGATAGAAATGAGATTTTATTAGTGATACTTAATTAATAAAATATATTATTTTTCGCGCTAAATTAATGTATTTGTCATCAATCATACGTATGTACTTAACTGACCAATTGTGAGTATGTAAAAACAAATATATATATATATATATATATATATATATATATATATATATATATATATATATATATATATATATATATATATATATATATATATATATATATATATATATATATATATATATATATATATATATATATATATATATATATATATATATATGTACTGAAAATTTGGAGAATAATTGTTTCATTTTGGTGTTAATAACTAAAAAAAGATAGAAAGACTTTTTATGGAGAAACAGTCCTTTATGTGTTAAACATGTAGCCCTTTGTATTCTTTTTTAAATTTTATTATTACATTATTGTGCACTACAGCTCAGGGCTAATTAAAACAAATATTATTTTATTAGCTTATGTACTTGAAATTATTCTATAGATTTACTGCGAATGATAAAACTTATAATAAAGCGTAAGTCAGCTACAAAAATTTAATGAAAATCTTTTCACCGAAATAATGATTCCTAAGGTTTGGTTGAATTTTAATAATTACTTTACTGTCTCTTGTCCTTGAGATAACGCAGATTAGATTTCCATACTTTTAATACTTTCACCGTAATAATATAATTTTTATGTTTGATTATTATTTAAATACAAGTGCTGCACTGTGAGTTTTATTCCTCATGTGTATTACACTCTTTTACCACAGCAATACAGTTACCGAAATAATATACTAATTCTCCTTTTACTAACAAATATTTGACAACTATGGCAAACTGAAGTTTGGTTTTGTTTGTTATTCAATTTATGCACAGGATGAATAATTTATCCAGGTACTAAGTTAAAAGTGGAATTCGAACAATTATAAACACGTCACCTAGAGATTTGAAAGCAAAATCCATGAGATGTTGAATGTTTTAGCACTAATTATTCAACACTCGTCTGTAGCAACATATGAGTTTTGATACAATATATTCAACTTTCAAAACATAATATTCATATATTTTTAATCCTTCACAATGAATAATCTAAAGTAAATTGTTTGTAAATATGTAATGATCAATTGTTTTAACAACCAGTTCTACCAGTTGTACAAGAATGGTTATACCAATCATGACTAAAATTGTATGTATGAAAATTTTAGTAGCATCAGATGATAATATAATATATTCAATTTAATTTTATAGTTTAGTAGAAAGTAATTTTTTGATTTTTTACTATTTTTTACTAAATTTATACTTTCAACCTATATCCAAGCATTTTTATTTAAAGAAAATGTAGTTAACGAGTAACTAAATACCTATACAAATGTTCTGATAACTCTAATGTATGAAATGATTAAAATTTTGCATAAAACCCAGGAATGATTTATTTCAAAGACTATGCAGTACATACTGTTGATGATCCCTTAGATATAGAAATTCAGCAGCATTTATAAGATTTCTAATTAGATATGCTATTTAGACCTTTAAATATTCAGTAACCAAATCTGATAAAATTTCCAATTTATTTGAAGCATTTCTATGGAATACTTTCTGCCTACGATTCAGCAATCCTTTCATAAAAAGACTTTTCAAAAAATAACCAATACATATGTAATCAAATTTCAGTTTTTCTTTATTGCTTTTGCCGTGGGATAACTATTCCAAGGATTGGAAATTTTCCACTAAAATGAGTAAAGATTGCATCCATTGGAATCTATTTTTTTCCTTATCCCCTTTGATCATAATATTTCCGATATTTACTCAGATATCCGTACATTGACTTTGCTTCTTTTACTTACGCTGTATGAGCGTATATGCTTTAATCTACGTGTCTTTTCAAACGTAAATTAAGCAGAATATAATAATTATTTTCTTCATTTAAAAATCCTCTAGATCCAAAAATAATGTAATTTTGTTTTCATAATTTTTGTTTTAGAATATGAAGATTTAATTTTTTGGTTATTTATATTAATCTCCAAACTATATATTAAAATATATGACATTATTAGTCATATTTAAAAAGATAAGAAATATCTGGTAATGGTAAAAATATTCTAATTAACTGTAAATGCTTAAAGTTCTCATCAACATTGAATTTTCTATTTAAATATCTCATTTAAAATAAAGTATTTTATTAATATATACCATTATAAGTATAAACATATGAGCACATTTATTAGAAAATTTCTAATTACTTTTTTCAAATTTGAAAAATTAACATATTTTTGCTGTTTTTCAGCATTTAAATATATTACTTTTGGGAAAACTGTATTTCCATTACATAACTGCATAATTCTGAGTGACGTTAAATAATTCTACAAAAATTAAATATATCATGTATTTTGAATTACCAATTGAATTTAGTTAATATTTGCTGCTATCTAAGAGATAAAAAACAAATATTCACTGGTTGAAATTCGGTGTTACAAACAATTAAAATTTTTGATGTTAATAATAATAATTTAAAATAAAATTTTAATTTTTTCTGATGTATTAATTTAATAGTATACTATAATATGTTATGCTGAACTATTATTTGCCTACTATAATGATTATTACATGAGTATGTTAAATATATATACATATGAAACATAATACCCAAATTGAAGTTTATTACTGAGAAATATTTAAATTTTTAGAAAATAGCTTTTTTTAAACTAGATGTTTTATTTTCCAAATTAAATAGATTGACACACTTATTTTATAAAGCTTCTTTTCTTTTAAAGATTTAAGAAACATAGCTACTTAATTAAATTCGTTACACCAGTTTTTAAAACTTGTAATAGTTTGCTCTTTAATTTCGTGTACAATATATACAATCCTTTTAGCGAGCAAATGCAATCTTCTAATGATTTACAAATGTGCAACATGAGACAACTATATGCAGTTTGAGGAATAAATTTCTTTTTTAAAAATAATCCTATGCATAAAATTTTAATTTATAAAGCTGATAAGTTTAATATAAAAATTTCCTTATAAACTTTCAAAATAATCTGAAATACTTATGAAATTCTTCTTTACATATTTTATATTCAAATTTTTAGTGTCTAAATTTTATTTACATTTTTTGCATTTAAATACAAAATTATTGCCTAATGGCAAGAATTATCGAGGCTGGAAAATAAAAAATTGTAGAATGATAAATCAAAATTAAATTAAAAAATTTATGCTTAATTTTTACATTTAATAGAAGTTTAAATTTTCTTAAAAGTTTAGATTTTAGAAAAAAAATGCCTGATTTAAGGTAAGAACTTAAAATATAATAACATTAGTATAGAATAACATGTGATAGATCAATGTTTATCATATTTAAGGTTTGATTTTATTTTATTACTTTTACAAACTTGTCTTCATATCATATAGTTTATATTCTAACTTCATTTTAAAAGTACTACAATAAGTAGATACTTATAATAATAAAAGTACTTCCTCTTCTTCTTATTATTTTCATGTTGGTTCATTATACTTTGCATTAATTATAATTTATCCTTCACCGTTTTTCTTCATATTTTCATTCCTATTTTATCATACTGAACAGCAGTATTTTAAACTGTATAAATCATTTGCCTTTCTCTTTTTTTTTAAACTGTATAAATCATTTACAAACATTTGGAAAAACTGCTTCTTGTTTATCCAAATGTTTGTAAATTTTGTATTTTTTATATTTTTGAATATTTCATGTTTCCCGATTCTCTTTGCTATAGGATGTATTAATTCTTTTTTAGGATCAAATTAATGTAGAATTTAATTTAAGACACAGAATTATAAAACTCATATGTTACAAAAGAATTTTTTACAGTTTCTTAAGTCGAAAAAGCAAACACATCTTTTCATGAGTGTTGAAGTATAATGTTACAAAAGCACACTAGCTAATCACAATTACAGTTTTCATAACCAATCAAACGTGAGTAACCAAAATACCGTATATTTTGTTGTGTAAAAATGCTATGTTGGGATGAATTTTGTAAAGGGATGCATATCAGTTTTATTAAATATAATTCTTTTTAAATATTTTTATTCCTTTAATAATATAAATAACATAAAATAATGCCATCACTAACAAAAACTGCTTATATTCTTTCAAAAATGAATAGAATTATTACATTGAGAGAAAATTTTCTCTCTTTATTGAAATTGAAACACAAATTGGTTGGAAATAACTTTATTTAGTACACAAATGCTATGTTTTCGTTATGGAAGATAATATCAATGATATATAAGACAATATTAGGTTGAAAAAATGTTTAAATGCTACTGATGGTACAGTGACTATATGTCTTAAAATAGGAGAATTTCCTCAGGACCTGTTATATGTAAAATGAATGCAATAAATATTTTAGTAAATCAAGAACAATTAGTAGAAGATTGTTCAATTTTGGAAATAAAGACAGAATTCCAAAGAAAACAACACATTTATATCTTAAGCAATGCAAAAGCAAACGAAGAATATTTTAAATGATTAGAAATCATTAGAAACAAATAACCTGTAGTGTTGACATTCAAATATCGCTCTTTGTAACTGGTAATATGTGAAATGTACATCAAGAGTGATCGATCCTGATTACATAGAAACGGCTGCAAGGAACAAATGGCGTGATTAGAACATATCTGTATGTAAATGGTGTAAGCGCAGTCAAGTGGCGGACGCCTTCTGAATTCAAAATATGTATTGATACCATTCTAGAGAAAATAATGCTTCCTATCACGGATCATTTCCCAAAATTATTACTATTTACCTTTCATCAGGACTCATATGCATGATATACAACAAAGTTGAGAAAGAATGGCTTAAAAAAATTCTTAGCGGAAAAAAACACCCCTCACTTAAATCCTATTGAAAGTTTATAGGGACGTTTGAAATACCTTGTATGAAACATGCTGCTATCAAATGAAACACAACTTACAGATGCTATATAATTATTTCCGGGCATTTTAAGAATTTAAAAAGAATAAACTCCAAACACTAGTTTGCTCAAAGAAAAGATGCTATGAAATTTTGTTAAAAAAAATAGCAGTCATCTTACTAAAAATAAATCGTAAAAATGTAATTTTTCGAAAATTCATTAAAATCTAAGATAAATCTCTTTATTGTAATTCAACTTTTCTGTAATTTAAATAATTTGATTTTGTATTTTTAGTTTAATTCTACATTTATTTGCTTTTAATTTATATATTTATATTTATGTTAAAATTAATGTACTACTCTATAAGCATACAAAGTTACATAAGATGAACATTCAAAATTTCAATATGTGTATGTATGTATGTATATATATATATATATATATATATATATATATATATATATATATATATATATATATATATATATATATATATATATATATATATATATATATATATATATATATATATATATGTATACTGTGTATGGCGTAATCATAAAGCAACAAATTAAACTTTATATTTTTCCCTTAATAAAATTTGATAAGAAATTAAATACAATTATTGTAATCAATTTTTGTACTTCATAAATTATATAGTTTATACATAGTAAATGTAATTTTTTAATTTTATTTTTTAATTTTGTAATCTAGTCCAAGTAAATTATGAGAACATTCATTCCTTCAAGTTTTGTTCTATAGCACATTAAAAATATAACTGCAACAAAAATTTAAAAGTTATTTTCAATAATTTTTAACTTGAATAAACTTTTACCATGTTCCACTTCTCCTTTCTAGAAACTAAAATTTTATTAAGTTTCCTTTTCCTTCCAAACATGAAACAAGATATACCTAAAAGCATTTGCTGGTAAAGTTGAAACAATTGTCAGTGAAAACGATGCCAAGTATTTTTTATATCTTTAATGTAAAAGGGCAGAAAAAGAAGCAAATATTTAGCTTTTAGAAGATGCAGCATTTCTTTTTACTACAATTTCTCAGCTCAACTGCAAATACATTAATGCTACTCTAAAATATATAAATATACGTTTTATATTGGCGATGGAAATCAATTATCAATGATTTTTGTTTTTTGATATTGTTCGTCACAAATAAATTCAAAGTTTCTCTAATAAATATGAATCAATCCCACATTTTATATCATATTTACAGTGGAAGCCAAGTGGAAATTTGAAAATACAAAACATCTAGCTAAAAATTTCTTTTTCCTTCTGTCAGATTCCAATATAATTATGCGATTTGCATTCTTCACGAGCACTCTTTGAGCAAACGGGATAATAAGATCGTTGTCTGCTATTCAAAATCTGATTTGAATCACTTTGAGAAGAGATTTCTGCATGGATTTCACAGATGAGGTGAGAATTGTTTCCTTCAATCATTAACAGAAAGTCAGATATTTCCTACATACATTATCAGATTGCCATTCTCATTCAAAGGATTAATAGGTTATTCATTGCAAGACAAAATAAAGTGTTGAAATGAGAAAATTCTGTTCTAAACACGAGCTTTTGTGTCTTGTTTGTCTCTCATGAAATATAGTTGCAAATAAAGCTGAAAAATCATCATCGCACAATATATCTCACATAAGAAGACAATATATATAGAAAAATAACGTTTTTGCTTAATATTTTCTTAAATTACTGTGTTTATAAAGAAATTTATGTTTGAATACTTTAATTTAACACTTTTTACAATAATTTTAATTTATTACGTATGAAGGCATATTTACAATCTCTGCTAATTAAATATTTTAAGGACAATTGTGTATAGAAAACCAGATTTAAAGAAGCTTGTAATACATTTAAAAAATTGAAAAAAACATTTTTAACAATGCATTATCAATAAAAAGCTTGCAATATGTATTAAGCTATTTACGAATAACAATTAAGCAAATTTTAAACTTTTCAAAGTTAATTCTGATCAGATAAAAATATATGGAATAAAAAGTTATTAGACCAACAAAAAGTAATTTTTTCCTTATTGTTCATGACGTATTTTATTTATGAACCAAAATTGAGTAATCATTTTATTTGCAATGTAATTTTATCTTTCCAGAGTATTATTTTAAATTTTCTTATTATCCATATAAAAAAAACATTTATATAATTTACGTATTGTGGAGAAATATTTGCATTATAACACGATATGTTTCAAGTTCCGACATGTACTATATTATTATTTTGATTGATGCATTGATTGTTTTAAAGCAATCAAATTAATAGAAGGATTTGATAGTTAAAGAAAAATAAAACACATATTGAAAAAATACAATTTTGTTATTATACTTTAAATATCCTGAGAATAAAAATAGACATTTAAAATTTAATTTAAATAAATATTAATTTTAATTTCACATTACTTTGAACAAAACTTTATTGATAATATACTAAAGAGAAATTAATTATATATATAACTATCTCTTATTTAAAAAATTAACTATCCTCTGAAGCATAACTCCTATTAACTTTAACTTAACCATAAAATTTGTCATGAACTCAAATTTAATTAAAAGCTAGTGAAATAAAAAATACTATAATAAAAATATTTTTGCATCTAAATATAAAGAAAAAATGTCTTAAAAATATAAGGAAAGATTATAAACAGTTTGATAAATATTCATATTAAATACTATAATATATTTAATGTATTAAATTCATTACAGGCCAGAGATTTATTATAAATTATGATAATAGTATGCATTGATTCGTATGCACTTTTTTTCGAAAATTAAGCACGAGGCAGAAAATTTAATATAAACAGAAAAAATAAAATGCTTCAAATAAAAAATTTTAAACAAAAGTTTCGCCTGTTACTTGGAAATGTCAGTAATGTTCTGACATTTATAAACCCGTTAATGACGTATTGTGCAATCCATTAAACAGAAGAAAGTAACACCAACAATTCCTCCAAAAATGAATAATTTGAATTTTCAAAAGATTAAAGGGTATATATATATATAAATATATATATATATATATATATATATATATATATATATATATATATATATATATATATATATATATATATATATATATATATATATATATATATATATATATATATATATATATATATATATATATATATATATATATATAAATATATATATATATATATATATATATATATATATATATATATATATATATATATATATATATATATATATATATATATATATATATATATATATATATATATATATATTATCATATAACTTGCTTTATAAAAATTTTCATAGTATATGAATATATAAAAATATACTTTATATTATGCAAATTTTATAATGCAACTTTAAGCAGATTTATACGCATAATTGTAGCTATACACGATATATACTATATATAAATAATGTTGCAGGAATTTTTTATGTATCAAGAAAGTAGAAGAAAAGAAAAATTAATAAAATAAAGATTTTGATTAAAGATAAAGTGCTTAATATGTGTAACATATTCTATGACAACAAGTTTATTACGTGCTTTCTATCTTATTATGAGACATAATTAGATATTGGAAACTATGGTATCGAATCAGGAATAAAATATCTTATAGTCGCAATCATATGTAGTATGACGGTATATAAATAAATAGTTGAGGTTAAATGTATTATTTTTAATTTTAAAATTACTTGGAAGAAATTATATAAAGTAATGATTTTAGTCTGAAAGAATTCTTCTAGCAGAGAAATAAATATTAAGACGTTTTAGAAACTTTAAGGTAAAGTGAAATTTATAACGTAAAATAAACATTTAAAAAATTTTATGAAATTATATTTTCAGTTGAGCAAACATTTTATCGATAACCATTTTTTTGTAATGATAGATAAATAACTATTGTTACATTACCTAAAACAACTAACTGATAAATAACTTTTTCTGAATATCATAATGCAAAAGTATCAAGTATGACATAAATAAAAGGATAAATTTGTATTCAGTATCATTTTTTATATTTTTAGTATTAAAAATCTCATTTGATTACTTTAAAGAATCACTTTTTTCTTCAAACAATTGTGCTTATTTCAGGGGTTCGTATCCAGAACTCACTTAATTTTTTGCTTGTTATTTTCACAATTAATTTTGCGTTTTACATTACTTTGTAAGAAGGGAAACTAATGACGAACTCTTTTTTGTAAGCTGTAAAAATAACATGAAATACAAAATTTTCACATGGAGTTATTTAAATAAAGTTATAAATAAGTTATATACATGAACAATTTCTATTTGCTTCTTTGATGGAAAAAATATGAAGACATCAATATTACAATGAGAATGTGTAATAGTTATACAACACAAATTCTTCATTTAAATTAAATGGCAGTTTATATCTAGCAAGTATCGAATAGAGATTGATTTTAATAAAAAAATAACATTATTAAAATGAAATTTAAATTTTAGTTCATATTTAATAAAATATTTAAGAATTTTAAATGCATTTGTAAATGCAAAAGGGATTTTACTTCAATGAAAAGAGAGCAATAACAAATTAGCATTTACTGTGTATTTTTTCATTTATTCGTATTATTTCATGGTATTTGTATTATTTTTAAAGATTATAATTGAAATACATTTAGTACGAGAAAAAAACATTTTTAGAAAACATATTGTTAATTTCTCACAAAATTGATCTTAGCATTAGTCCTGTAAAATTAATTAGAATGAAAAGTACGGGTAAATTTTATTTCACCTACTTTATAACAGGTAAAAATTACCTAATCTTATCCTATATTTAAAAGAACATGGATTGAATTTTTTTCTTATGCTTTATTTTCTTTTATAATTTTACACATTTATTGCTTCTAAATTTAAAAACACAATCAAATTTATTATTCAATTATTTCCAAAAACTTAGACTTAAATTTATTGGATTTCTAAAGCAATTCAAGATTTTAAATCTCAGTTTTGAAATATTCATTGTCTTTCTCTTATATTATCTTCGACAGAGGAATCTCGTTAATTTGTATTAGAAAAAGAATTGAAACAAATTAGAAGCTTATAAATATAAGAATAATAGAATTAATTTTGCTTGTGTAAAATTTTAAGTCACTAAATACTTTACGTCCTCTAAAATTGATTCAACAAGTTATTTGTTTACTTGATTATCAATTCAAATGGGAACTTCAAATTCATGCAGTTAGAAAGATTCTAATGATTTATGAGGCTAGTATAATACTTAATAATTTGGTATAAATATAAAATTCATAATCGGTCAGTTTGATTTACTGTTTTTTAAACAAGCAATACAGATTGAAACCACTAAAATGCAATCAAATGTCTCGTGTACGTCAACAACCAGTCTTCAGAAAGAAGATATTCGCAAAAGCACAACACCGTATTTTAAGTAAATATTATAAAAAATAAATATAAATAAGAAGTATAAATTTTACAAAAAGAAAAATTTCTAAGAAAGTCTTACCACAATAATAATTTTTTAAGATTGTATCAAAATTATTACTATTAAAATAGTACCTATAATACATTTATATATATTTATAAAGTGTATCAAATAAAAATGGAATTATTGATTAAAATAATTTATCACTTTCATAAATAATTATATTGGGTATGTATTTTTGGCTAAGCATTTTTCTATTTCTATAATTGTATTAATTTCACAAAAATAATAACTATCAAAGCCCAATGTAAATACCTGAAATTGCAATTTAAAAATTCATTCAAGTGTTCTGAAATTTAAAATAATTAATTTAAAATGCAATAGGTTTTCTATAATTTTAAAGTGTTATAAATTCTTATTGTAAATTTTTATTAGTTTTAGAGCTATTGTATAAAGAAAACAGAATCAATCAGTAATAACATTTCATTTCCGAAAAAGAGAAAAGAAAGTTTAACTTCAAAATTTACAAAATATATAAAATGTGTAGACTATGTTTACATAAAATATTGGGTCATTAATTTGTAAAGAGTATACAATAAAAATATAATTCGAAAGCAGTTAGAATTTTATATTTAATTCTTAGAACAATTAGTCAAAATCAAACATATTCAAATTAAATTTATTTAGTCATCAAAGTAACAAATGTAATTATTTTAAATTTTTTATTCTCATTTTTTTAAAAATATTTATTAATATCAAAATTTCATATAAATAAATATAAATAATAAATACCAACCAAAGTATATATCTTTTTCTAAATGTTCCGTTACTCTACAAAAAAGTAAGAATTGCGTATAATAATTAACTCTATGATCGATATTTTAAATATCTGTTTCAATTCATTCAACACAAAAAATGTTTTAAGGAAAAAAATATAATATTTTTGTATTTTTCAATACCGACTGATTGTAATGAAAATTGCAAAGAAAAATATTGCGATACATTTTGAAATAAATTAAACAAAATTTCAAATCATTTACATAATATTCGTGTAGTTTATTTTAATCAGTTAATGGTTGAACTACAGAGAGGTAAAAATACTTTATAGTTTATTAAATAGTTATATTGTTATATTAAAGTTAACAAATATTCACTAATTTTGAAAATTTAAAGAATGTTATTCAATGAATTAAAATTTATTTTGCAATTTGAAAAGAGTTGTTTTTGCATCAAAAGTTTATGATAAAAATTGCCCATTTAATATAGTTCACTAATTAAAACTTGATAATTTCTAATTTGATAATATATAAAATTATCTTTACATTATTGTATTTACTCTGTTATTTCAGTTCGATATTTATTTAGCTTAATCAAGAAATTTGTGTTTAATAATCAATTTAAATGTATTTAACACAAAAAATATGAATATCAATTATTCATATTTTTTGTTTCAATTAATAATTATTATTCATATTTCATTCAACAATTATTCATATTTTTTGTTTCAATTAATAATTATTATTAATTGAAACATTTTCAATTTTAAGAGTTTTTTATTGTTACAATTGGAAGAGAATTTTTCTAAATCCAGATCACCAGCATTAAGATAGAAAATGATGTCATTATTAGATTTTATAACTTTTAAAACTATACTTACTAAATGTAAAATTTATAGAAAATGTGTCTGCATTAAACAATGGTGAAAACAAATGTTTTATGCAATAAATTTCAGTTCCAAACAATAAATAACCATCAATAAATAAAAATCTAGAAACTGAAAATAAGTTCAAATTCAAGACAATGGAAAAATTTTAAGCAAATAAAAAATATGATTGTAAGTCAAAAGAATTACAGCGGTAACACAAACAGCACAAGCAAAACTCTCTACTGAACCAGAAAAAATGCTGACGAAAACTTTTTTGTCCGTTTCAGTTTTCACAAAATCTGAATGGTCTGAGTGGTTGAGTTAGATGGTCTAAATGTAAAAAAATCGACTTAAAAGAAGAAATACGGATGTGGAATGATGAGCCGGAGTGAATGCTAAGCACATATGCTATAATTTATTTATTAAATATCAGAGTATATTGAATAATTTTTAATATGATTATCATATATTTACATTGTAAAATATTTTTAATTATACAAAATTAGCAAACACTAACTTTTTTAAAGAAATCATAAACACTTATTTCAAATGGAATTCATGCAACATGTATTTTGAATATGCATTACTACATTTGTGTATGAAAATGTTTCATAAGATTGTAATAATCTCGTCTTTACCATCTATAATACTTATTTATAATAATCTTATTTTTATCGTGCATAATATTTATTTTACTAAAGTATCAAAAGCCGGAAATTGATTTAAAGTTATCAGAAAACGTTTCAGTGCATTTCATATTATATATTTAGTTTATGTTCCTGAGCATTTTTATACATTTTTCTTGTGGTAAGTTAACCGTGAATATTATTTTAATGCAATGTATCGATCATATTTTTTCTTCATTATTATATGAAGTAAATTCAATTACTTTATTAACTCCTTAAAATCTTTGAGAATTATTTTTATACATCACCTTATTGCATTAATTACAGTTCTCCTCAAATAAAAAATTTTTTTTATTGATTATAGGAAAGTTAGTGAAAAGTTCCTCCAACTGCTTTTAATATACATTATTCTACAAAAAATATTTATTGGTTAAATTCATCCCCTATATTTCTTTGATCCTGCAAAACAATTGAACATATTGAACTGTAAATAATTAGTGGAAAATTATTACTCAGTTGTTATTAAACAAAGTTTTACCAATATTTTAAAAAAATCACCACTTTACCAACCTTTCAGCTAAAATTAAGGTAGGTCATAGTGGAAATATCAGCAAATAGAACACCATGCCATATGTTGAAGTTAATTCAAAATTGATTTCAGATAAAATAATCAAGTTTTCAAGCTGACAAATTCAATAGGTAAATTTGAATTTTAAAAAAAGATTTCGGCTCATCGGATTTAGTCAAATGGATCTGTGGACAAATTGAAAGTAACTCGAGCATAAATAAGGCAAATCTTCTAAAACTGTACTCATAAATGGAGTCATTAAAAAATCAAGTGTATGATGTTACCTGGAAAAGTGATGAACCAATATCTTTTTAATATTGTAAAAGGAAATTTTATTTCATGGTTAAATAATTTTGTGAGAAATTTTGATAGAAATAATGAAATTATTGATAAAATTTTAGTATGATTAAATATCTCAAAAATAATATTTGAATTTTTGATTTTTTCTTAGCTAACTAATATAAGTATTTTGCTTAACTAAACTAAACTCCGTGGCACGACAGCCCATGTGGGCCAAAGCCTACAGTACTCATAACTGTTTTCATGACCGAGAGGCATGAGGCGCGAAGCATATATCCCTGTTAGGTGGTCAACCTAACGGGGGACCCCAGTGTTTAGTTCCCAAGCCTGCTTGGTGCTCAATTTATCGACCTACTGAAGGGATGAAAGGCAGAGTCAGCCTTTCCCAGCACGAGGTTCGAACTTCAGACCTGTGCCTTGGAAACATGAATCGCTGCCATTAAGCCACCGTTCTTGTAAGTGCTTTGCCTAGTCAGCTGCTTTAATTCATGTTCAATATAAATTTTTTGGGCCAAGGCAGTTTTAATATGATTTTCACACACACAATACCCATTTATCAATTATTATTACAACATTAATTTATGATCTATCTTAATACGTCTATAGATCACTTAATTTCTGAGACACAAAATTTTTAGTCATATATGAATGCATTGTCTGTTTGTTGCTTCACAATTTCCACCTTTTACTATCCTTTGGATTCATAAACTCCTCAACAAATTTTAAATGTCGATTTCTATCAAACAAAATTTTCAAAGTTTTCAATTTATTAAGATGACCTGTGGCTATTTTACATGTTTGTAGGATCTCTACATCATATCAAGCTGAGGAAAAATTTTATTTGGGCGCTTCAGTATGAGGCATGTTGTAAGACTCTTATTGGCAAAATTGATTGACGAAGATCTTTTGTATGTATATTGTACACAATCTAAGAATATTAAAGTATTATAGTTTCTTTCTTGAAATAAATAAGTTACATAATGATTTTAAAATAAATCACTTGTATAAAAATATATTCTCATGATTAGATCAATAATATAATAAAAGAAATTAAAATTATTGAACACATTATTTTAAAATGTTACATTAATTGTTATTTTACTTAAAAATAACGAATTATTTTAATAGACAAGAATTCATTTTCAGTTGAGAAATCATTTATAAGATAAATTGTGTAGATATTGTATCTTCTGTTCAATTTTTCTAATATTTTCGTATACAGAAAAAATATTTAATATCATATTAAGAATTAAATTAAAATTATTACTTTAATATTTTAGTGGGTAAATTTTACAAAGACTATTTATTAAAGTGCATTTTTCATAGTTTATTTTACACAAGTTTGAAAATGAAATCAAAACTCAACTATCTTGTAGGCTTATAATGTGTATGTTTGGAAAAACTTCTTTTTCATATCCATGGTAAAATAATTCAAAATTTTCATCGTTTCTTTTATTAATTTAACTATTTTGTTCTTAATTCCTATATAGTTAATTTCTTATATTAATATTAATTTTTGATTTTTTTCTTTATTTCAAAACTTTGTATAAGAGAAAATCAAAGAAATATTTATGGAAGTCTTGTAGTAATATTTTAAGCTATCACACAATGCTTTTTGAAATAAATTCCGCTTTTGTTTAATGGAAGAGTTAACAGAATACGTAAAAATTACGATGCCTGGAAAATGAATAAAATTCGATTCCCTTTTATAAAATATGACTACCTAAGTGAAATTATTATTTCTATCTCTAAATTTAAAAACGATTAAAAACTAAATTTCTATCACGAAAAACTAAGTTACAGATCTATAGAATGCTTATTCGTCCCGTTTTGACCTATGCCTCAGAAACTTGGACTTTGACTGTAAGAGAGGAGAGGCTGTTGGGCCTATTTGAACGCAGGATTTTAAGAAGTATCCTTGGAGGTATGAAGGAAAACGGTGTCTGGCGCAGAAGATACAATACAAAAGTCTATCGAATGTAAAAGGAGCCAGGCGTTGTACATCACATTAAAATAAGCCGTCTCAATTGGGTTGGGCATGTAATTAGGATGAAGAACAATAAAACACTAAGGTAAATTTTTTTTTGCAAAACCCATCAGCGTAAGAAGAAAAAGTAGACCAAAGCTGAGATGGGTGGATGCAGTCGAAGAAGACTGTAGGGTCCTTAGAGCAAAAATTTGGAGGAGTTTGGCTGCCATTAGAGGTGGCTGGAAGAAACTTGTTCAGAAGGCCTGGGCCCATCCTGGGCTGGTGCGCCATGAATGATGATGAAATTTAAAAACGCTTAATTCCATTCACGTCTTTAAAATAAAATGTTATTCAAAGTAGGTAGTTGGAAAAGTAATTAAGCTCTGAAATACCATTCTCTCCACAATGATTTCACATTAATTTGAAATAAATTAAAAATTTGATTCTCAGAATTTAAACTAGAGCTAAATTGTGATTATGAAATTATTAAATAGAAACATTCTTATAAACAATAATCACCTGACAACTATAGGAAATGTTTCAAACATTTTTGACATTCTTATTTCTAATTAAACAAATTGACTAGGGAAAATTGACTTATTATAACTAATAAATTACATTAATTTATAAATTGCTTAGTATAAAAAATTCGAATTTATTATATATATATATATATATATATATATATATATATATATATATATATATATATATATATATATATATATATATATATATATATATATATATATATATATATATATATATATATTTAATCTATTTAATAATATTATATATATATATTTAATCTCAAGTTACAAGAACAGAGTATCAGAATAGATTAACATAGAGATGATTTTCTTAGAAGTTTGTTTTAATTTAATTGTGAACTGATGAACAATCATACACTTAAATTAAAAAACTGTTTTGTACCTTTTTATTAAGAAAATGAATAGTAACATACTAAGTAAATACTTATGCCGAAAGGAATGATTATGAAATTGAAAAAGTAAGTTTCTCTCATTCGCCTGTTTAGAGGAAAAAATATTTTAGCATATAAAAGAGAATGTTTTTGAAAATTTTAATAAATCATGAAACTTTATTGAAGTATTTAAAATACTAATAAAATTTAATATTAATTATTTTAATATTTCTCAAATTTGTTTAATAGAATTTGAAGAGTTTGCTTTTGTGCTTTAAACTTTTTTTAATTGCCACAAAAAATTCTGTTGTTTTTCATTTACTCATCTGTATTTTGAAATGTGTGCATGACATATATGAAATCATCATATTGAACATTTTACGTTGATACATTAATGTTACAATTATTCAATCTGCATGAGAATTAATGAATGTAACATTAATATGGGAGTTGGCAACTGAATCTTAACTCTTTGGATTTTAATCAAAAGTTTAAGCATTGTATTCTTCTAATGAACATAATTCTTGATTATGGTTCGCTGCTTACTTTGACATGTGTATCTCAATCAATGTAACTTTTTGTGAACATAAAATAATAGCAAGCTGTCACAAACATACACATATAATATTAACAAGAACGAATATATTTACAACTTTAAATAGCTTCCAAATAAAACTTATAAAGGTCAAAGAGCTTTTAATATGTTCCATATGGAAAAATTTAAATGCTTTCAAACAATATTTAGTATTTGTAAAAAATTAATCCATTAATTAAAAAAATAACGGATAAACAATTATTTAATCATCATTATCTAAATATTATATAATCTTATACACAGAAAAATATTTTAACTTCTTTAATTATTTTAAAAGAAAAAGAAAACAAGTAACATTTTTATAAAAACAAATTATCAAGCTTTAAAATTATAGAATTTAATAACAAGAAAACACCTATTTATTTTCAGAATGGAAAATTTGTCACATTTATAAGACTAAGTTTTTTAAATAATTGGATATCTTATTCATAATGCATGCCAAATGGTATCTAAAATTCAAATAATAATGGTCTAAAAAATTTCCTCTCCAATTATATGAAAACATGTTTGTGAATAAAAGTATTCTTTACACATTGTTTCTTCCCTTGTATAATTTAAAAGTGATCTATGTATAAAAATTCACATTTATTTTGTTTTACATGTATTAGAAATCTACATTTCAGTCAATTTTTGAATTAGCGAATAGCGAAAAAGAGTGGATTACATTTTCTTTATAATGAAAGCAATATTTGAATATAAAGTTCTATACATAAAAGGAATTAAAACAAAAAAATTTGATTTGACAGACATTTAGAAAAAGAAAGTATGTTCGTGTTATTTATAACTTTAACCTAAGCATGTCCATATTAATTAAAATTTTGATTTTTGAAAATTAAGAATTGATTAAATTATTAATTCCAAAATTATATAAAACAATAAACATGTTTTAAATATATTTCTTTCGTATAAGTAGTATCATTTTATATGAATTATTTATCAAAATGATTATTTTTAAAATTTAAATTATTCTTTACATGTTTCGGTCCGTTCTAGTTCAAATTAATATTTCAGTCATTTTTAGTTCTTGTTATCTTTTCATTATATCATATAACTTTAATCTTACTCCAGCTACAGCTCTATAGAATTGGTGGCTGTTTTATTTTCAGAAATTTATTGTTCCATTCTAGGCATGACCTAGTTTAAAACATAGTCAAGAACAGAATTGATATTTTTATAAGGAAATGTGTTACTGCTGCTGGAACAAAGAAAAAATAAAAAAAGAATATATAAACATTAAAAAAGGGAGAAGAATAGAAGCGAAGGATGTCATGGACCTGGTTTGATTCAGACCAGTGGATAAGAAAGAAGAAGATAGATATTTTTTGTTATATTTGTAAAAATATATATTCTATGGATACATTTTCTTGTCGCCTGGGAGATTAACATCTTTATATTTAGATAGGAAGCAAATATAGCAAAGAACTATATTTAGTACATCATTTTGCATTTTTGAAAATATTAAGTTTGGTATATCATTGTATGGGATTAGTTTGAACTTAGTGTTTATTTTCGAAGTATTATTTTTAAAATCGTTTTATTTCAATAAAAAGTACTCAATTTTTCAGACAACGTTTTTACAAATACAACGTTTCACATAGCCCATAAAATATTATATAAATGAAAATATTTATAGCATAAAATATTTTATTTTACACATAGATTATATATTGCAATAATTGAGTTTAAATTAAAAAGCGCTTAATAATAAAGATATATAGCTAATATTTTATAAAACTGGCATGTAACAATTTGAATTTCGGTACCGACACTGCCACTATCAAAATCTCATGTCAATATTGAAGCTTACTCATTCCCTAGAAATTTTCATGTCATCTGTAAAATAGTTGATTTTATCTATAATTTCTATAATTTGGGTGTAACAATATAGTATTCTTTCATTTAGATGAAAATTATTAACCAAAATATTTTTACATCGCATTTTAAAATAAAAATGAACAATTTAAAATTGAGAATTTCACAGTGTGTAATTTTTTCTCAAACATCAATGTGTAAACTTCACATAAAGATCTAATCATTTCTCACACCATATTATTTTCTTAAGTTAATGTGTATCTCTGTGTCACTGTAACCTTTTAAATTTATAAATAAATGGATATATGGAGTTTTTTCAAGAAGACGAAAGTCAATTACTAACTTTTAAACATTAATATAAATGTCAAATGAGAAATCACTTTCTTCATTTGAATTTTAGTACACTCTTACCAAACTATATTTTATTTTCTCAAAACATTTTAAATTTTTTAAAATTTCTGAAATCTTAAGCATTTTATTAAATACAGATACGTATCATGTATCTTAAAAGAAAATTTTATTTTGCATAAATTTTGCAGAAAAACAGAAACCTTTTATTTTTATACGACTGATACTAGTTTCAAAATTTGTTTTTTTATTGCTTTTTTATATAACGGGTAATTTATCTTGAAAAAATATTTTTACGCAGTTAACTTTTTCCTTGGAACAATTTAAAGTTTCTTCTGAAGATTAAGCAGACATCGCATACATATATAAGAAAAATATTATGAAAAGATTATTGAAGGGAATTTTTTACAGATTTCTTTTTACTGAAATGTGATAAAAAGCAATCTATTTCTTAAGTATGATAAAAATTTCATAACATTCATGTCATTGGATGAAATTGACATTTATTAAATAAAAACATATTTCATTAAGCTTTATTTTAAAAGAAAAATCTTTTACTTTTCTATTTTAAAAGTTTTATGATTCTTTTAAATCAAATATGTTTGTATTTTTACAAAGCTGCAAAAGAAATTATTGTTAAAATTTATAAGCAGATTCTTTTGATTAAAAAATTTAAAAAACTGAAAAATAACTATCAAAATATTCATTTATTACTAGTAATGTGTCATAATAATAAAATTGAATCTTAATATTCTAATATTGGGATCATTTCATTTTGCATAGTACAAATACATTTTGTATACTTTCTAAATACAACACATTACCAAAACAGTTTTCTTTGAATCAGTGTAAAATTCTGCCATGAACTCCAAGCATATAAAAATATTCATGTTTCAATAAAGTTAATATGAATAATCTTCATTACAAAATTTGCGATTATAAATTGAAAAAAATATTATCAGAATTAAAAATACCTATTTATTATTAATTGAGAAAGATTATGATATTCTATTTTCAACTGCTCTTGGTACGTGAACTCGTACGGAGGAGAAAATAAAAGAAATGGGTATTTTATGTCCGGATGATATCAAAAACTTTTTTATTGAATACAACTTATTAGAGAGAACTTTATGAAAGGTAAAATCATCTTTTAATTACAAACATTTATCTAATAAAATGATTATGTTTAATAATGGAACATTTGTAATTACCAATGAGACTCATATTTGATCATTAAAACTTAATTAAAATAGCATTTATGAGTTGATGAATTTATATTTGATAAATGTAAAGTCTGGAATCTAGTTATAAAGCAGAAGGTCAAACATGGTCCTTTACAAGTATAAGAAATAATGTTATTTAGAATTAGATTATATAAATAGTTTTTGTGTCAAAAAGATGACCTCTTTCTATAGAAAAATATTTTTTAAAAAGGTAGCTTATTTTCACCACAAGCAACGTAAATATATGGGAAAATATATTTAACTTTAGAACATAAATAATAATATTTATCTGTTCTACATGTAGCTGTCGTGGAACCAGAAAGTGATTAAATAAATTTTTATTAAAGCAAAATAATATAAATGGAAGGAAAAAAACTATTTTCTATTCCACACCATAACTTGCGTGCTTATAAACTAATGTACAGCAAAAAAAATATTTCCAGAAACATACTTTTTCTTAATATTACTAATAAGGTATTTCAAAATAACTTGATAGAAAACTTCATTTATAATTATAGTATATTTTTTATAGATCTCTATGCCCTAGCCAATCTTAATTCAAATAATACTGCTTGAAATTCTAAATTCTCTTTTAAAAGAAACTATTATTTTTTTATTTTATAGAGTTCCGTAAATGATGAAATGGAATTAATTTGATGTACTAAGTGCAAAGTTCAATCTTTTTTCTATTTACATTCTTTGGGATACATTTGTAATCTCAAAATTTTTGTAAATACATTAAAACCATTTTGGGTCAGATTGCATATTAATCTAAAATATTAAAGAAAAGAAAATTTTAATACCTAGCATTTAAACGCCTTAAAATATTTATAACGCTTTGCCAAATTTCTTTTGAGCAGAATAATAATTAGAAATTTAAAGTATATATTAGAATTTTAAACTCGCATGTTCTTAAAATATTTTGAGTCAGAAAACAGGTACTATTTGCAACATACTCTCTTACAAAAGGTATTTCATTATAATTAAATTAAGTTTGGTTTCTAAGTATTAGTAAAAAAGCAAATATATGTGGAGGATTTGTTCTATATATATATATATATTTATTCACTTGAGATACACATTTGCTTTAGTAAATTAAAACCCCTATATCGTAACAAACATTGAGAGATTGTAAATATACATTAGGAATAAGGGATTAGTTTTAATTAACTACATTCCTAATATGTGTAAATTTAATGAAATATTTTACATGTGTTTTTCATTTGCTAATAAAATAAATAAATTTCCATAAGCTTAAAATATAGTTTTAAATATATTTGAAACTGTTTACATGAGTCTTGTTTTTTATAAGTATTAAAATATATTCAAATTAAGTGTTTTCAATTTTTTTTAATTTTAATCCGAAAAGTTTAGCATATTTATACAATTTTATGAATATCCTTTTTTTCTAAATTTAACAACTTACAATGTTCTCTATTGAGAACATCTGAGAAAATTTAAAATGTTATATCAATATGTTTATACAAAAATGTATGTGCTTCTGATTCTTGATAAAGTAATCAAAGACTTTAAATTTATCATACACAAAATATTTCAGAAATAACTTTTGTGTATAACAAATTAAATACACCTAACGAACAAAAAGATACATCAGATAAATTATTCAACTAAACCAGATGATTATGAGTTGAAAACTTATTAAAAACAAAATATTTCAAAACGCATTAATAATAATGTGAAACTACTTTAATAGCATGCTTAAATTTTGAAATAAAACTCATTTCATTTAATATTATTAAATATCAATTACTATTTACTTAATTATAATAAAATCACATTAATAAATAACAAATAATTTCGATCTAATATAATCTTTAGAATATTCATTTCAATTAAATTATCCCTCAAAAACTTTACATACTTCATTTAAAATTTATAAATGTTTTCCTCGATAGTTACAGAGCTCGAACATTAGTAGAGTAACCTATGAATTAATAATAGTTATTCTGCAAGAGAATACTTGTAATCAGGTTATCAATATTTTATGATCAAAATTGTTCCATTAAATTCACATAAAGAGCTGAAATTAGAATACTAAAGGGAGTTAAAACACTCAGATAATTGAAGCTAATTCATGTCACAAATTCTGACCTAGAATGTCCCTATATGCTATATAATGTAACAGTACATGTTACGAAATGTATTTAACAATACATGTTATCAAAATGTTATAATAATTATTTTAAACGTCCATTGAGTATATTCTAAGTTTTATCATTTTTGAAATGTCTGGAAAATTAATTGATATTCTCTTATGATATAGAAAATGTTTGTATATATCGTCTTTAATATTTTTAATTGTGATACAAGATGATATAATTATCAAAAACCTATATAAAGATAAAAATGTTTATAAAAACTCTATTTACTTATGTTTTTCTTTTTGGTATTTAATAGAATTTAAAGGGTGCGAATATAATTAAACGTATAAAAATGGCATTTATATACTTATGTTTAATTGTTTGCTTGTTTTCAAGAATTTAGAAGGTTTTTATTTAAAGAAATTAAATTATAATGTTTCCATATAAAGAAATTAAATTCTTAGACGAATTAGTAATGTATTTAAAATTAAATATATGAATAGAATATTATATATTTTTTTCTCATTATTTCATTTAATTTTTAGCATTTTAAAATTTTTAAAGAGAATTACATGCATTTATAGCACATTTAAGATTATCTAATATAATATTGAGTATGTTAACGGAAAACTATTAAAAATATTAGAAATTCCAAAGTAAAACAAATTTAATTTTATTTTAAACAAGCTCTCAAATTTGCCATCAAATACAAAATATTTCTTTCGGTTAGAGTAAATAAATTGTTTAAACTACAACTTAAGCAATAAATTAATATAGTTAGAGGATAATTTTATATAATAATAGATCATATGTTAATAAAATAATAATAATGTGCCTATTACTTTATTGGCTTATGCTTTACTACAAAATAACATTTTTTTATAAAATTTTATCACTTAATTAGAAAACAATATACAAGATATATAAGAGAAAAAGAAAAACAATTTCATAGAAAAAGTATAAAATAAATTTTCAATGAGAATCTTTCATTCAACTGCAACCTCCTATAGTAATAATAAATGAAAACAAATCCTAAAAAAATACCTTAATGTATGTGTGAATGAATAATTATTGATATTAGAAGTAAATTTATTAACTATTGAAAATGTGTATTTCTTAATTTGAAAGTGAGTAATTCATATCGCATTAAATGAAATCACATTTCTTCATTTGCTTCAATATTTTGCGACATATTTTGTTTCACATATGTCCTTTATTTAGATAAGATATAATTTAAGCATATTACCAAATTTTTATTATCATAGTTACATAATAAAATTTTAAATAGAAAAATTATAAATCGTATGTCTCATGTATACGAAATCATGAATTAAGCAATTAATGTTTAATTATTTTATTGTAAATATATGCATTTATAAGTATTTACAATACATATATTTACAATAAAATAATTAATGTTTAATTATTTTTTGTAAATATATGTTAGAATTGCTTTAATATTTAGTAATTGCCCCATCATTAGTTAGAATCATCAACAAGCAATTAACATTTCTTTATTTATAATTTCAAATTTTCTTATTTTTGATCTGCTGGTATACATAATGTAAGCATGTATGCATTTTTATAAAATGTGCTTAAAGACTTCAAGCAGTTCTATCATGTTAAATTTGACTTTATCATTGAAATGAGCAACATTCTTAAATAAAAAGATTAGTATAAGTAACGGAATTTATAATAATCTCTATAGATATTTGCAGATAGGCATAAGCGTACGCAACGGAACACCTGGTCTAGTAATTCATACTAATCTGCACAGATATTTCGTTAATGTAATTCTTAAATAGTGGAGAGAAAGGCATTAGTTAACATTTTGAAATGTCGTATATTACTTGTTCCCCGGAAAGATGTATTGTTATGTCAATGTTCATCAACTGTTTGATGTCATTGACATAACAATCAACCAAACTAGCTTGTTTTTAATGTTTTTTCTTTTAAATTTAATTTTCCTATTTTCAATTAATATTACTTAAAAATTGACATGATGCATCTTCACGTTAAAATATATTTCAATTATAAAAGAAGAATTATTCAAATTAAAAAATTTTCCCAGATTTACAAAATATATTAAATAAGTTGTCACACACACAGAAACCAGAAAATATAAAATATACTGGTCTTCACCTTCATTCAATTGTCTCTGGTATTGGTAAGTGTCTTGGAATAGCAACATCGGACCAAACGTTCAATATCGGTACTCGGTATTTCTTAGATCTAAGCACCGGAATACTGAATTTATTACCAATAGTGAGAATTTTTGAAAAAAAAAACATTTTTAACACAAAGCTAATTATTTAATTATTTAATTACTTATGTCAAAACTAAATATTTATAAAGTAATTATATTATTTAAATAACTGTATAAAATTCTATGCAATTCATTAGTAATTCTCATGATTAAATGAATGTTTTTTAATAATTTATGACTATATATATATAAAGTTTATAAAATGTGCTTAAAATGTTATTGATTTCAAAGATTTCAAATTGAATGAAAATATTTTCCCCATAATGATCATCATGCTATTAAAAATATTAAATGAAAGTTTGTCAATCTACTTCTGTTATTTTAATATTTAGTAAATTCTTGTATGTTGTCCAATAAACAGAAAATATATGCAATTCTATTTTCCTAATCACAGGCAATGAAAGCCAATAAATAATATAATGCTTTTATGAAATGAGTTAAATGCATAATAGCATGAAATATTTAAAAATAACTATTAATTCAATGTATATCTAGTCTCAGTATAGCAAAACGATGAAACATTTAACAAATAGGCCTGAATTATTCGTTTTAATGAGATTTCATTATGATAGAAAATGACTAACATATCAAACTATTCAAATTAAAAATCACGTAAGAAATAAAAATTATATTCTCAATTATATTTCTTATCTTTTCATTAATTTAGTATTTTGAGATAGCATCATAATTTGTTTAACATAACATTGAAACAACTATTCTTTTTCAGAAATTCTTGATTATAGTTAATTTAAAAATTATAGCCTTAACAAAAATTCAAAAATAAATGCATGCGTAAAAAATAATTGAAAATTAGCAAACAAAAATTGTTTCCAAATGCTTTAAAATATTTTCTAAAAAATCTATTTATCTAAAAGATAAATTGTGGATTAGATACACGTTCAAATCTCACCATTTTGAGTATGAAAGTATGAGCTGAACTTCTTTTTGCTAAACTTCTTTTTTCAAAATATGGATTTATTATTCAAAATTATGATTTTAAAGATACTTTTAAAATCAAGGATCTCTAGGAATCAACGCATCAAGAGTAGATTTATCGATCGAGCCTGTATGTGACATCACATCAATCATTAAACGAGTTCAGATAAGCGAAAATTTTAACATCAAATCTGAGTACTCAGTAATCGCAATTCTTAGCTTCGCTACCTCACTTCCACTACTTGGAACTCGTAATGCAAGTAATGGTAAAATTTTTGTTCATTTGAATTTTAAGATACATTTATACCTGTTATATTATTTATTTTCTCTAGAGCAATTGAAAATTTTTAGTGAAAATCGTGTATTGAAAATTTACTTTTGTCTTGCATGTATCAATTGGGATGACTGAATTGCTGCATGACTTTATGCATTATGTGGCATAATGTTTTATTACAATTGTAGACACCTTTTTTAATACGTAATTTTCAGCTTTATTTTAAATTATCTATTTAGCATAATGAGGCCGATTCATGAGTTTTAGGGAATATTGTTATTTCTAATACACATTTATTACCGAATCAAGTTTTCTGTTTTCGTTTTGCATTTTACTTTATGCAGTTAATGTTTCAATTCTTTTAAATAGGAAAATCTATATAAAACTAGTTTTATTTATTCACTAAAATGTGTAATAAAATGGGAAACTAATGCAGACTGTTTTTAATCATTTTGTAATCCTAAATTTCAGTATTTAGATTTCCAAAATTTCTCTATTTTAAAGATAGTTTTCAAACAAATATCTTGGTTTTATATAATACGTCAGAAATTATACTTTTTGATGTACCCATTATTTTGTCAATATTGCATGTATTAATGTCCGAATCCGTAAATTCTAAATGATAATTCATTTTATAATTAGGAATCCTGAAGGTTAAACATCCTCAACTACCAATTCGAGGGGAAATGTTCCTAGGGATATTCAGAATACATAAATTATTACATATTAAACTTAAGATCTCGAAGCTTCATTTGCGGCTCTAAATACATTCTTTATAGATTACTAGATATAATAAGATTACATTCATTCTGATAACTTCCAAACTCTGAAATAAAAATATTTTCCCACAATTTCCCGGAGAAATTGTTTTATTACTACTTGCATTTAATTATTTTAAGCAGCCTATAAGAAGTTTACTTTAAATTTACTTTTTACTAAGGAAGGTAACTTTATATGTTGTGAATGACTTATAAGCATAGAATTAAAATCTACTCCAATGAATTACGGAATGCTTAAAAATGCATATAGTTTTGTAACAGAATTGAAATATTGACATTAAGTTCAAATTTTCAAATTATGTTTTATACTAGTTGCAGCAGTTTAAAGAAATATTAAGAAGTTCTCATCAATTATTCTGAAAGAAATATGTCTATTCAGGAATTCAGATCAAACAGTATATATTTAAATTGAAAATTGCCGACATTCTGTTATGGCACTTGTGTACAAAACTCAATTAATAAGCGATTTCTTACAATAATCTATAATAAATTATCTGATAGACAAGAAGTTACGAAATGAGAGGCATCATTTGTAATAACTGGTGATGGAATCCCAGTTGCGTAAAGTTAATTAATTACATCAGATTTCTCAATCATTTTAAATTAGAAAACTAAGAATTTTTTCCCTGAATTTCATTTCTTCAAAACGGGTTGTAATTTAACTACGGTATACTTTTTAAAATAAATTTCAACATACAACAAATATCCAAACCCAAAATAAAAATAATGTGCAAATTATTGAGTTAAAGACCAAAATGCGAATTATGCAACTACTAGTTGAGTTTAATGGATTAAAAATATAAACTTATTGAGTCATTACAACCATCAACACAATTCTATAGTATTTAAAAATATTTATAACTTAATAATAAAAGATTGATAAAATTACCTCAATGTATTTCTTGCTTTAATCGGCAGAAATGGTGATTCAAAAAATCCAGAGAGTAAGGATTTAATAGAATATCTATTTCATTTACCACTCAATAGTGTTATTTCAATTTTATCATGAAATTTATACAAAAAAGAGAAATGATAAAGATATTTTATCATTTAATTTATTTTAATTACTTTTTAATTTCTTACAAAATCAATGTGTGTGCCATACAGTCATCGAAAAATAATTAAAATTTTGCATAAATATGAATAATACAATTTAAGCTGTAATTTCAATTTGCGGTATAATGGTAATATAAAGATTGAAACAAAATGAAAAAGATATTAGTCATTTTTGTTAAAATATTTAAAAGTAAAAAAGCACATTTTAAGTTTAATTAAAAATTTACAGCCATAAAAATTTCAAATTCTGTACCTTAAGAGACAATTTAGAATATTAGACAATATTAGAAGTTACTGAGAAAAAATGTTTGAATTTAAAAAGAAAATATTGTTCAATAGTTAGAGATGAAAAAAGTATTGTCTAACTATCTTGAGAAGCAAAATATGATCCTTCATGAAATACTTTGTTTGATAAACAAAGATTTAAAATAATTATTTTTCCATATATTTATAATTACTGATAGTAAGCGTTTCATTAAGGTAACGAAATTTCACATACAGATGCGTTAATTGGAGATTGAAATAATTTTGCTTGTATGAACTATTGGAAATAAACTAATATGAATTTTAAAAATTTAAACACAAAAATAAATTTATGTGAAGTTTAAATACAAAAGAAATTTCGGTAGGGTCTTAATGTAATCAAAGATGAATTCGGCAAACATGGCAAATTATTATACAGAGAAAAATAACCATTTTTATAGGACCAAAACTATTTTTAAACAGAATTCAAGCAACCAGTTTAATGAAACGGTGATTTTTACAATATTAATGCCAAATGACTTTGTTAGATATTAAATTTCAAGTCCATAAAAAATTATAATGAAAATAAATGGAGTGTTTTATTATAATTTAAGACATTTTATATGAAATGAATTCAAGAAAGCAATTCTCAGAGAGAGACAATAGAGAAACCCCATTGTCCGACATTCAAAATACAACACCAAGAAGTAGTAGCCAGAAAAATAAGCGAATTTCAGGGTAGATGCACCTTACCAAGTTATGCAAATAATGTGAATTGCGCAGCTCTCCAGCGCATGTAGGATAATATATAAGGTGAGGAACGGCAGAATGAAGAATATTCGCACTGTTATTGCTGCTTCGAAAATATCCGATGAAAGTTTGTTCCTATCGCAAAGTGTTTATGTAATTGCAGAGAATGCCAGGCCATCATCGATGGAGACAGTTTCAGCAGACAGATGAGTTTTCAAGGGGCATGGTGATCGGACAGAAAAGGACGGTTTGATCCTTACAGCAAATCGCAGCTGACAGACAACTGGATGTGTGCACAGGGCACCAACTGTGGCGAAGATGGTTGAAACAAGGAACTGTTAAACATTTGAGTGTTGCCGGTACAGCCAGAGTGACGTCAGCACGGTGGATCGACGCGTGTGACTGGAGGTGGTGGCGGCCCGCAGATCATGTCTACCGAAATCCTGTAGGATGTGCAAGACAACCTGGATATTTTCATATCGAGCTGAACCATTTGCCGTCGTTTGGTTGCTATTCATGACCAGCACTCATGGCGTCAATTAAGAAGACTGCCGTTGACCCCACAGCATAGACGCCAACATCTGGAAATAACATCGGATAACAGCGATGTAGATGACGGTGTGGTACAGGATCGTCTTCTCAAATGAGTCACGCTTCTGTTTCTTCAGTGATAGTTGCCGCATATGAGTGTGGCGTTAACGTGGAGACAGGTCCAATCCTGCAGCAGTTGTGAACCACCCCACCACGTAGTAACGTGGCATCAGGTTAGGGGCACCATTGCGTACGATTCAATGTCACTTGCAGCACGTATTCATGGCACTATGACAGCCAATCTTTACATGGAAGATTTGATGTGGCTGGTGACATTCCTACACCTGCAGGAGGTACCTAATACCCTTTATCAAGAGGATAACGCCGGACAAAATATTCCTCACATCAATCAACATATCCTGCAAGGTGCACGTCTACTTTTTGGCTAATATCTCTCACAAATCAAAAATGTTTGTGATGTGATTGGATCTGCCATCTGCAGACTCTGCCACTGCCGCCTGCAGAACATGCACTTCGGCAAAAATTTGGCAAGGAATGGAGAGCCATTCCTCGAGACACCATCCGTACTCCCATTGTCTCAAAGCCTAGGCATGTTGCTTAGTGTATCGCCGTCTACGATGGTCCTACAACCTTCTGACCCTACCCTTTTCTCACTCTGTATTATGCATATGATTTCTAAATACAGATCATTTATTGTTCGTTGTTGTCTCTCTCTTTTTGCAGAGTTTCATCCCTTTCCGGCAAATCCTTCTTGGTACTACATTTTCAATTTTAGGCAGTGTATCTTACAATTTCTTGAACAAATTTGAAGAAAACAGTACCTTTTATATATTTAACAATAACTTA
Organism: Latrodectus hesperus; assembly: GCA_037975125.1. Lineage (NCBI taxonomy): Eukaryota > Metazoa > Arthropoda > Arachnida > Araneae > Theridiidae > Latrodectus > Latrodectus hesperus. The sequence goes on along the minus strand of CM075858.1, from coordinate 1,751,139 downwards.
CATGGGTTATTATGCAACATTATATATATATATATATATATATATATATATATATATATATATATATATATATATATATATATATATATATATATATATATATATATATATATATATATATATATATATATATATATATATATATATATATATATATATATATATATATATATATATATATATATATATATATATATATATATATATATATATATATATATTTATCTATATATATATATATATATATATATATATATATATATATATATATTAGTTTTTTTAATTTGCAAAATTAACCATTAAAGGCAAATATTTAAGACGAAAATAGCCTACGTCTTCATAGAGATTATAATTAATAATATTTTATGTAAATTTATTTCATTCCATTTATATTATGATAAAATTTATATTTATTTATGTTTCCATTGAAAAGCACAATCCCTTTAATAATAGGATGTAATAAAAAAATTTTATAAATTATCAGTAAGAATAGTAAAATAAATTAACTTCCATTAAACATGACATAAATATTTCAAAATATCTTAATGAAAATTTTCAGTAACCTAATTTAATATTATAAGAAGATATGTAATGAAATTTCGTCTATCAATAATAAACAATTCCATATTTTCACAAATTATCTGTTAAACTATGCGATTATTTATTTCTTTTCCAAGATGACACCTTTAGGTATCTTTATTCAATAATTATATCTTAAAATACGTCATTAAAAGTAAATTATCACATAGAGTTGTATGATACATATTATTATTCAAACAATATCTATTTTAAAAACTTACAAAGCCTTAAATTTTTTACTGAGTAAAATTGATTTTGTTTAGGGTTTTTTTTTTTGTTGAAATATACAAAGGTTTGGAAAATTAAAAAATGTATCAATAAGATCCTCCATTTTATGAGGCTCAGTTCGTATTCTAAGAACAGAATATGAATCATTCTTCACCGATATTACAATCAGCTGAATTTTAAAGCTTTGTAATTCTATATCGTTGGTCCTTCATTCTCAGCAAAAAATAAACGTACACAAATGATTCCAATAAATAATATGTAGCAATTTCCATACGTTTAAAAAATAGTTCTTTCTACGAAAACCTTTAAAATTATTTTAACCTTCATTTCATCCTCTGATATCTTAAATGAATCAAAAATATGAAGCACGTATGTTTTCGGGAGATTCACTTAAACAAATTAATGTTGTTCTGTAACTCAAACATGAACATTTATATTTATTTTTTTTCAAAGCAAAAAGTAATAATATTTTAATTATCTTTACATTTTGCTTTTATTGTTAACCATTTTATATGTTAATATGCTTTTATCTGTTAATATGTTTGATAGTTTTGTGTTCATGATTAAATAAATAATTTAATTTGCTATCTCTTTTTTGTGTATTCAATAAATTTTAACTAATTGAAGGTAAATATTGCTCTTTTACATTCTTAGGTCCATTGGCAAGGGTGATTAAGAGTTTTCCGGTTTTCCTTAATTGGGACTTGTGAATACTACTTGCTATCAATGAAAAGTTCTTCTGAAAGACGAATATTAAAATGTTTAACCACAGTTTCTTCACTTTGTCTGACTGCTCAACCGTGTCAAAGCACTCGCATACTCTGACAAATGAACGTGCAAGATAGTTCTTTAATAACACATTTTTAAAAGTGGCTGGAAACGAGAATTGGAAATTTCACTCACGCTTCTATATCTAAACAACTATGATCTCATGTAATTACTATAACTAAGTAAATTACAACTACCATAATACTACAATAAAGTATTGGAGTATTTGATGCATAACACAAGCTATAAGAGCTATATAATTCATATTTCTATTGCTTTTAAGCTAATGTTACATTTAAAATCGCATGTAAAATTCCAAAACTAGTTTCATTTATTCAATGATTTTATTTATCACTTTTTCACCGAGAATATTTTTTTCAATCCTTATTTAAATTCATGACACAAACTGTATGAGTTATATGATTCATATTTCTATTGCTTTTAACTTAATGTTACATTTAAAATTACATGTAAAATTCCAAAACTAATTTCATTTATATAATAGTTTTATTTATCATTTTATCAGAATATTTTTCTCATTCTTTATTTAAATGCGAATAATTTGTTTATTTAACAACAAACATTGTAACAAATAATATTTAATCATGCCAAAAGCATATTTTTTTGAAAATTTATTTACTTAGTTTTTCCAACTTTACAAGTTTAAATCATTATACTTTTTATAGGTTAAATATCAAATGATATATGAGTGCCTCTTTTTGTACTTACAAAATCTGCAATCTCTCTTTTTACGTACTTTTCTTTTTCTTTAAATGTATTTAGGCATTTTCGTATGATTTGCTTACAATACTTTTCATTCTCTCTATCAAATACTTATTATTATTGAGATCATTTTTGATGTTTTTACAGCTACTATATTAATAATTCATGTTTAACAGACAATTTACTAAAGATGAAAAACGTATCAAAAACCAACACAATTGTCAAAAACACATGAGATCACAAAATTTAAAATGGATGTACATATATAAAAAAATTTAGCATTGCTGCATTGGTTTCATTTTTACTCTCCAAAAAATTTAATTTAAATATATATGTTAAACTCATTTTAAATCAAATAATTTATAATCTAATAAAAAAACAACCGGAGTTTGAATTAAAAGGAAATTGAAGCAAAGATAATTTTCGAAAATAATTTATTTAAATTACGATTGAAATTACCCTCTTTATCATCCAAGCGAATCTCAAAAAAGTTGAAAGTCTTTTGCACTACAATTTTGCATTGAATGTATCTCATAATGAGTATGCAATATAATTGCACAAAATACAGAAAAACTTCAGATATTCTTCTAAATTTGAGTTTTTGATGAGCAATTTATTCAGTGTATCATCAAAACTAATAAATTTAGTATCGTATCAAATGTTTACTTAACGGAAAATTATAATTCAGTTATAACAAATAATACACATTTTTTCAGTATTGATTAATTAATAATCAAAGCTTATTTACACAAGATATAACTAAAATTTAATTTCTAGTGTAATATTCTGTCTAAAAATTTTTTATACTCCCAAAACATTTTGTCGAAATTTCACGACGTTTAATTATCTTCACTGAAGATGTATGATGCATTTAACAAGAAAAATGGTAGCTTGTGATAACCTATACTCTTTATCATTTCTTGCAGTAAAAATTATGAATTTTATATAGTTATACTGTTTAAACAATTGATAACTTTAGGAACACCTCTCTTAATTTCAACTTTTTCAGTGATATTTTTAGTATTTCGGATATTTTTCAATTTTGTATCTTCATTCTTTGAATATACAAAACCAGAAGCTACATTCTAGACATCTTATTCCTAACATAAAGAAAAAATGAAATAAATGTGAGTACATAGTTTTGCTTCTTGTACCCAAATACAGAAATATTTACAGTTAAAATGCAAAATATTTCTGCTGTATTGTAAAATATTTTCTACTGCATTTCGATAGCGAAAGAAACTCTGAATATGACGAAGAAAATTTTTTACTTCTTGTTTTGTGTTTTGTCAACAAAATAAGCTGTGATGTGTGCAATATATATATATATATATATTTGAACTTTTTTGGAGATGAAGAAATGCTGCTAAAATGGCGTATTATGACGTGCACGTTGACGCAAATACTAGGGTTGCGAAAATAGAATTTTCTGTAAATTTCTTATAAGTTTCCATCACTATGACACTAAAGCTAACTTAAACTAATTTTTCAAACTTTTATTGACATTCACCTATTTTTACAGATTAGTACGATCTAAAAGGAATGACACAGAGTGTTTTAACACCTTCTTTGTTCTATATATTTCTCATACAGAAATGTTTTTGATTAAAACTATCTTAAAAATAGATTATCAAGTGAAGTCAACATCAGAATTACTTTAATTAGACCTGCATTTTATTTAGGCGAAGCAAAAATGTTTCTGTACTTGCCCCATGACATAATTCTTTTCAACTAGTAATATAAACACATTTAAAAATAAATTTTCTATTTTTTTATTATAAATATAATTTTTTTCTTTTAGTTCATTTATTTCTCTGACATCAGATATTAAATTCCTTTTAAACAGTATCTTAAATTTAAAATTTTTGAAACAAATATCATTTGAATTTACATAATTTTAATTTTGCTGATTTCAGGAGAATTTAAATAAAAAATTGTGGGATATAAAATTATTTTTCCTCCATCCATTATAAGAAAAATTCCTAGTTTCTCTTTTATAAAATTAATTCATTTCTTAGGATATGGGCTTCTTAAATTTGTAAATTTTCAGCAAAGTATATATTATTTGAGAAATTTATAAATTCATCAGTTATACTGCTGCGTTTGTAAAACACATGAATGTTCTTTTAAAAAAAGATCTTAAATAATCGCTTAGTTCTTATATATTCTTTTTCTTGCATTCAAATAAAAACACAAACCTGTAAAAAAATTTTTTAGTGTGTAAAAAATATTAAAGTATTATAGTCCATAGTATTACTGCGAAACTGAATCATAACAGTTTTAGTGTATATATTTGCGGTATAATCTTTATGTTTTGAGAGTAAATAAAATTTATTAGCATTGAAAAATAATAGATAATAGTTATATTTAATGTAAAATTATTTTTTTTAGCTTTTACTAATTAATTTCTCCAATTTACCAAATATTGAAGCAGTTATCACAAAAATAATAAAAATTGTATGAAACATTTTAAGCATATTCCGATACATACAAAAAACTCAACCAGAGAGCAAAATTATTAGGCATTAAATTAAAATAAAAGACAGTTTTATAATGAAATATGCATCATGTGTTGTTTTTTGAAAATTTTACAGCACTTAAATAGTATTGGTAAACGTTAAAAAATTGACATTTTAAAACTTTAAAAACAACTTATGTGGATATACATGTAATAGAAAAAATCAGATAATAGGAGAACAACAAAATGTACAATAAGTTATTTTAAAATAAAATACAATGACTGAATATTTTAAAGCACAATTTGATCAGAATAGTCAAAACATATTCATGGAAATATAAGCTTTCTTCTGTAATATTAATTACTGGAAAAAGGAATAATTAAATGATATTTCTCCAAAACTTTAGGGATAATATCCTAAGATTTGACAAATTCTTAATAATATTTCAGCAATATGTAATTTAGTATATAGTTGCTTGTAATCATTGATTACCATGATAAAAGTCAGCAATTCTGAACACTTGTTTTTAGCTCTAAACAAGCTCCATTGGAAACATTAAATGACAGTCAAACACTCAAAATTGATCTATATTAGTTTCTAACTTCCAAAGTTGATAGTCGAGACAGCAGCTAATTAATATTTTCCTGTCTGCAATATATTAAAGCAGAGAGTTATTTAGGAATTTTAATCTTTCTCTTTAAATTGTAAATTTAAAGAATTAAATTTTGCATATAAAAAGTTACTGTTGCTTGACAAACAGAAAAAAGTATATTGCAACTAAGTATTTCTTATAAGAATTTCTTTATTTGGTAACAATTTTTTAAAGTTTTCATTATTATATTTTTATGAAATTCTAATATAAAAATGCTAGATATAATTTTCTACTACAATTATTAAAGTTAAATAAACTGAAAACATATATTCCAAAAAAGATTGTGATTTGTTAAAATTGTAAGAAAAATTATAAATAACCTAATTTAAATGCCTTTGGAAAATGCAATGAACTTTTCAGCGTCTTAATCCAGGCTTTCTTATACAGCTTAATAAATGTATTGTAATATTTTGATAAAATTAGTACTACACACATTATTTTATAGAAGATATATTATTACAATGAATTTTGATAAATCTAAAGTTTAACCAAAACAATTTATTAATTCAAGAAAACTTTAATGTATAAATCAATAGTGTATAATGATATATAGCATATAATTCTAAACTAAGTAAATTAAAAACGGAAACAAGAAGTAATTTCGTTTAATTTAATGTTTTCGATAATATTTATGAGACCATATTTAGCATTTACCACATTAATGCTATGAATTTATTTAGTTCAAAAGGTTTTATAAAAAACCAAGATGTAATACCATTTTGACCCTAAAGTATCCTGCAAAATCATGCAGAATGCTTAGAGCAATCACAAAAGAAAAGTTATTTTTATATTCTCTCCAATACTTAATGGCAGAATTTCATATTATTAATGATAATATTTTTTCTTTCTTAATATCAATATTTGTTTTGCTATCATAGGAACTTCCCTAAAGAAAATTAGGCACTATATTTGCTCGGTCACATAGGAATATCAGGAAAAAGAGATAGAGAGAAGCCTTGAGCCATTTTAGTAAACATCTAGTAATCAACACAGGAAAGTACCTTGATTTAGTTCTATTACAAAATAAATGATTTTTGTTTTGAATATGCGTGTAGAATATTTAGTTAAGCAGTAAAATTTAACTAATAATTACGTACAACCTTTAAAATTAAAAACATTCATTTTAGGTTTCTTATTCAGATTAATCCTTATCTTATAATTTTGAATTTGTGATTTTATATGGGTAGCCTAAAATTATTAAAAAAACTATCGTGGGTTAAAAAAAAAACTTATGTTTTCAAATTTTCATGAAAAGATCTTTTAAAATTCTCAATTAATTGTGCCTACAGGTAAAAAGTTAATTCAAACTTTCTTTCACATTAATATAAAAGAAAACTAACTTGATATTTTATTAGACCATTTTAAAGCTAAATTTAAATTTCTGTGCATTTCTTACTTGGTGTAAAAAAAGAATTATAAATAATGAGAATATATCTATAATTTTTTATTTTTTATTACTGTCACTACTATATGGCATTCTTTTACAAATGATGTGGTGATCTTATTTTAATATCCGACACAGAGTTTAACAGTTAATTAAGCAATTAGTGACAATCCAATGTTTGTAGTGCGTAAATCTCATTGTCTCTTATTAATCAATATGCATATATGTGTGTGTGTGTCTAATATAGATGTTATCATAACTGTATAAACCAACACCGGTTATTTAATGCACTGTTATTCTAAATTTTACATACTTTCACGCAACAATATATTATCACTATTTGTATCTTATTTTCAAAAAACATAGACATATTTGAATAAAATGTAATATGGATGAAAACACCCAAAAAAAAATGAAAAATATGTGCAATATATAGAAATTTTATTATCCATGACTTTATACCCATCTTGCCCTTCTCTTTAAGTTGAAAGTGTGCGTTTTCTAGTTTTGGAAAAATGTACATTTCTAAAAATAATGTGAAATTACAATAGAAACAAGAATTAATATTTTAAACACTAGAGAAAATAGTAACTTTACAAGATTTCATAATCTAATACATTCTTTCAAAAGAGCTTCGTTTGTTTCTTTGCTTATTTGCTTTTTCAAATAATTATTTTAAATTTTTCTTAATTTCAATTAAGTATTTTTTTGCATCGTGAGATATAAAATGTTTTCAGTCTAATATTACAACAAAGTTGAATCCTTCTATATTTCATTAAATTTAAAGGATATCAAAATAAAATATATAAGAATTCGACGTGAAAAAGAATTATTTTTATGAAAAATTGCAAAATCAATTTGCAAAAAAATTCAAATTTATAGAATCAATGATATTTAAATCAAATCAATAAAAATGTTTTTCAAATACTTTAGTTTATTAGTTTTTAATAATATTATTAAAATTTAATAATAAATGATATAATTTTTAAAATATATATATCAATTGCAATATATATATATATATATATATATATATATATATATATATATATATATATATATATATATATATATATATATATATATATATATATATATATATATATATATATATATATATATATATATATATATAAATTGCGATTATCTTTGGGATTTTCAATTGTCATTGCGTCAACGATGCTTTATTTCCGTTTAAACTTAATACAGTATTTTTATTTCTTAAATTTAGCTAAAAATGAATGAAACATTTTTGCATGCATATTTTTTCATGTTTTGAACTTCATCTTGAGTTATACAAGCCTTATAAGCATCTGTTTTTGAAACATTTTTTTCTATTTTATGCACCTCAAATAACTTAAATACTTTTAAAAATTCTGTCAAAATAATTAATTACAGTAAAATAATAATAATTACAGTGTCCTAATGTTTGGAATTTAAATGACTTCACAAACATTTGCATAAAAATAAAGTCGACCTCACTTGTAACATGTATAATGAAAAATTTCAAATTCAGCAACTCAAACTGGTTTCGGTGTGAAAAATATTTTATCGACATATTGCACACTTTAAGATTGTCAAATATTTTATGACTAAATGAAAACTAGCATAAGAATACCGAATATTACAAATCAGACATTATTTTTATACAAGTATTTTAAGTATGCATTTTTATTCTGTGTATAATATTAAATATTCTACATAATGAAATAGGTACGTGAATTTAAAAAGATAAATTGAATTACTAATAAACTAAAACTTACATTAGATTTTATGAAAAACAAGAATTTTAGCAAAGATTATTACATAAATGTTATTCTGAAATAAGTGATAATTCAAATTATGTAAAACAAGGAATGCATTTAATCTCCGTTATTAGCATATAAATAGTTGGAAGTAATGAGTTTAGGTTTGTAACATTAACATTATATTTCATTGTGTGATTATTATAATCAAGAATTTTATAACATGAAAAGGATTTTATAGGCAATAAAAATACTTTTGTATTTTAAACACCATATTTTGGCATTTTTCTCATCAATCAGAAATTAAAATGTTGTAAGTTTAATAGAGTTAATCAATTATAATAATATTCATAAAACACAATTATAATATAATATTCTTATTCAAATGAGTTCAGTTTCAGATATGTTGTTCAATTCGTTGAGAAAATTTTATTAGCTTTCATGCACTTTAAAAAAATGACGTTATTTATACTTTATGAATATTTTGCCCAAACTATCATTAATTCTCAATAATTAATATTGAAAGTAATCATATTTCTGATCAGTGATAACTTTATATAACATACAAAGCTCAAAATAATGCATTTCTATAACAAACAGATATTTGGGGAAAATTATTGAAATTTCTTTAAATTATTCTTAGTTAGATAAATACATATGTTTAAAAAGTAGAAATGTTAAAGCATACATTTTTATGAATTTTTTCTTGTAATCTGATGGTTTTCAAATAAATTTAGTTATATTTAAGAAAATATAATGAAATGAAAAAATTTGTTACAACTTAAAAAATTAATTTACTTAAAATTTGATAAAGGTTAAACATTGATATGGAAGACATTTTTATACCGTATGTGCAAGTCATGTACACATTTGTATTAATACAAATAACAAATCATATGCATATTTACATATACGTATATTTGTATCAAATGATCTCAAATTCCTAATCAAATTATTGATCAATTTTTGTAAGAAAAATGTATTTAAAATTTATTTATTAAAAGTATGTTTAATAAAGTATGATCCAAATTTTAATCTTTAGTGAAAGATCTAGGATTTTTTAACACTGCATTTATTTAAACCTTTTTAAAAGGTAATTAATCATGGTTACGTAAAATTTATTCATTTACAATTAATAAGTATTCATATTGCGTCATCCATGTATTCTATGTAAGAATAATTAATCAGAAAAAATTTTAAATGGAAACTTTTAAGGTATGAATCTCTTTTATCTCATATATGTTTGGTACATCATACTTTAACCAGTGAAAAGAAAAGATAATGATGACTAATCTATTCCTTTAAAATAAAATAAAAGTTTTATTTCAAAGATAATATATCATTGAAAATTATATAATTTTAAACTACACTGTATAAGTATTTTGATTCCAGAAAAAATAATTGCTTAGATAAACTGATGTAATAATACTTATATATCAATAAATAAAGATGTTACTACGACGCATATTAATACAAGCAATATACAATAAATTTATTGATTTTATAATAAAAAAGGATATATTTTAAGAAACATTTTAAACCTGCTTCGAGAAACTTCATATATCATGACACATATCAATTTTTTACGTCTAGAAATTGATGAAAGATAAACTTTTATGAATCAATTCAATATATTTTTTTCAAATTTCGAAATACTATTCAAAAAATCAAAAAATAAACTTTGGATTTTATAAATATTATTCCTGAGTAACACAAATTATTTCAGTTTTTTCCAGTTCAAACTCTTTAAATAATGAAAATTAAAAATCGATTTTGTTATTTCATTGTTTTCTTTTTCAGCTCCTATATTACTGAAAAGTTTGTTATATGAACAACACTATATTGCCATTCAATATATGGAACAAAAAATGTATATTGTTCTGATACTTTGTATAAACAGTGAAATCAATCTTTCTTAAAATTTTCTAAAACTTTAGTTGGGTTTATTTTAAAATTTTTCATCATTCGAAACTTTTGCTTCGTTAACGCATACATAGATAATATTTAATTATTTAATTTTAAGAAACTCACATATTGAGTAAACAATATCAATTCTTAAATAATTTTTTTAGCTTTTTTAGATCACATAATATATCAAAAATAACATCACCAAACTTTTTAATTTTATAATTCAAATTAATTATTTCGAGAAACAAAGGTTTTTATTTTCGTTAATTCTATAATATTAAAAAAATTTACTTATTTATATAGTTTGGTATTTATATATACAAATAAAATTATTTCTGTTTCTTTCATAATTATGAAATGGCATTCCCTGCAGCATCAAATTTCATTCAATAATGACGAAGTTAATCTTTTTTCCATACCAATCAAGTCTTTTGATTACTTAAAATAACAATATTTTTGAATAATATATGTAAGGATTTTTGTGAATGTGTAAAAATATTAGGGGCAATTTTAAATGTTTTTAAATACTTTATTATGTTTCTCGTAACATTATAAAATTGTTTTATTATGAAATAAATAATCTTAAAAGCTTTTCTTTGAAAAAAAATTATAGTTTTTATTTGTTCTCAAATTTAAAATAAGCGTGAAATTTCATTAAAAAAAGAAGAAAATGTTTTTATTTTTTATTTTTAAATAAATATATTCCTTATATTTATTTCGTTCGCAAAGTTTCCTACAATTTCCTCATTTAAGACAATTATTTATAACAAAGAACCATCAGATAATAGTTTTTATGGCAAATTAAAACAAGGCTATTGCCTCAAACATTTTTACGTAAAGAAAATGATATTATTGTAAGGCTTAAAATTATAAAACACAGTATAAGAAAAAAACAGCTGTATTCTTTTAAAACATCTTAATAAATACTATTTATTGATTTTTTTTATATTTATTTATTAATTTATTGATATACTATTTATTGAGTATTTTATTGAATTATTCATGACATTTTTGGACATATATTTCTTTTATGTTCTATATGTACGTATTTATGAAACAAACTTAAATATTTTGTATGCCTCAAATGCAAAAAGTAACTATTTGTGCTTTTTCCAATGTTCTGAACATAGTAAAGAAAAAATGTTGATGAAATAAAGTGCCGTATTTATTGATAATATATCTAGTGATATTTTATTTGTGTAACTGATCATCAAATTTTGTAATGAGATAATAATGTGGTATTTATTATATAGATTTAAGCGGAAGCTTTTTGATTTCTGAGAAATGTTTTGCGAAACAGAGAAATGCTGTTTATTAAATTTTAAACCATAAATAAACAGAAGTAATACCTTTAATATATTTGCATAATTTTAGTTATTTAGAGAACCTTTCTTAGAATCAACGTGAGTTTAAAAGAGAAATTCTTCCTCAATTATGAAATTATATTAATCTTGATATTCAAAGCATTAACTTTGCTGAACAGAAGAATCAATCTGTGAATTTCAATATTTTCATGAAGACACATTTATTTAATCAAAAAGTATTTAACATGTAGAAAAATATTAAATGATACAGTTAAAATAACAACAGAGGCATTTGAAATTCACCAGTCAATATATGAGTTGAAGTTAATAATAAAAATTCATCAAAATAGGTTGAACACCATTTTATGAAAATCAAAAAGGCAAAATGTATTAGAATTCTCAGAATTGCATCACACCAATCTAAAAACATTTTTCTGGTCTATCACATTTTGCATAAAGTAGAAATGAAGAATGAATTTTCAAGCGATCATTTATCATAATTTTGTAAAATTAAAAAATGTAACAAAAGAAAATGTATATTACTAATTAGACGATTCTAGGATATAATTTCATAATTCATTTTTAATAAAAATACATTATTTTGAAAAATTAGAAAATATTTTTTAAACTTATCTATTCTTTAGAAGGAAAAATACACATATTTAAAATAGTACTTTAAACAAATATTTTTATTGACTTCTTTATAATGAAAAATTTATAAAATGCTGCAATGTAAGGAGGATTTAAATTAAATTTTCAAATAATTTGTCTTAAATTTAATGAAAAATGTAAATTAAATTAAAGCCATAATATTTAACTTTGAATATGAGTAATTTTTATAACTTGTAGAATTATAGCCGTTAATTAATCAAATCTTAATAACCAACACATTGCCGAAGAAGAAATTAATGCAGAGAAATGTAGGCAGCTTCATGCTTCTTCATTTGAAAACTATAACAATGCTGACAGTAAACATTTAGTTAAGGGAAACAGGGGATTTTACTAAGTGAATAGTATAACAACATTAGAAAACATAAATAATATGAAAATATTAATGAATATGTTATGTGATACAAGATTCGAGATATCTGATTTGTTATTTTCCTTACAAAAATGTGTGAAAGTAATTTAAAAATATCTTGTGAAAGCTATAATATTAATTCTATAATAAGGAACTTATTGAATAGAAAACATTTTGTTGGTATTCCAAAAATAATTAATGCAAAATGCTTAGACTGTATATAAGATTAGTATATCTTTAAAAATGTGACTTCTTATTTAAGAAAAAGAAAAAATCTTGAAGATGAATCAATTTGTGGTAATCTCTGAGCAAGAAGACATTGTCTATTAATTGTGGGAATAGTTTCTATTGAGTGCAAAATTTATCATTTCATCCTAGACATTATTCCAAAAAAAGTGTGGTTTAGTTTAAAACAGTACTTTAGGTTAAAACTTTTAGTTTTAAAACATTTCTCCTAGTACCGATCATCATCACATAAATTCATCTAAGAAAATAGTGACATTAAAATAATATTCAAGGGCTACAATATTCGCGGTGCAATGTTAAATGTTTCTGTAAGTGTTTTATTGCCAACTTCTTAACTCACACTAAATTTATTTGCTATATATTCTTCTAGTACTTTATATATTTCAAAGATAAAATCTATAGCGTACCCATAACAAGAATTTGGGTTTTGTAACAAAAGGTTGAAACAATAAATTGTTAAAAACAGGAGGAAAATCTATAAAAATTATTATCTTTTTAAATTTACTTTTCCTGTTAAAAATCAGTCGAAAAATATCTAGGAATAGTTATATAACTGCAGATAATATTTTAAAAGAAATCTAAAGTTGAGAGAGACTTCTTAATTGTCGAAGTGATTAGAAACCACTATAATGAGAACAAATAAAAAGGAAGACATATTAAATAAAAAAAGTGAATCCCAGTAAAAGATAACTCATTCCCCTCAATGATGGAAAACAGAAAAAACAACTTTTTTTGCAGTAAAAAATAAAATTCTAACCATAGTTTATTGAAAAGATGGACATCAAACTCGTTAATGTACCACAAAAAGTCTGTAAGAATATTACTATGTAATTACATTCAAAATGTTTGTATTACCTTTAATCTTTATGTAAAGATTGAAAACGCAGTTGAAAAGGTCTTGTAAATATTATATTAACAAATTCCTTAGCTATTTAAGGTACTGGTAAAATTGCAAATAAAGTGCATTTTTCGATTTCTATAAACGTCTAATTTAAGCCAAACTTTCCATAATTTTGTAAGTAGGAAATTTATATTGTTTATTTTAATAAATAGTTTCCTACTACATCATCTTTCAGAAATATTTAATTAAAAAATTAAATATATGTTGACAATACAAACAAAATGGAACTGCATAAATATGTAAGAAATAGTAAAATACATATTGAAAAATTAAAAAACTGGCATATCTTTATGAAATCCTCTTAATAGCTTTCTTAATTATTTACGTAATTTTTTAAAATATTCGAAGAACCATAAATTAAGCCTAATGTCAACTATTTTCGAATTGTTAATTTATAAATTAGTTTTATGATCATTGTTTATTTCATTTTAATAAAAGTGCTTAGTTTCTTCTGAATTATCAAAATTTCTCTAGTATATAACCATATATTAAATAAATGTATATTTTTTAATTAAGAGACAATACCTTATTTAAATTACTGAACGTCTTTTGAAGAAACAAATGAATTCAGTGTCTTTAGATTTATATAAATTCGCGTAAATGTAATAAATATATGAAGTAAAACCAAAATTGGTAATGTAGAGGATAGTGGTTTAGTTTTACAATTCAGTAGCCTCTTCGTGATAAAAAATTCTTTATTCAGGATTAGAATTCATCACGTAATGTTTAATTGAGCACGATAAGCTTTCTTTAAAAACTATATAAATTTATAAACAACTAAAAAATATTTTTGAGATTTCAATATTTAATTGGATTGTTAGTAGGATCATTTTACTTTTTATAGATTTAATTTCAATGATTATTTTTTAAAATTGTTATTTCAGGCTTTTTTATATATATTTATATAATTGCAGAGAAGCATTAAATAATAAATGTTTAAAATATTGTCTTGTGGATTTACAAATTAGCAAACTCATCAAATTATTCGATTTTAAATTCATTAAAGGCGTTAATCATATTTTTTTATATTTTTGTCCTAATTGCAAGACATTAAATTGTTATAAGTTTGTTTTAAAACTACTTTAAGAGAGTTGTACAGCATTTTTTGGGAAAATATTGGAACCGTTTACTTATTTAAAAACAGATTTACTATACATTTTCTTATTTTCAAATAAAAACTATAATATGAATAGTTTAATATTTCAAAGAAATTTCATAGAAACTTTTACTTATATCATTTTTGATAATTAGAGGCTGATTAAATAAAATATAAATATAGCATATATGCATATAAAAACACAATGTGTGATAACAGAAAAAATTTGAGTAATATTTAATTGGAGAAAAAGTGATAGTTTGTGCAGTCGGATGATTATCAAACAATCAGTAGGTACGCATTGACAATAATTTTAGTTTGCAATTTTCGAAATTTTTTTTTTCATTTTTGAAATTAAAAGAGCAAGTGCTAAATACATTTTAATAAAAGTTATTCTTCTTTGCCCTTATGAATTTTCATTTGAAAAATAATATTATTTAAATTAATGATAAGATATAAAAGAACTTCAAGGTAAGATGATTTCTAAAGCTCTTCAAGAAGTTAGAAGCTTATCTTTGATTTACAACCCTACAAAATATCAGCTGACATGAAGTGGCATACATTTTTATTTTGACCTAGAATGTATGAGTCATCATGATTTATTAAGCAATTACATCCAGATAAAGAATTTCTTTTAATAGTCCATGTGCTTCAAATTTAACGTCTTTTCCCTCATGTAGCTATCAAAATTTAATATTTTTGTCGTTTAATTCTTTCCTAGATAATTAGGGATATTACTGACATCTCACAGTGTAAAATGATTTGACTTTGTTGCTAATCAGATATCTAAACAGCTGAATATAGCTTTACTATATTTAAATTTCATACTTTCTGCTTTCTAGAAAACATTACTATGGACATTATATTATATATTAATAAAATTCTAATATAAAATGCACACTTTCATTCTTTTTTTTTGGAATGAATTTCATTATTATATTTCTAATTATAGTAATGGTTTTTATTATCATATATATGAAAATATATTTCTAAATTTTCAACATTGACAAAATGGCTTAAAATTACAAAAGTGACTGCATACAGAAACTTTCTGTAAATTAATTACAGAAAATTACTGCATACTGTAATGTTACAGCATATGCTTTTATGAAGTACGAAAAATTAGATGGAAATAAAGCTAAGAGAAATGGTATGTTTTACAGTAAAGTTAACTACATATAGCTATATATAATTATATATAATGACTAATACTTAATATTACTAAAGGACTATTTTTAATTAATACTTTTAATATCAGTTTTTTACTAAATAATCTCGATATAAAAATATTTTTAGAAAAACTAGTTTTAACTTTTTTGAATTCACTTAACAAACAATAAATATGAAAAATATTATATCTTTTTAAATATGTAGGCATAATTTGAAAATAATAATTAATTTGTATTTGATTAAATTTATATCAACGCAAAAACTATAGTCAAATAAATTTAAATATACTACATTTAACATTTATACTACACAAAAATTAGAAGTTAATTAAATTTTCATAATTATTCCTTTCAAAACTTTAATGAATTTTGTTTTTCTTAACTTTAAAGTAACATTTAATGATATTACAGAATTTTTCCCCTGAACATTATTTATTTAATTTCAAAATATAATTAGGTATTCCTTTTTCTTTTTAGAAAAAGGAATACAGTTTTTCATTAAGTCAATATAATATGTGTTCATTGTTTTTTCAAGTACACTTGTTAAAAATAATCTAATAATATCATACAAACCAAGCTAGTTATTTCTTTTAAAAATATTTTGCAATTAAATTTTTAAAAAATTTGCTGCCTTCAAGTGAAACAGAAATTTAATATGTGAGGAGCTCTAAAATATAATATTGCTTATTAAAAAATGAATTGTATACTTTAGAATTTAGTAAATAAAATTGAAAATTTTTCTTTTTATGGTAAATTTGATGAAATTCTGTATTTAATTTCAAAGAAATGAGCTTAAGTTCAAAAACGAACATAAGAAAGATAAAAACTCATAAAAAACTTACCTTGAATATTGTCTCTCATATGAATCTAGGGGAAAACTTTTAAATCCCTATTCAAGAAAATAGATTACATTTCTCAGAAAACTTACTTTATTTTTATAAGAAAATCTTTAATTTTATCAAATTTAAATATAACAATAAAGTGTATCCAAGTATAGAAAATTTGTAAGCAATTTATCAATTTTATGTAGTGTTATAAATATTAGATTGATTTCCAATATTTTATAAACTTTAATTTATCACAAAGTTCTAGACAAAAAAAATTAGTTCGAAGTGTGTGTGTGTGTGTGTGTGCTAACATGAAATTATATCTAGAAAAATTTAATTATCTATTTTGATAAATATTTCTATTAAACATTAGTTAAAAAATCTTTTATAATTAATTGATTTGGTAAAAAGTAATTTGTTGCATTCAAACCTAATTATTTTTGAATTATAAAATCATATTTCAAAACAGCAAGGAAGTAAGCAATCATCATCGCAAAAGCAGAAGAAACTTAAGTATATGCAATAAAATGATGAAAATATATTTTAGCGAATAAAAGGTAACAATTCAAAATTTTTGCACGAAAGTGTCTTGTAATGATTTGCAAGTATATTTTAATTACACGATATTTTAATTATACGATTTTCAAATGCAATGGTTGTTGTTTTGACACTGAGTAGAGGACATCTCAAAGGCTAAACTTGTTGAAAAGCTTAATGTCCACCACGTAAATTGTTTTCCAAAAGGATTTCTTATAGATAGTAGGCTATATTTTGGGTTTTACAAACAGAAAACTTGGAAAATTCAAAACAGATATGCATGGCGGAGGAGAAGTTTAATAACATTTTCTCGTTGTTCAACAATGATTGGTATCGAACCAAGAGAGGTCACTCTGATGAAATTTGTCCTACTTGTATTAAATTACACAGATTTTAAAACTGAATTTACAATTTAATCAAAACATTTAAATATTTAGTTTAAATTTTAACTATATCTTTGATTTCAATTGCAGTCCATTACATTTTAAATCACTAATATTATGAAAATTAAGAAAAACAATCAACTTACAAATAACATTAAACAAACAAAACACTCTAGCAGCTAAATATTTTTTAATAAGTTGATTTCCTTACAAAATTTATAAGACACTCTATTTTACTTACAAAATTATAATGCCCCAAAAACTGTAATTGATATCAAAAATATAATTTTAAAATGTGTGCATTGCTTTTCCATGAACATTTTGTTATAATGCAGAAGATGCTACTTTACCAACCCAGATGATAACTGAAAATATTGATGTTCGTTTAGTACAACATACTATCTGGATAAAATTTTTAAATCATTGTAAATCAATAAACTTTGAATCCAGGAGTTGAAGTTTTAAAATACTTTTCTCATTCAAGCAAATTTATATTCTTTTCTGGAATTAATATTAAATGCTATCAAAAGTCTCCAAGTAAAACTCTTGTCTGAATAGAATTATATACAAATAAAATTTTTGCTGCTATTTGATAAGGATTACAATACTACTTATGCAAGTATTTTAGGCATATGAAACACTATATAAGCTGATGCACGTATTTTATGTAGCAATAAAATTATTTTCAATTTTCAAAACATTGTATGCGAAATTCAAATTGATTAATTATATATGAATAGATAAATAAATAGAAAACGAATGATTTACATGCATTAAACTAAGATAATTATAAAAGCAATACAATTTTTAATAATTTTTAAATGATGATCTATTATGCTTTGTTTAAACTAAATTGAACTCTATTTTTAAAATAACTTATTTTTGATTAAGGAATGAAATAACTTTTTAACATAAAATAATATTCCTTACATATTACTTTCAGAACACTTTTAATTTATGTGCATTAAAAACCAAATATCAAAAGCTTTTTTGAAATCATTCAAAATTTCAAATTGTTAATTTCATAGTTTAATATTTCTTATAAAATTTAGCTTCAACGAAAAAAATTGGTTTCTATGATGAGGAATTAAATATTAGTCAAATGGGAAAATTAACACACATTTTACTGTTTTCAACCCAACAAACTGTGGAATGGATTTTAATTATAAGATATGTATGTGGACCAAAAAACTTGTTGAGATATATAATGATAAAATTTCATTATCTAATCGGACAAGAAAATTCTCAGATTGAGAAACTAAACAAATTCGAGAAAAGTTTTAAATTGTATATTTCTATGTTATGTGCAAAATATTAATCCAGTTTTTAGATAGGAAATATAAATGAAAGAAAATTCCTTAAGTAATCCTAATTAATATCTTATGCCCTGTAATAAATATTTTTCTACAAAAAAATAAAAATATTATTTTCCTCATGTGTAAGAATTTTGTTTTGTTTTCTCATAATATAATTATTTTCCTCACCCATTTTTATTTAATTAAAAACGTCATACATTTTATTTTTAATTTCATAACTTATTCCGAGTTATACTAAATAAAGCACGTAAATATAAAATATTTTATAAATATATGTTGGATGTAACTAAATATTCTTTGAATTATTTTTTCCAGTTCAATAAATAAATCAACAAAAGATATACTCTTGTATTTTTAACAAAATTTAATAATTTCCAATTTTGAGTCACTTCACATCTTTTGAAATCTTAATTAAATCTTTTGGGAAAAAGAAATTCATAAATACATCAAATATGTTTCCTGATACATCTGACATGTTTGATATGTTTAAATATCTTACATATGCTTATGACTGTAAACAAAACTGCCTTATTTTTATTTATATTAGCAAATTTTGAATTTGATAATACGAAGAACGCATGTTTATAGATGAGGAATATATTTTATTAATTACATTTTAAAAAATATGAATTTTTATTATAAAATTCTTTGACATTATGTTTAATGTTTATTAGTCGAATTGATTTTTTTGTGAGCTTACTTCTTATTATTGACATTACCATTATCATAATAAAATATTTGAAAGCTTTCTTCATTTTATTGCAACAATTTTGAAAATTTGTGTTTTATTATCATTATCTTTAGTTCTTTTTATCTGTGATAACATTACTCTCTTTCTTACATGCTCTAAATTTTTTATTACTCAAATTTATTTCTTAATACAAAATATTTGCGCATTAGTTTTACATTAATAATTTAAATAATACAGAAATAATATATTTATTATGCGTTTTTAAGATAGATAGATAGATCAAATGGATGACAAAATATATAGTTTAAAGTATTTATGTATTTTCCATTATATAGATTCGTCAAGATTCATTGAGATATTATTACATTATTGAAATATATACTTAATAATATCTCAATATTATTATACGTAAACTAACTGAGTATAAATTTTTAAAAAAACGTGTTTGAAGTTCATTCTTAAATCAAATGAAATGTTTTAGTAATTTAATCGAAATTACTTTATTTATATTTATTTGCAAATAAACGCTTATCTTTATCATTCAAAGAATTACAAATTAAAATATTCATATTAATCACATACCATATTGATCCCAAATATTCATATTACTCATATTAAAATCTTATTGGTATGCGCAAATCAAACTTGAAATTATAAGCATTTCGCAAACTACAAATGATATTCAAATTTTATCTCTATAATTAATAAATTTTACAAATTTGGCTTATTCTTCATGGTAATTCTAAATATTTACTTTTACTTAATTGAATGAATTTAACAAATTTAATTGAAAATACATTAAAACGATAAAAATAAGTTTCTTAAAAATCCTTAGAAATTTACTAATAATATAATAACATGTATATTTGTATGTAAATGTTCTGTTAAGGTCAAAAATACACATTGGCATTTACAATTTTTTTATTGATACTGATTTTTTGACTCATACTTGTTGAACTCTGATAGATCTCTTAAGAGAGGAGAAATTTTATCACTTGATATTGTGCTTACATATGAATGCAATCCATGTTATTTGATTTTCGAATTTATCATGATTTAATGATTTAATATAGTTATCATGATTTAATGGCCCTATAAATATCCAAATTCAGTATCCATAAGCATGGGTCGGAGTATTCGTAAATATTTCGAATGTATATCGAGTATTATTAAAATCATGATACTCTAACACATTATTTTTACTGCACCTACCTCTTTTCATTGTTTTGTTTTAAATACAACTTTATTTAATTTTACTGTAAATTTTAGTAAGAATAAAAATTTGTGAGAGAATAAAAAAATTCTTAAGCTAAACACAGAATCAAGACAGTTCCTAGTGGGAAAAAGCCTACAGTACCTAAATTGTTTTCTTGACCAAGGGCTTTGAGATGCGAAGCATATGTCTTGGGTAGGATGTCAGCCTAACGCAAAACTCTCAACGCTTCAATACTCAATTTTATCGACCTACTGAAGTGATGAAAGACTGAGTTAACCTTGACTAAACCGAGGACTGAATTTAGGATTTATGCCCTGGAAGCGCTAGGCCCTACCACTATACTACCAAGCTTTCTGTTAACTATTCCTTAACTATTAATTATTAAATATTTATCTGCAAAATAGCAACTCTAAAGACTGAGTTTTTATCAAATTTCTTTTCAGTAGAAATTCAACTTTCTATTCAGATGTGCCGTTAGATTTTGAACTTTGGATCCCTACTCAATAATAAAAAATAAATCATATTTGAAAATTAATATATTCTTTTTGTTTCGAAATTTTAAACAAGAAATTAAAAAAATTTCCGGTTTTATATAAGTTACGATAAATGCATTAAAAAGTATAAATAGCAAAACTGGATTCAAAGCTGCGAGGCATATAAGAATACAGAAATTCATTCTCAAACAGAAGCTAAACTACGAATGCAGAAAGAAGATTTAATACGAGTATTTCTGTTAATTTCATCTGGCATATCGAATGTCTACAGAAATCTATGTGTGGTGTAATTTGTTTAGAATAATTCCATGTGATTCAAAAAAAGTTTTATTTAGAAATTAACAATTGGGGTAAAACCCACTTTCTAACAAGCTAACAAAGAAGAACGAGTGGCTATACGAACTACTACCAAAGAGAAGTGCTTCTTCCATGGCCTTTGGGGTTGTTGGTGCATTTGGCGTACGGAAAACTTTCAAAGCACTAGCGCCAACATCCCGCCGGGCCTTGAAATATCATTTCAAAACAATTTACAAATGAGAAATTAGAGAACTATAGATTATGTATCTGTGTTGTATAATTAAGTAATCTAAAATAAAACAAAATAATAACAAATGTTTAAACAATAGGTAAAATAGCAATTTTTGATACAGATCTTTTGACAAAATTTCCATTTGGTAATTTCAATTTGACAATACGGATTTTATTATCAGCACCTGGATATGTTTGTACAATTTTTGCAATTATCCAATGTGCAATTGGAAGACTGACTTCCTTTACTAACACAATAGTGTTTGGTTCTACATTCATTTTATCAAATTGCCATTTGGTGCATGCTTGCCAATTGTTCAATTAATCTGTTTTCCATGATATCCATACACTTTGCACAATTTTAGTGATTCTTCTATGTTTATCAAGTCTATTATTTTCTATAGAAGACAAATCTGATTCAACAATGCCACATATAGCCTGCCCTATTAAGAAATGTCCAGGTGTAAGAGCATCAAAATTATCAGCTTCTGGTGAAAGGGGAATGAGAGGTCTAGAATTTAACATTCCTTCTATTTGAACAGTTACTGTCAGGAATTCTTCCAGAGTCAATATCAAGTTGCCAATGATGCGTTTTAAATGAAATTTAAACGACGTAACTCCTGCTTCCCAAATTCCGCCGAAATTGGGGGATTTGGGAGGAATGAATTTCCATTCGACTCCTTCTGTAAAGAGAAAATTTGCCACTTCCTCACTTAATTGCAATAGAAAATTGTGTAATTTTTTTAATTCTTTGGATGCCCTTACAATTACAAAATTTGTAGCATTATCAGAAAAGATTTTAGCACACTTACCACGACGTGAAGAAAAAAACGTTTTAAGGCAGCTATGAAAGCATCTGATGATAAATCTGTTTCTACCTCTAAGTGTATCGCTTTAGTAGCAAGGCACACAGAAACAGCAACATAAACTTTGCTTAGGATACCCTTACGCTGGTTTTTAAATTTAATCAAAAAGGGACCACAATAATCTACTCCAGAGTGATAAAATGGAAATGTTTCTACTACTCGTTCCTTGGGCAAGTTGCCCATAATTTGATTAGCTAAAATTGGCTTGTTCTTGAAACAAGTAACACATTTGTGTACTATTTGTCTGCATTGACTTCTACCGCTAATCGGCCAAAATTGTTGCATAACAAGGTAAAGTAAGGAACTAGGGCCAACATGCAAAAATTTTTTATGAAAATAGTCCAATATCAAAGTAGTAAGTTTATGACTTTTAGGTAAAATTATCGAATGCTTAGCATTTTCGCTTAGTTTAGAATTAACTAATCTACCTCTGACACGTAAAATTTGATTTTCATTCAGAAAAGGATTGAGGAATTTTAACTTACTTTGATTCGATATGTTTTTACCCTTTTTCAAAGCTATTACTTCTGCACCAAATTCTTTAGCTTGAGCATCTCTAACTAAAACGTCACGAGCATGATTAAGTTCAGCCCAGCCAATAAATTTACCAAATGTTACCTTTATCTGTAGCTTTCGAATGAATCTGAAAATGAAACTTAGAATTCGAATTAGTTTCAAATAATTATTTGACAGTTTATAGAAATTTTCATAAAAGTCATTGGGGGCGATAGATTGAACATAGGTGTTCACAAATGACTTAAGTTCTTTTGCATATGCAGGATATGTAGATGCACAATCGTAGTTTGCTGTCAATCTTAAATCACAGTATAAAAACTCAGTATCTAGCGTCCAAAGTTTGCACTCGATAAGCTTATCCATGGAAAGTCCCCTTGACAATAGATCAGCTGGGTTGTCTTTTGATTGAACATGATGCCATACAAATTTGCTTGTTAAATCCATTGTTTGTACAACTCTGTTGGCTACAAAGCATTTTAAATGATGTGGTGGTGTTCTTATCCATGAAAGAACAATAGTTGAATCTGTATAAAGATGGACTGCATGGACATCAAGTTGCATTGCCTCAAGAGCCTTGTTTACAAGTTTTGATAGAAGCACGGCTCTTAAAAGCTCTAAACGTGGAAGTGTCACTCGTTTAACTAGTGCTATTCTAGATTTACTGCATAACAAATGCACACTGATATTATTGAAGCAATCTTTGCTGCGGACAAAAATACAAGCTCCATAAGCTTGTTCTGAAGAATCTGAAAAACCATGAATTTCCCCAAGTGTTGTTTCCTTAGGAATGACACAGCGGGGCATTAGCAACAAGTCGATATTTTGTATATTACGAATAAAATTTTGAAATTCTAATCTTTCTTTCGCGGGAACTTCTGTATCCCTAGGTAAACCTAGCAACCATAATTTTTGAATTAAAATTTTACCTTTCACAATAAAAGGTCCGGCCAGACCCAAATGGTCATATAATTTGGCAATGAATGATAGTATTTTCCTTTTTGTCAAGATGGTCGGGTAATCAGTACTGTTCGATTTAAAGTGAAAGCTATCCTGCTTAGGATTCCAAGACATCCCTAACGTTTTCACAGAAGCCCTTTCATCTTTTCCAAAGACATATTCTTGATCATCTGTTGGTACTTGTGAAAAAAGTTCAGGATTGTTTGAGGTCCATTTATACAAATGCATTCCACCTGTCTGCAACATGCTTATTAATTGATGCTGAAAATTTTTAAAGATGTTTCTACATTTGGTGCACCACTGAGCACGTCATCGACATAAGAATCCTTTTTAACTACCGGTGACGCTAACGGAAATCTTTCCTTTTCATCTTCAGACAATTGAAGAAGAGTTCGGGTGGCTAGAAACGGAGCACAAATTGTTCCATACGTAACAGTAGTCAAACGATAAGTTTTCAATGGAGCATCGTCACTATGTTTTCTTTACAATTCGAAGTAAATCTTGCTGCGAATGGCGGACTTTTATTTGCCGGTACATCTTTTGCACATCAGCTTTGAAAGCAATCAAATGTTTGCGAAATCGTAAGAGAGTTGACCAAAGTTCATCTTGAACTGTTCCACCTTTTAATAATATATCATTCAACGAAATACCATTAGAAGTTTTTGCTGAAGCATTAAATACAAATCTAAGTTTACTCGTACTTTTGTTTTTGCTGAAGCATTAAATACAACTCTAAGTTTGCTCGTACTTTTGTCTGGTCTTAGTACAGATTGGTGAGGAATATAATAATGAGGATGTGGAAGAACACTTTCGTCAACTACTTCCATATGCCCAAGCTCCTCATATTCTTTGAGAAAATTACGATAAAGTTCCTTAACAATTGGGTTTTTATCAAGTCGAATTATATAGTATTATTGAGCCTTCTAACGGCCAAATCTCTGGATAAACCAAGTTTGACTTTGGTATTTACTAAGGGCATTTCAACTATATAACGACCGTTAATGTCTCTAGAATGCGTGGCATTAAAATGTTGCATGCAATATTTCAATTCATCACTCATAGGAGACTTTACTTCCAAAGCTTCAACCTCCCAGAACGACCTTAGTTGTCTAGGTCACTCTCTTCGACGAGTAAGTGATCAAAAGTTTTGTTTATAGAATTACAAGGCACACTATCAGTAATTAAATATCCGAAATATGTATTTTGGAGCAAAATATGTTCATTTATTCTAATTTGACTAGGTTTCAAAATTTCAAAGAAAGTTTTAGCTCCAAGCAAAATATCTACTTTCGATGGTTCAAAAAATCGAGTGTCCGCAAAGTGTGATACCCGAAGGCAAGTGTAAATTGCGAATATCTAATTTTTGCGAAGGTGTCAAATTAGTAATTTTAGGAACTTCTAAGAATTCAACATCTGTTACGAATTCATTATCTTTACTAGAGATAACTGTATTTACTAATCGTCCCACCGATACTCACGACCCATTTAATCCTCTAACTGGAACATTAATATTGTTTCGTTTTAATCCCATATATGTTGCACAATCATTAGTAATAAATGAAGCTTGAGAGGCGCTATCCAATATAGCTTTAAGCTTCTTAAATTCTCCGCGATAATCTCTCACATAAATAAAAGCAGTGCTAAGAAGAACATGAACATTTTTTGTTTGAGAAATAAAATTCTAAATCATTCCCTCTCACTTTAATACGCCAGATGAAGAGTCTTCACTTTCGAGTGGCACCTGATGGGAAGATGAAATGGGGAAATCAGTTTCGAAACTTTCGCAATTATTTATGTTTGGTGTTGGGCAATGTTGTTTTGAGAACAGCTGCATTTCCAATCTATGCAAAAAAGAGTGATGTTTTTGGTGACATTCAACACATCTAGATTTAGACGAGCATTCATTTAATTTGTGGGATGAATTCAGACAGTTTAAACACAAATTTTTAGATTTACAAAAATCAAATCGTTCAAGTACTTTCATTTTTAGAAATAATTGGCATTTATATAATGAATGATTCGAATCACAAAGAATGCAATATTGTGAGGCAGATTTAATCAAAAATGTTTTAGGTTTGTAAGATGGAAATGAGTTTTTTCCATTAATATTGATAGGGTTTGAAAACTTGGGTTTTGAATCAAAACAAGCAGCTTTTAAGTTCTCTAATATTTGATATCGTTTTTCTAAGAAATTAATGAAAGCTTCCCAAGTTGGCACCTCATGGGAATCAACAGTTAACTGAAATTGTCTGAGTTTCTTTATCTAGTTTAGCACAAATTAAATTTATTAACAAAATGTCAACAAATTTATTGCAGTCAAATTCAAGTGCTTTCAAAGAACAAATGGTTTTCTGCAAATTATCAATAAGTATACGAAGTTCAAAAGGATTTTCTTTGTGGTTAATGGTTTACAATTAATTATATTTTGAACATGACTTTCAACAATTAGTTTAGTATTCTCATAACGAAGCTTTAAACAATGATTGATAATTATCATTTGGCGACTGCACATGTTTTGCAGCACCTTTAAGGGAAGTATTCAAATAGTAAAATTTCTAAGAGTCTGATAATGTTGGATTATTTTCTATTAAATTTTGAAACTGTTGCTTAAAATAACTCCAATTATTAAATAGGCCATCAAATTGTAATAAAGGAATTTCAGGTAATCGAATATTTTTTTCAACACAATAACTTTTGTTTTAAGTTCAAGAAATTAACAATTGGGGTAAAACCCGCATTCTAACAAGCTAACAAAAAAGAACGAGTGGCTATACGAACTACTACCAAAGAGAAGTGCTTCTTCCACGGCCTTTGGGGTTGTTGGTGCATTTGGCGTACGGAAAAATTAGCCAACTTTCAAAGCACTGGCACCAACACTATGGATATAAGAATTTCAATATTTCAAATAGAACATCAAAACAATTTGATAAATATTGACCACATATTTTTATTTCTAAATGCAGGGGCATAGAATGTCTATGCAGAGATACCGAAATCATTCTGAATTTATTTAAACGTAACTAGTAATTATTTATACATTAAAAATACAATCAAAATCAGTATCTGTTATGGGTGATTTAAAAAAAATATATCCCATGTGATATTTATAAATGTGTTACATTTATATAGTGCTCAACTTTTTCAATACTTAAAATATCAGATGATATTTGTTGTAGAACAAACGGAATAAAAGCCGAAGAAGAAAAAAAAATTTTTTATACGTGCAATAACAATTCCTTTCAGCAAATAAGTTTTAAAAAAAAAAGGAAATGAAATTAATGAAATTCTATTACAAATGGCCATAAACAGGTAAAGAAAAGTCATACGAAAGTGTTTGGGGCACCTAAAATCTGCACAGAAAAGTTCACTTCAGTTTTTCATCCCTGGGTTTTTTTTCCCATGGGATGTTTGGGTTGCCTAACATAATAAAATCATGTTCCCTTTGTTTATGTGTGGCCAGTAACGGTTAAGGGGAGAGATTTTAGACCTATCTTGGGAAGGTCAGAGGGTCATCATAACCAAAAAAGGAAGACGTAGATGGTGTTTAAAAGTGAGATAGAAAAAGGAGGAATAAATGTCCTTCGAAAAGGGAATCATGAAGCATTGAAAGCTTCATCTAAAAAAGAAGTTCAGGAGGAAAGGAGAAAGCGCTGCCCGGAGATCAATGTAAAGGAGGATCTTAGAATCTGAGCGAGTTACAAGCCTGTCTTGAGATACCTGAAGGGAGCCATAAGACGCCCGACAACTAGATGACGGAGATGATTTTAGTGGTGGATGGAATTCTATGAAGAAGCAGTTATCCTGTTGGATGAGTCTATAAATCTCTTACTCTTTACACTGACCCATTATTTTCTGCTAAATACAGAACTCATTCTAAACTAAATAATAATCAAGAGTATTATTGCTTATGAACTGTGTAATTACTCATAATTGTATTAAATTGGTTATTAAAAATATTTGTTATATAATTAACTTTGCTACTCTGAATTATTGTCTCTGATCTTTCTTGAACCTATGCTCTACGAACCTGGATTAACACGGTTCTTAATACGAACCTAACATAAATCACAACAACAACATTAAGAGAATTTTATTTGATATTTCTGTGCTACTTGGGAAATAGACGCCCACACATGGTTTCAAAACTATTTATTCAAACCAAATGGCAGTAGATAGGTATGTTATGGTAGACATTTTTGGATTTATTTAATTACAGTTCACATTGAAGAAGCTAACTGTACCAATAAAATACTATGCAAGAAATGGTGCCATCATTCAATCATGGCATATCGTATGGAGCTTTAGAGGTTAACATTTTGTACAAAAACGATGTATGCAGAACTTTTGTGCTTCAGAAAAGCTGCTAAGTATCAGGGAGACAATACATCAAAGCATCAGTTCGTTCATGATACTAATCATTAACATTTTGCTTTTTAATTATATAACAACCTGCATGTAATGAAATAGATTGTTGGTATAAGTCTCGTTGCATACCTCCTTGTTCATAGATTCTCAGTTCGTGAGTATTTTCTCTAAAGCATTGCATGAAAAAGTTATGCAATAGATTTCGAGATCGAAAATCGTTTTATAATGTCTGAGTTTTCTCAAAATATTGTGTTGTGCCTCGAATAAGAAGAAAAAGTGGTAACCAACAAAGGTTGGAGTTTGATAGGCTTAGGATGATTGTCAACTGGATTGTATTCCATGAAAAAGTTTGCATGTGTACTGGTATCCAACCAGTGTCTTGCAAATCGGTGGATTGCTAAGAATTATATATAATAACATATTGAATTTCAATGCTCTTCTATGATTAGCTTCCAAGAAGATAGAAATTATTAACTCAGACTTTCAAAACTATAAAATCATACTCCAATCTATTAGCCAGGAAAAAGATTTATTTTCTGAATGGGCTTGTGTACGCTCATAAAGTTTGGATACGCTTCAAACAGTTTAGTGATTATTATTTCAGCTTTCATTGCTATTGCAGAATACAGACTAATGGCTACTCATGCGCATCCAAGGACAAAGTTGGATTCAGGAGTGGCACACTGTTGTCTTTTCAGAGAAATCTCTGTTTCTTCTTACAGCTTTCTGATGACTGTGTCCTGGTCCTGAAAGTTCTGAGAAGCACATTGGTCACCTGGTTAAATTATCTCTCAACACTAATATAAATTACATGTATCTGGTGTTAAGATATGGTTAGCCATAACATATACAGCACGAACATCTCTGGTTTGGATTTACGGTGATATGAATTTAAACTTTTGATGCATTAAAGATAGTGTTAGTGACAGATTTTCGAGACAAGCGAAATGCTATATTACAACACTATAATGCATGATCATAGGTTTTCTCTATGTATTGACCTCTCTTTATATACAGAACTATATAACATACAAACTATTTACCCAATGAAAACATTTGATCATGAATTGCTGCTACTTATCTTTATCAAATGGTTATATTATTTCTTTTTATTATGAATTGTTTGATTGAACATGAAATTTTGTACCAACTTTTTTCAAATACTCTTAATATATAGATTAGCAATCAGAATAATAAATTTTTTGGTAAAGTTTTCATTAAATGTTCAAACTTTGGTTAAAAGGTTAATAATTTGAATGGATATATAATTATAGTGGTTGTTATCCACTTTGGAAAAAAAAAACGCATCCAAACTGATACAAGTGCACTCAAAAGAAATATTATAAAGACAATCCAAATCTATTGCAAAATATTTAAGGAAATAATGGTTTCTTTTACTTTTTATTTATTAAAAAAATAATAGTTGGAAAACATTCCCAGGAATAATAGTTTTGAAAAATAGTCTTTCACTTTTTATTTTACTGCAAAATTGGGACTTATACTTGATGGAAAAGTTTCATCAGACAACACACTTTCTTTCCAAAGTAAAAAAGATACGAATAAAATAGTAATTGTTAAGATATAAATTATAAATATTAATATTAGATAAATCTTATTTTTATATACGAAAGCAGTTCAATAGTTAACTAAAAGTTTTTGCTAAATATTATTTAAAATAATTTATATGTAAAATATTTTTATCAAAATAAAATTTAAAAATTTACCATTGTTTCACAAATGATTCTACATTATAATTTATTATTTTTATTCCGTGGATAATTTTTAAAAATCAGATAACAATTAAAGTTTATTTATCATACACTTGATTTTTATTTATATTTTTAATTAAGTATGATAATTTTATAATATATCACTGAAGAATATCATCCAGGATTAATGTCCTGCTTAATGATATTATCTGATTGTAGGGAATAAATTCAAATTGATTTTGTTAATAAACTTTATGTTTTGTATTACAAATTAATATGCTATATAAGAAGTTTTAAAAATAACTGCATAACACTTATGGACAGATCATTTAAATTGAATGTCATAAGAGGAAAGATTTTTATCCTATTTGCCATTATTACGAAGTTTCTCTAGCTAGTTAGGAAATTATTTAAAAATCATATTTTGACTCTGTAAAGAGTATAAAAATATAAATTTAATTAAAATTTTGCTATTTTAGAGTTTTTCATATTATCTTCAAAATACTGTAATTTATATTTCTTTTCCTGTCAAAATTAATCACTTTTTGAAAAATAAGAAAAAATTAATCTCTTACTGCAGTGTAAAATTTTAAGAAAATGATATGTGGGCTTGAGGAAATCGATATACAAATATTTGTATTTCTGATTGAAGGTTTGATGATTTAAGAACTCTACTTAAGAATATTCGAATTTTAAAAGACTAGATGTTTTTGAATTTTTAGTATGTCTAGATATTTCAATTTTGAAATCAAAATGTTACACAAATATAAATAAATAAATTTGCTAATGTAAAGATAATTAGCATTAGCAAATTTATTTGAAATACATTTAAAAATCTTTTAATAACTAATAATACTTATTTTAAATTAATATTTCTATAAACTTGGTTGAGAGAACTACATCAAAACTAAATGTAAATTATTTCAATTCATATCTTTTGTGAAAATGAATTATGTTACTTCTCTCTTTTAATGTAATATTTACCTTATTAATGCCTTTCTATTAATTGTTTGATAATTTTAAGAAATGAATGATGGAGTAAATTCGTGAGTAAATTTTTATTCAAATTCTGTGTTGGTATATATTCTATCATTTGTTGTATGAATAGGTACATATTTTAAAATAAATAAAACTAGTATAAAAATTATTCTTCTTAGTTTTTTACCAAATAAAATATCATTTAAAATAAGATAAAATAGTTATTAAAAGTTTACTTTAGCTAATGAAGTTTTTGTTTTATAGTGCTACTAATAAATGTTAATTTAGATTTTACCAGATTAAAGGGAAAAAATATACAATTTCGAAAATATATTTGGAAAAGGATGAACATAATTCTAAAAATTTAATAACTATATTATTTTTAGTTGCAGTCCCAAAAATCATCATGAATTTCATCTTTTAATATCTTTTAAGAAATGTAAAGATAATATAAAAAAATTAACAATTTTGTAATCAATTATTAAATTTACAATATGCTTATTTAAGCTATCTATTATAAAAGTAACAACGCTTTTAAAACTAATTAAACACAACCTATAAGCAATAAACCGATTTCAATGTGTAACTTTCCATAATACTTATATAGAAAAAACATAATTATAAGAAATTAATGTTATCTGTCATTTTATTCCTATAAAAATACATATATTTTATTGCAGATGGGATATTTTGCCCAAACATAAGAATGTATGTACACTATTCTGTAAATTAATTAGGGCAGACACAAAATTTTCACAAAAGTTTAATTGGTATAGGTTAACTTACATGCACGGTATAGCAATCTGATACGTAATATATCCTCTTTTCGTTTGAAAAGGATACTGTACGTGGTTTGGCACAGATTTCACTAAATTACTTAGATCATGTCATCACGAAATGAAACATATATAATATTCTCAACTACTGTTTTCGTTGTTGAGTAGTATATAATTCTCACACGTCTCTTTACAATGCTCCATAAATTTTCGATGTGATTCACATCAAAAGAACTACGAGGCCAATCTAAAACCATTAGTTATTTCTCTGGAAAAATTTCTCTGGTAACATAAAATTATGGCATGGAGCCTGAACTTGTTAAAAGATGTCAACAATACCAGAGAGCGTTTGCATCAGTGGAACAATTTTTCTTTCTATTATAGAAATGTATTTAGAAGAGTTCATTACTTCAAGCTATTAAATTTTCTAACCAGTTAGAAAATATTAATGATTTGGTAGTCTCTAAACTTTCAACATTTAAAGATTTGCTCTTATCAATATAATAGCATTTTTTAAATTAAATTTCGCTTCTAGTCGAAAGATATTTTATTTTCTTTCAGCTCCTGTATATTCCATTTCAGCTGAACCTAATTAAAATAGTAAATAAAGGTTTATTCAAATTCAAAGAAAATATATAAATTATATATATATATATATATATATATATATATATATATATATATATATATATATATATATATATATATATATATATATATATATATATATATATATATATATATATACATATATAATTAATCATATGTTTTTTTTACAAAATTAATCAAATGGCAAATAGGGAATGCAAAAAATTAAAAATAAATAGCAAAATGTAAAAATATGAAATATAGTAAACAAATGAAACATATATTGAATGAATAGTTCAAACTTTAAAAGAAACATCCAATAAAAGGAAAATGAAGTGAAAAACCAATATGGCCAGCTTTTTCTCTCTCTCATGGGGTTTTTCTGCATTGGCTGCAGCTTTAAGTCTTAATGAAGCCAATCTGAAATGTATTTACAAATGTCAAGCAAAAATATAACATCAAGCCAAAATATAATATTCAATCCAAAATTGCTGAAATATACTAATAAATTTATAGTAGTCAAAAGCAAATTCCAAACCCATAAGAATTGCAAATAGATACCAATATGTAAATAGAGGAAACCATACATAAATTTAAAGACTGAGCGTAAACACTATTGGCAATTAAAGTTTCTTATCAGACCTTTAGGGCTTTGTTGTCCCTTCTGTAGTTTATAACTAGGCCTTACTTCACTCTTATAAGCAATGCTCAATATATTGGCAAAACAGTGTTTAATAAAGTTAATTGCAGTGTTATTATAATTTAGAATATATTTTCCAGCCTTCTTATTTGTTTATTGATGTTGTTAAAATTATTACATATATTATACATTCTATTTAGTTGATTGAAAATAACATTTTTATAAATTTTAATTTAAATATTTGTGAGTTGCAAAAATGAGCTTATTTGCTTTGAAATTGAAATCATTGGTTCTATCATAAATGTCAGTGTATATAAAGTTTTCTTTTACTGTAATTAAAACAACCAAATAGTCAGGCACGCTGCCCACTAGGCAAGTTGGTCGGTTCTATCCATGTACTCTGAGAATCAGTAATATTACTTAAAATAGTATTTAAATGATAAATAAATTTCCAAATTTATCTGCATGTGTTACCTTCACATGTAATATACCGAAATTTAACTGAATTTTTATGGAATTTAAGCTAAATTTTAATATAAAAATTACTAAAATTTATATTTTTAACTTCAATTTTTTTTAGAAAAGGCAATCATTTTTTAAAATATAGTTGTTTTGTTGGAATTAACGATTTTGTAGGTTGTTGAATTAGAAATTTCTTCATTATTGTCATTGTCATTTGTTGAATTTGGTAATATAATTTTTTTACCGCAAAAGACAAAATTATATTAGGCGCTTTATCTGCAGGAGTAATAGGGAAAAGTTTTTGAAATTATTTCATAGAAATTTTAAGATGTTTTTTATTAATTCCTTTAAACTTTATATATTTTATATTTTCTTTAAATCTACAGTAGAAGCCCCATTTTCAATAAGAGAAAAATTCTATTGGTATAGTGAATAAGTATTAGAAGTCATAAAAATAAAATTTATCAACATCATTAAAAAAAAATTGACTTTGTTTATAGTTATAGTACTTTATTAGTCTAAATTTATATCTTTATTAATAATCACTGATATCATATTGAATGCTTAACTAAGAAATATTATTGATAGCTAGATGCTTGTGATAAACTAATTCATTTCTACTTGAAAATAAAAATTAAATTTTGTCTAGTTAAAAAAGGCAAAACGGCATTGGACATAATCCCTTAGAAATAGTATGGAATATGTCGAATAGATGAATTTGACAACACAATCTAGATATATAGTTGATTACTAGGGACAATCATCGTTTCACACATGAAATTAGGAAATAGAAAAGATCCTGTAATATGTAAAATATTTACATTTTTGATGTATTTACGTAAAACAGATTTCAGTAA